>JARHVA010000382.1:370000-970000 GCA_037957365.1 Torreya grandis
TAATGCCAAAGATAATCTAATCCATTTAATAATTAAACCTCCCCACATAAATAGATAATTAATCACCAAAATGGTGAATGGTTCCATGCCATACTATTACCCAAGATCCAATGCTTTAATAATGACATATATATTCTTTATTCTCTACATTCAAGATTCCAAGATTAAGAAAATGAGATTTGTATTTCTTGATTAATTTACAATTATCAAGAATCAAGATTACAATACTTATCAAATACTTGCATTCAATTTTAAAATACAACACTTTATTTATGGAGTCCACAATGTATAAAAACATGCACTTCTTGATAAAAACAATATTACCATGATTCCATTCCTAAAAGGGTGTTAAAACCAAGTATCACTAACTCCACATAGTCTTTTGTGGAATAAACATGCATTTTAAAGTTACACACCACACTTAATTTAAATAATATTACTACCCATTTAACTTGGCGCTAAACTATGCCATTATAAAGACATGTGTCCACTTAAACCCTTTTTAAACAAAGACTTAACATGCATGTACCATTAGGATCTTTTTAATAAAATAAATATTTAATATGCATGAAGTCTAAATAATTGGAATAATAAAAAGTTAGGGACTATTTATTTATTTTTAAATAAGAATAAATATTTAATTAAAAAAATATTAAAATATATTTATTAATTTTTAATAAACATATTAAAATATATAAATATTTAATTAAATATTTTAATAAAAATATATTTAATTGGTAGCATTTTTTCAAAATTAATTATAAATATTGTGGGTGGAGGTGTGGCATTATTGTCAAGATAATGACCTACCTACATTTGCAACAATAACTAAATATTGCCAATAATTGATCGAAATCATGGACTGGAAATCCCCTGGATCATTCCTCCCTACTGAGAGATTTTGGATCTCCAAAAGTTGGATTTAATTATCAACTAAGTGATGGTATTTTTCCCTCATTTTCTTGATTTCCATCCATTTTACCTTATTCAAATTTAGCCCTTTCAAACTAACATGAAGATATTTTGTATCACCCCTTCATGTAGTTTTGGTTTTCCTATCAATAATAAAATTTTTGTGCAACTCATTAAGAGACTCAGGAACAAAATCATCAACATTAGGAACCTTATACCCTCATCTTGATCCATGATAATAGGAGGTTCAAATAATTTCAAGTTTTCTACATTAACCACTGAATAAATCTGCATATAAGAAGTCAAATCCAATCAGAAAGCATTTATACCAATCTTTTCTAAAATATTGAAAGGACCATACCTAATTAGTTTTAATTTTCTTCCTTCACTTTTCATTCTTTATTTAATGATGTTAAGCCAAACCTAATCACCTACTTTGAATTGATGATCAATTATGTGTTTGTCATGCCTAGCCTTATATTTAACTTGGCTCTTCTCCAACTATTATTGAATAGCTTTATAAATCATTTGAATGAAATTTTTAACCTTGTCAACATCACTGTTTCCATCCACCACTAATTTATATTTATTTTCAAAAGATAATTCCAAAGGAGACTTAGGAAAATAACCAAAACAAGTCTCAAAAAGAGACTTTAAAGTAGAAGAATGCAAAGCACGGTTATAAGAATGTTACATATAATATAAATGTTCATCCCATAATTTAGGATGTTTACCATAATACCCCTTGAGTAAATGTACCACTATTCATTTGACCACATATATTTGCCCATTAGTTTGTGGATGAAAGGTTATACTTTCTTTAGCTTAGTATCCATCAAATCCCACAATGTTGACCAAAACTCACAAAAAAACTAAGCATCACGATCAAATATAATAGAAGTGGGTAACCCAAAATGGATCTAAACATTTTTGAAGAATAAATGTGTAGTATCCTCACTTGCAACCTATTTATTAAAAGTAACCTATTTAGTAAAAGCAACCAAAACACACATTTTTTTTAACCTATCCACAATCACATACAAATAATCATGTTTTATTTGTGACATAGGTAAACCTCCTAAAAAATCAATAGAAATAATTTTTGAAGGACCTTTAGGAATAGAAAAAGGTGTATACAATCCTAGATTTCAATTTCTAGGTTTACTTCTGAAACAAATAATGCAACCTTTAATATATTTAAATACATTTTTTTGTCATAGAGGCCAGTAGCAATATCTTTTTAACTGTGTAACTATTTTACCAATGCCAAAATGACCTGAAATAAGAAAAGTGTGTGCTTCTCTAATCATGTGAACTCTTTCATCTTGTGAAATAAATATTTTTCCAAGATGATATAACATTCCATTATGCACATGATAGTCAAATTCTTCTATTGATTTACCATTTATAAAGTATTCATAGACATCCTTAAAATCAACATCTCTAACATATTGTTCCTTATAACTTTCATTAACAAAAGGAATATGATGCAAAATAGTAGATGCTACAATAGGAGGTCTAGAAAGCACATCTAAAACCTTATAATGTGTTCCCTCTTTATACCCTATAACAAAATGGAACTGCTGCAAAATCCCCATCCATCAAAAGTGTCATGATTATTGTAGCTTGGATTATCATTGAAGGTATTGCAAAGGATGATGATCTATATGGATGATTGTCTCTTTGCCCATCAAATAGTGTTTCAACTTTTTTAAACTCTATATCAAAGCATACAACTCTTTATCATAATTATAATAATTTTTAATTTCATTTGTGAAGTAAATAAAAACACACTGGTTTTTGGTTTTGCATTAATACTGCCTCCCTTGCATACCCACTGGCATCAATTTCTATCTCAAAATATTATCATAAATCAAGGAGTGGAAGAATTTGGATTGTACTTATCATTTATTTCAAGGTATTGAAAGATTTTTCATGCTTTCTTCCCCATTGAAAGTCCTACTTACCACTTATTATAACATGTAAAAGAGATGCAATGTAAGAGAAGTTAGCAATAAATTTTCTCCAAAATTGAACTGCACCAATAAAACTTCTAACTTATATTTCATTATTAGGCCTTGGCCAATTTAATATGGCTAAAAATTTTGTAGGGTCTATTTTCAATGAGCCATTCCCTACAACATAGCCTAAGTAAACCAAAAATGTTTCTTTAAGAATAGTTTCTCCTTTTGTAAAGTATCTAAGACTTTTCTGATGTGTTTAATATGATCTTCCCATGTGTTACTAAAGATTAATATGTCATCCAAGTACATAATTACAAAATCATCAAGAAATGGTCTTAACACATCATTCATAACCCACATAATTGTGGTAAGTGCATTACAAATCCCAAAAGACATAACAAGCCACTCAAAAATACCTTGCTTAGTTTTTAAAGTAGTTTTCCAACTATCACCATCACTTATTCTTATTTGGTGATAACCACTTATCAAATATAATTAGTAAAATACTTTACATGTTTTAATTGATCTAAAAAATCATCAATACGAGGAAGAGGGTAGTGGTTTTTAACTATGATTTTATTCAAAGCTTATATATCCACACACATCCAATATGTACCATCTTTCTTTGGTACTAAGACAATAGGAAAATCACATGGAGAGGTGCTTGGTTGAATGACTCCTTTCTCAAGTAACTCTATCACTTGATTATTTATTTATTCATTCTCTACTACTGACAATCTATACATGCCAATATGAGGGAGAGAGGCATCCTATTGCAATTGAATCTCATGTTGGATTTCCCTCTTAGGGGGTAAACCTTGTGGTTCTTGAAAAACACCATTGTAGTTAGAGATAATATTTTCTATTTAAAATTGATGTTTAGGATCACAACCCTCTAAAGCCTTCAATTTTTCACTATCCTTGGTTTTCACAATTATGGGAACAAAACTCTTACTTGATTTTACAGTATTTTTATTTGTCCTGTAGAGACAAGAGTCAAATTGGTTTTGACATGATGGGATCTTACTATGTATTCAATCATATCCTTTACAAGAAAATATTTGTTCTCTTATCTATAAAATATTATCATTTTATCATATAAGTAAGGACTTCTTAGAACACTTTCACAAATATCCAAAGGAACTACATCTAGCTCTACTTCATCAATGAATTTAAAAGTAATAACAAACCTCAAGGTGCATGTTTTTGTGATCTATAATTTTGCATCATCACACACCCATCCTAAAGGATATGGTTTTGGATGTGGTTTAGTTTTGAGTCCTAAATTTTTAAAAACCTCTTCAAAATTAAGATTAGATTGTGATCCACTGTGAAAAAGAGTATCTATTTTAGTATGCTTAGATAAGACGCTTATGTGGAAAAGCTCATTTATTTTTATTATAGCATGTCTAGATTTAGTTTTACAAGATGAAGCAATAACAAAAGGTTTAAGGTTAGAAGAAAAATAAGTTAAACCTTGATGACCCATAGCAGTCACTTTTGTTTCATCACTAGAATATGATCCCAAGTCCTATTGGATAACAACATTAGCCTTCTTTTCCTTTTTATCCCAGAACCTATTTTTCTTGAGTTATTGATGGAGTTTCCAATACTTAGACTCATCATGATTCTTCTTGTAGTGATTATAGAAATGTTTTCCTTCCTCTTTCTTAATAGTGTAAGTAGACTTACCCTTACCCTTACCTTTACTTTTTCCTCTATTTTCAGCTGGCTTGTGAGATTTGTTTCCATAGCCTTCCTTGGTCATCTTACCCATGGATTCCATATGGGTAGCTTGCACACAAACTTCATCAATGTTAGAAGGATTAAACATGAGAATAATAAGTGTCAAATAACTATTCAAACCTCCAACATACTTTAAGAATGTTTCTAAACTATACAAAGGAATGCCCAACATTAATGCCTTCTTTCTAAACTCTTGAGTACACTCCTACACATGCTGACCTTCATTATATCTTAAAGTCTACCAATCTATAGTAGCTTGTTGCATATAACCCAAAGGATAAAATTGAATTCTCAATTTAGAAACAAAATCATTCTAGGAAGAAATTACCTTACCATGTTGCTTGAGGTCTTTCTGAATCTTACTCTCCTACTAGATGAGTGTTGTGTCACTCATACAGAGAGTAGCCAACTAAATCTTGGCTTACTCATTGAGAATGTTCTAAATCCTAGAATATATCTCAATCTACTTGACCCAATTATCTAATTTATCTGCATTGAGCTCACTATTATAAATTATCAAATTAAATTATAAATCTTTTTTCAAATGTGGGATAGTTTTACCATCTATAGAAGAGGAGGCCTTCTTAGAAGACAAAGGTGAAAGAGGAATTTTTTCTCTTTCAGCTTGATCTTCCTTTGCTTCTTTCCCTTTCTATTTCCTTGTACATTTCCTCAACCATATTTTTCATGTTGAGAAAGGCATGCTAGAATTTTGCATCAAACATGTATGCTCTCATATTTGACTACTGGCTTGCATGTCTTGCACCAATTTCAGGTTTAAACTCTACAAGTTCCCCTTCATGACATCTTGATCGAGACCTAGTTAACATAAAAATACTATTGAAATTTCTAGACAATGTGTTAAATGGCCTTGCTCATAGGCTCTGATACCAAACTGATCTAGAAATCCAAGTTATAAAAACTTTTAAAGTTTGTTTGGATTGGATTTACAATAAAATGAAATATTTTAGTTTCCAATTTCCCCTTTAAATGAAATCAAAAAATTAATTTATAAATTTTTTATAATTTTACTAAAGGAAATTGAAAGGATTTATGATCATAGAGAAGAAATTAAAAATGAAATATAACATAGAATATTTGTTTACAGGGTTCACCAAATGTATACATCCCTAGGTCCACTCTATGAGTGTTCTTATCTTATTAAAACTCTTTGAGACTGATTACAAAAAATATCTCTGAGTAAATAATTATTTTCATTCTAGATATCTATCTGTGCAACAAAATAAACCTCTTAGAGGTTTTGCTACCTTAGTTATCTAGATATCTCTGTCTATAATTTTCTTTGTGCAAATCCACTACTTCTCTGCCAAAATCTTGTTATCACCTCTATAAAATAGCCTATAGTTATATATTTATCATTGTTACTTGGTATTGGTTAGGCAATAATAAATTTCCTGAAGGTAATAACAATTTTTCCAAATTGGGTTTTTCCCATTTTGATAGCATGGCATTGGCTCTTTGGAATTTTTTGTTACTTGTATTCAATTTTGGTTTGAAACTGATCAAAACCAAAAATCCCAACATAGAATTCAACATTGTTGACATATAGCTAATTGTGGATAATAGCATAGAATCAATGCCAAATCTGATCCAATCCATTGAATAATTAAACTTCCACATATAAATAGATAATTAATGCCCAAAATGGCAAACAGTTTCATGCCATACTATTACCCAAGATCCAATGCTTTAAGAATGACATATGTCTTCTTTCTTTATTGCATTTAAGATTATAAAATCAAGAAAATAAGATTTGTATTTCTTGATTAATTCAAGACTATCAAAAATCAAGATTTCAACACTTACCAAAAACTTGCTTTCAATTTTAACATCCAATGCTTTATTTATGGAGTCCACATTGTATAAAAACATGCACTTCTTGATTAAAAAAACAAGATTATCATGCTTACATTTATAAAAGGGGTCTAAAACCAAGTATCACTAACTCCACATAGTCTTTTGTGGAATAAAAATGCATTTTAAAGTTCCACACCACACTTCTTTAAATAAATTACCACCCATTTAACTTGGGGCTAAATTATGCTACTATAAGTACATGTGTTTACTTAAACTCTGTCAGAGTTGTTTCCAAAATCTAGATAATGCGAATGCAATGGAGATGTGATCACACGAGATGAAGCTAGTGCACATCACATAGATGCTAAAGCAATTTGAAATTATACAAGAAGATAAATTAGACAAGACAAATAAGATAAAATCTAATATCTAATTAACATGAGATGGCCAAACTGAAGAATACATATAGGAGAGCACGTAAGTAACTCCTCCACAAAAGGTGGTCAAGGTACCCCAAGAATAGACTGTAACTCCTCCATGAAAGGTGGTGACAAGGTGCTAAGAATAGAGAAGTAACTCCCATCAAGGGAGTTACTTATGACATTCTTATGACACCTATGACGCATCTATGACACACATCTCCACATAAGCTAGCCTATCCCATAAATGTAGGAAAACTCCATGTATTCATAGAAAAATACAATTTCCCTAATTAAAAAATAAGGAAAAATAAAATCTTACACTAATACCCCCCATAAGCGCAACTTAGGTGGGCAGTGTGGAAATATCAAATGGGTCCCGATAACTAGGCCTGATGAGGTACCCATGTACAAATGCAATCTCCCATAAGATAGAGAAAAATAAAAAACCCGTAGGAAAAAACTCCCCCCTAAAAGAGAGACAAAAGAAATGAAGAGGCTATAAGGCCCCCCTGAAGATGATGCTATTGCAGATGTAGACCACACCCCAAAAGAGCTCATAGATGAATGAACTTGCTCTCGGTGAAAGGTTTGGTGAAGATGTCTGCAACCTACTTTGAAGACTGACAAAATATCAAGTCAATGACCTAACTATGAATAAGCTCCTGAATGAAATGCATGTGAGTCTCTATGTGCTTGGTCTGCTAGTTTTGAACTGGATTCCTACAAATCTAAATGTTACTTTGGTTGTCAAAATAAATGATGGTGGGCTGCCTGATAGGAATGCCAAACTTAAAAAGTATCTCCTAAAGCCAAATAGCCTTAGTAGCTGCATTAATAGCCCCCCTGTACTCTGCCTCTATGGATGATATAGCAATAGCATTCTATTTCTTGCTAGACCAATTGATAGGACTCAAACCTAGAGAGAAATTGTAACCAAAAGTGGACTTACGAGTTTGTGAATCGCCAGCCTAGTTTGAATCTATGTATCTAACCAAGTCAACCTCTATGCCAAATCTATAATGAATCTCATATCTATGTGAACCCTGTATGTAATGCAAGATTTTCTTAATAAATTTTTAATGCCGCTCATGAGGTTCTTGCATAAATTTGGAGACAAGTCCCAATATATATGATATGTCAGGCCTGGTGTGAGTCAAGTAGATGAGACTACCAACAAGTTATCGATACCAAGTGGCATCAGCCAATGGTGAAGAATAGTCAGCCTCAAGTTTGACTCCTGATAGAAAGGGAATCGAAGATGGCTTACAATTAGCCATGTGAAACTGAGCTGATAAGTTAAGAGCATACTTAGGCTATGCAAGATAAATCCTTGAATCTGACTGTGAGATCTCAATGCCAAGGAAGTAGTGCAACAAACCCAAGTCTATCATGTCAAATCTATCTTGAAGATATGCCTTCACTGATGTAATAGCCGATGAAGAACTCCTGGTGATCAAAAGGTCATCAACATATAGAACCAAAATTAGGAGCAAATCATCCTGTTGTAAGAAGTAGACATTGGGGTCAGAATGGCACTTAGTGAAACCCACTATGAGAAGGAAGGAATCCATCTTGGTATACCAAGCCTGAGGGGCATGTTCGAGGCCATAGATAGATTTCCTAAGTTTGCATACTAAGGAAGAATCCTAAATAAATCCTGGTATTTGGTCCATGTAGATCTCCTCCTCTAGGTCTCTGTGAATAAAGACACTCTTCACATCCATCTAGTGCACATCTCAACCATGTGTTGTGGCAATAGCCAAGGTGAGTTGCATAGAAGTCATCTTTGTAACAGGTGTAAAGGTCTTTAAGTAGTCAATCCCTACCACTTGTGAGAAACCCTTAGTGACCAATCATGCCTTATCAATCGACCCATCTGTTGCAAACTTGGTCTGATATATCCACCTACATTGAACCATATTTCTTCCCTTAGGAAGTGAAGTCAAATCCCAAGTGTGATTTTTGATCAAGAAAGAATATTCTTCCTCCATAGCACTATCCCACTCAAGTACCCCTGATGCCTCTCGAAAAGTCTGTGGATCTAAAACTGAAGCAAAGAAGGCATGTGGATTTATTTTAAAATCCCCCTAGTACATCTATCATCTGCGGGATCTCCTGCCTAAGTGCCAACACTCTCAAGTGTCTTTCTAGCCCAAAGTGGCCCAAAAGTGGGCAAATCAGGTGCTAACTCCTCATCCTTTGAGTGACTAGAGTTGGATGACTCTGCATCACTTTCATCACTGTCTGAACTCGAAGAAGAAGAAGATGTCTCTAGCTCAAGAACCTGATGTGGCTTATCTAAATTTGATGATGAATCATCATGAAGAAGTAGATCCAATGAGAAATAAGAAGTGTCAAGTGTTGAGTCTCTAGGACTCTCCTAAAAGTGGACACTTCTCTTAATGAACAACTCATGAATGGTTAGATCTAGAAGGTGATACCCCTTAATACCATCTAGATATCCTACAAAGATGAAAGGCTTAGACTGATGTTCCATAGCTTTGTGTTTCTTCTTTGGTGTGCAAGCCATGGCTAGGGATCTGAAAACCCTAAGGTGCTCAACATCAAGTTTCCTTTTATGCCAAGCTTCAAAGGGTGCTATCCCTTTTAAATCTTTGTGAGGAACCTTGTTTTGAATGTAACAAGCACAATTGATGGCTTTAGCCTAGTACTGTGGTGCTAAGGATTTGGAGTGAATCATACAACTACCCATCTCTTTCAAGAACCTATTTTTGCATTCTGCAACCCCATTCTGTGAAGGACTATATGTGACTATGCACTACAAATTAATCACCTCTGTGGTGCAAAACTACTCAAACCTGTTGCTGACATACTCCCCTCCATTATTAGTTCAAAGAACCTTGATAGATTTCTCACTCTATTTTTCAATAAGAGCCTTGAAGTCTAAATTTTAATCAAACACTTCAGACTTTTGTTTGAGAAAATATATCCAAGTGTACCTAGAGAAATCATCAATGAAAGTGAGGATGTACTTGGCCTTTGTGAAAGATGGTTTGGGAAAGGGTCCCGATACATCACCGTCTACTAAATCCAAAGGTTGTGAAGCCCTCCAGGCTTTGCCTTTGTCAAATTTTGCTTTGGGATGCTTCCCAAGGGAGCATCCTTCACAAAGTCCTTTTGAGAATTGGACACGAGGCAAGCTAGTGACCATGTCATGTTTGTCAAGTTAGTCAAGGTAGCGGTAGTTAAGGTGGCCAAACCACTCATGCCATAATTTACTAACTCCATCTGAATGAGTTAGCAATGTTGTTGGAGAAGAATCAAGTGCAAAATGTGAGGTGTATAGCCTTACTTGGTGATCTACCCTACCCACTGCCACTATAGTATCACTATGCAACTCTCTGATAGCCACTGAATCTGGTGAAAACTCAACTGTCATGCCCTGACCAATGTGAGTGATTTGGTACACTGATAGGAGATTGGTTGAAAGAGAAGGAACACTTAGAACATTATTGAATGTTCCTCCTTCCATTTCAACTGACCCTCTCCCTACAATAGAAATTGATGTGTCATCACCCAAACTAATTGAAGTCATACTACAAGGCTCTAAACATGAAAAATCACTAGTGAAGAGCCCATGTGGTGAGAAGCACCCGAACCAATGACCCATGATGTTGTAGAAGTTGGAGTTGCTACAAGGGCCTTGCCTTTTTCTTTCTCCTTACCCTTGCCTTTTGCCTTGGTAGAATCTTGGGTAGATGAATTCTGCTTGATGGACTCTAGAACACCTATGTTGTGCTTCTCTAGAAGATGAGTTAGGTGATCTATTTGTTTCTTCATGCATTTGTGTTCATCATGCCCTATATTTTTACAATAGGCACACTTAACCTTCTCCTTCTTAGTTTTAGCATTGGAGGAGGAAGACTTAGTGTTGTTTTTGGTAGGATTGTTGTTTTCTTTCTTCTTCTAGTGGTCCTTATTCTTTTTCTTCTTCTCCTTTGTTGAAGTCTTATCCTTACCATTTCCAGCTATCAAAGCTTGGGATTTAGTCAAGGTAGCCGTAGTTAAGGTGGCCAAACCACTCATGCCATAATTTACTAACTCCATCTGAATGAGTTAGCAATGTTGTTGGAGAAGAATCAGGTGAAAAATGTGAGAAGGTGTATAGCCTTACTTGGTGATCTACCCTACCCACTGCCACTATAGTATCACTATGCAACTCTCTAATAGCCACTGAATCTGGTGAAAACTCAACTCTCATGCCCTGACCAATGTGAGTGATTTGGTACACTGATAGGAGATTGGTTGAAAGAGAAGGAACACTTAGAACATTATTGAATGTTCCTCCTTCCATTTCAACTGACCCTCTCCCTACAATAGAAATTGATGTGTCATCACCCAAACTAATTGAAGTCATACTACAAGGCTCTAAAGATGAAAACTCACTAGTGAAGAGCCCATGTGGTGAGAAGCACCCGAATCAATGACCCATGATGTTGTAGAAGTTGCAGTTGCTACAAGGGCCTTGCCTTTTTCTTTCTCCTTGCCCTTGCCTTTTGCCTTGGTAGAATCTTGGGTAGATGAATTATGCTTGATGGACTCTAGAACACCTATGTTGTGCTTCTCTAGAAGATGAGTTAGGTGATCTATTTGTTTCTTCATGCATTTGTGTTCATCATGCCCTATATTTTTACAATAGGCACACTTAACCTTCTCCTTCTTAGTTTTAGCATTGGAGGAGGAAGACTTAGTGTTGTTTTTGGTAGGATTGTTGTTTTCTTTCTTCTTCTAGTGGTCCTTGTTCTTTTTCTTCTTCTCGTTTGTTGAAGTCTTATCCTTACCATTTCCAGATATCAAAGCTTGGGATTTAGTAGACTTAATTATGCCCATTTGAATTAGCTTATCTTGCTCCCTAGTCAAGTCGGTAATGAATGAATCCAAAGAAGGTATTTTCCATGTAGTGCCAAGGGCACTTTTTGTGGCATGGAAAGTGGAGACAAAGACTGAATAACTTGGACTTAACTTTGTGAGAATAGAAAAGATGAGTTAATCATCTTTATTCTCTATCCCACATTCTTTCAATTACAATCTAAGGGCCTTAAACTTAGTGAAAAATTCCTGTAGGGTGTCAAAGTTGCTAGGACTTAGACTTATGAGTTCATTTTCAAGCTCATGACCTCTCATCTCATCAAGCTTCCCAAATAAAAGTTCTAAGGTGTCCCATATGTCTTTAGGAGTCTTGGAGGTTTCTAAATAGAAGAGAAGTTTTAGAGATACAGACAAGCTCAATAATCCATAGGCTTCATCACTACGATTGTACCACTTGACATTTTCAGCATCAGTGCTAGGTTCTACTTCAGTACCCATGGTGATCCTATACAACCCTTTAATTCTAAGAATGATTGATATTTTAACCTTCCATTCATGATAGTTAAAGGGTGTTAGGGGCTTAAGTTGAAAAGAATATATTTTAAGCTGAATTTAGGTGAAGTTTTGTTGATTATAAGTTGTGAAATTATGCAGAAAGGAGAATGAAAGTAAAGATATGCAAGTTGTGAAAAGCAATCACACCCCCCTAAAATTTTGAGCCCCCTTAAATATGTAGGTACACTCTCAAAAGATGTCAGGCTGAGTCGAGAATGTGTTTTAGAGAAATCAGTGCAAGACTATAAGCAAACAAGACATCGGACTTAGCCGAAAATGTGTCTTGGGAGACCCAAATTTTAGGCACTTTATAAACTAGTGAATTTTTAACAAATAACAAGCTTAAACTGTGAAGAATTGAAATAAAAACACTTTTACAAAAAATGGCACCCAAATCCAAGTTACCGTTTGTAAGATATTAAAGGTTCAATTTCTCGTAAACTAGTGTTTTTGCAAAAAATAGCACTAAAACATTAAAAAAATTCATGTTTTGAGAGAGAAAGTGGCCTTCTAACCACTCATTGGACTCGACACAAAGTGAGGAATCCAAAAAAAATAATTGTGAAAGAAAGTTTAATTGATTGTCTCGATATGCATGAAAGCAAGTATACCTTCTTCTTTTAGTAAAAAAATACAACTAGTAAGGCAAAAAAAATGAATTTTTAGCTAGTTTTTTTTTTACTTTTCTTTAATAAGAGGAAAGAAAGGTGGATAGTTTTTGTTGTGATGTCTTAGGCCTTGATAGGTACTGCCAAGAAGATGAGATCAGGGCTTCTACCAATGAACATGCACTATTCCAACACTTCCAATGCAATGCAGACTTTAGCACTTCCAACACAGAGTTTAACACTTCTAGCGTAGACTTTAACATAGAAGAGATAGATCAAATGCAGGAAAAAAAATGCCAGGTGTAGGAAAAGGACTCCAAGTGACTAAGGGTCCACATGGGATGCCAAACAAGCAAAAAAAAGTGCCATTTTTGAAAAAAAAATAGTCCTGACAATTTTCCACTACCTTACCACGTGCCTCTTGCATGTTGGACGCCATATAGCTTCATTTTTCTCTACTGGAGTCTTACTCCAAGCATATCTCATCCTACTAGATGACCCACATGGACCTCTACATGCAGATGTGCTTCCTAAAGAGCTGCCCTAAGCTGAAAGTGGAGTCCAAGAACAAAAACTAGATGTGCAATTTTTTTTCCTGCAGAATGACAAAAAAAAAGAATTCCACCGCCTTTGCTGAAGCCACAACAGATCTATACAAGATGTCTTGGCAAATTTTAACTCAGAAGTAATTTTTTTCATAAGTTTTCGTATGGATTTGCATGAGTTTCCAAGAAACTCTACCAAAACTCTCAAATGCAACGGAGTTAAACAAAAAACTACTAAGAAAGTAAAGTAAAAATTTCAAAATAAACTACTAGCATAACTAGACACATGATTACTGGAGTGGCTCTGATACCATATTAGAGTTGTTGCCAAAGTTTGGATAATGTGAATGCAATAGAGACATGATCACATGAGATGAAGCTAGTGCACATCACATAGATGCTAAAGCAATTTGAAATTATACAAGAAGATAAATTGCACAAGACAAATAGGAGAAAACCCAATATCTGATTAACATGAGATGGCCAAAGTGAAGAATACATATAGGAGAGCACATAAGTAAATCCTCCACAAAAGGTGGTCAAGGCATCCCAAGAATAGACTGTAACTCCTCCATGAAAGGTGGTGACAAGGTGCTAAGAATAGAGAAGTAACTCCCATCAAGGGAATTACTTATGACATTCTTATGACACCTATGATGCATCTATGACACACATCTCCACATAAGCTAGCCTATCCCATAAATGTAGGAAAACTCTATGTATGCACACAAAAATACAATTTCTCTAATTAAAAAATAAGAAAAAAATAAAAACCTACACTAATAAACTCCTTTTAAACAAAGACTTAACATGCATGTACCATGAGGATCTTTTTAAAAAAAGATCTAATATGCATGAATTCTAAATAAATGGCAAGGTAAAAAGGTACAAATTCTTTATATTTTTAAATGGGAATAAATATTTAATTAGAAAATATATTAAAATATATTTATTAATTTTCAATAAACACATTAAAATATATAAATATTTAATTAAATATTTTAATAAAAAATATATTTGTTAGTAAATAATACATTATCAAAATATATTTTATTGGTACCAATTTTTCAAACTTAATTATAAACATTATGGGTGGAGGTGTGGCATTATTGGCCAAATAATGTCCCACCTACATTCACAATAATAATAAAATTTTGGTAATAATTGATCAGAATCATGAGCTAGAAATCCCCTAGATAAAAAAATAACACCTGGAGATGCCTAAGAGAGCTGACTACAACCTTAAATCAATTACATATCCATTCCAAACCATTCTTGGATGTTTTTATCAATATCTTTTGCATCAGTCAATGTTAGGGTTTTAAAGAGGTTTCAACCACCTTATAGTCTTAACGATCATTCATAAAACTTAGCCCCTTATTCTAAAAACCAATGCTTATAAAATTGGTTTAGGAACCTAACCCGTATACCATGAATGGATTAGGTTCTCATTTAGAGGTTAAACATGCCAATTAACACATGAAAGTCCTTCTTGAGTTGATAACCCTTCATTTTGTGCACTTGAGAGACCCTGAAACACTTTTTCTTGCCTTTTCTTGAAAACTTTGAACTCAAAATTCATCAACAGACCTATAAAAATATATCACACCACTAAAAAATTCTCATATGTTCATTATTACCTTGTAAACTAATCTTGATACCCCATTAGGCCACCATCTCTCTCTTTGCTCTCTAGGCTTGTGACTAGTAAGTCACATTAAGCCTTGAAACTAACCTTCTAACCATCATCCATGCAATTTCCACCTCACTCACATGATCTAAAAATTATTTTCATCCTTCATAGGTCTTGACATCACATCATGACCCCTCAGTAGGTCTAGTAGAGTCTAGAACAAGTCTTAGTTGCATGTTAGGTCTATAGATATTGCCCCTATAGGCTTACTCTGAGATACTCATGAGTGATCTAATTCCTCATATAAATAGTTAAATAAGCTCATACATACTCTTATGCCTTTGTGCATCCATGTAACTAGGCCACCATGCTCTTTCATGTACAAGACTAGGCATCCTATGCACAAGCCTTCTCAAGTCTCTTACAAGGTTCAAACACTTGACAATTTTGATAACTAACCCTAAAACACTCCTTGATGATTGTACACATTTTTCACATACCTATTAGTCTCTTTGGATAATATCATGCATCTACACATACTTCATGCTTACTAGGCACATGCTCATGAAATCACTATGCTTATTATGACTAAGTTTCTTAAGACACCTTGTACTCAAAGATTAGTGTTCAAACATGATTACCTTGACCTTGACCTAAAACTTGACATCAACATTAGAATAATAATTAGGTTACCATAAAATTATCACTCAATAGAAAAACATCAGGTTGCATTCATATTCTCTAATGTCACATGGCTCATACTTTATAGACCACTCACAATGCATCTTCAAAAGATGCACCTTGACATCAATGACATAAAACTTGACATCAAATGACATCAAAATTGACATCAATGATAATACTTCTTAACAAATACCCCTTTTTCATTGATGGAAAAACATTCTTCAATATGATTACTAAATACTCACATTAGGCAAGTCACATTAGGCCTTGAAACTGGCCTTCTATCCAATGTCCATTTACTCTCCACCTCACTCACATGCTTAGACAACTTATCACATTCTCTAAAACTACTTTTTATGCTTCATAGGTCTTGAAAACATCTCATGACTCCTCATTGGGTCAAGTAGAGTCTAGAACTAGTCTTAGTTGCATGCTAGGTCTATACGTCTTAACCCTATAGGCTTACTCTAAGACACTCATGAGTGATCCAATGGCTCATGAATTATTAAATAATCTCATACATCGTATTATGCTTCTGTGCATCCATATCACTAGTCCATCATGCTACTTCATGTACAAGACTAAGCATCCTATGCATAAGCCTTCTCAAGTCTCTTACAATGTTCAAACGCTTGACAATTTTGACAACTAACCCTAAAACACTCCTTAATGCTTATACACATTATTCACATACCTGTCAAACTCTTTGGAAAATATCATACCTCTACACATACTTATTCATGCCTACCAAGCACATGCTCATGAAATCACTATGATTATTATGATTAAACTTATTGAGACACCTTGTACTCAAAGATTAATACTCAAACATGTTTAACTTGTCCTTGACCTGAAACTTGACATCAACCTTAGAAGAATCATTAGGTTGCCTTCAAATTCTCACTCAATAGAAAAACATCACATTTCCTTCAATTCTCGCATGTCACATGGCTCATATCTCATAGACCACTCACCATTCATCTTCATAAGATGCATCTTAACATTAATGACATTAACCTTGGCATCAAATGACATCAACCTTGACATCAATGACAACACTTCCTTAAAAATACCATCTTTCTCATTTTTATTTTTCACATTCTTTATTTACCCTCTTGGGTTTCTATTTTATGATATGCAGTGTAAGACCATGGATAGGACCAGGATCTCATCATAAAATCACCATCTCCAATTCATTTAGTGTTCCTTTTCTAGAATGTTAAGAAATGGTTACACACTTGTGATCCCTTGTTCTTAACTTTGATTTTTGTTTCCTGTGTAGATAAAATTTACATAGAAAACTATGCTATCATGTTTTCCTAATCTTATACCATTTTATGATAAGGAACCAAACTTAACTATCATTGTATCCCCTTTTCACTTTTTTCAATTTTTTTGTAATTTGAAGTCATTCAATTTTTTTCATGTTTGTTCCCCTTGATTTCATTTCCTTCCATTCCACTTTAGATGAACCAAGTTTGGCATCAATATAACACTTTTATTTCACATGAATAAATAAGACTCTTAGACACCATGATCTCTAAGTTCCCTTTCTTAACAACCAAGTCTAAAGTTTTCAAATGACAGTAATGTTTAGCACCCATGGTTGGTTATCTTAATTTGTGTGGAGGATGAATAGAAAAATCCTTCAAAATTTAGAAGCCAAATCAATTAAAACAACAGTAAATTATCAAAATTCAACATACAAAGTCAAAAGTCAAAATCACACTAAAATACATGATTAATATCACATCTCCTATCTCCAATTGAAGGTCAAACTCCATAGTCTACCTCATGATAGAGCCGAGGTCCATTGAGAAATATTAGGTGAGTCGATTGGGATAGGATAATGTACAAATAATATATGGTACTACCTACTTTGTAACATAAGTACCTAATCTTTGAAGTAGACTGGCAACTCTATAAGGGGTCTTGAAGAATGGAGAACATGTTGTGGGAAGGTAGGTCCATTTTACTTTTCATATACATAGCCTTCATGGGATGATATTCATACTTCATTTGATGAACTAATGTTTGTGTGGCTAATAAAAGTTCTTCAGAGTCCTTAATGTTGAAATTCATCTTATTTTGACAAACATAATTTAAGTGTCTTGACTTAGATAAAGAGTTTCTCTACTTTGATTTTTCCTTATTTTTACCCTCTACTCATTTCATTCCCCCCCTTGATAAGAAAGTTTGATTCTAAATCTATTTTCCACTTCTATATTCCCTCTTCTTTCTGTCTTAAAAATGTGCTAGCACTATTTTATTTTGATTTTATCTATCTTTAAAATAAAATAATATGTTTGATCAACTATGGATTATTTTATTTATCTCATTTCTTTACATTTGTAGAATTGACTTGGTTTATTTTTTAAAAATTCCATTTTTATACCTCCTTTTATGGGTAATTATGTCCATTTCTATTATTTATTTAATTTTTTAATTGTTGAGTGAGGTTGGCTTGTTACTTCTCACTCACCAATATTTTCTCCCTTTTATGCACTTTTTCCATTTTAGGTTTAGTAAGGATTGTTACTGCTCACTCATCAATGTTGTTATAATATTGATTTACCATATTTGTTTAAGTAAGGATTATTACTACTTTTACATTGATGTTTGATTACCATATTTTACTTGTATACCTTGGTTTGACTTGGTTTGTTTGGATTTATTACTTAAGATTTACTTGTTTGAGTTTTTCAGCTATTTTAGTAGCCTTGGATTTTTGGTTATTTGATTTACTCTAAATTTTTTGACTTGGTTCTCTAGTCCTAACTTAGCATTTGGCACCCTAGCTTACCAAATTTCTAAGCACATCATGCCTACACCATGTTAGTTATCTTGACTTTCATACATTTGTTTAATTTTGTTCTTTAGTTTTGTATCCTTGGGTTTGTCCAAAATAATCTTCACACCCTCCATGATCAAAACTAATAACACAACATACAAGCATCCCAAGATAAAGGTAAGTCAAGTTATGCATACATTACTTTTATTTTCAATTATTTCCCTTCTAGGCATTTACTTTTAGTTATTTTATTCTTTAAAATAATGCAATTTACTTAGCTCTAACATTTTTTGGTGATATGTTCTTTTCCCAAAGCACCATTTCCTATTGCACTTGAGTGACACGTGATGAAATTTGAGTGGAGAATATGTATACACATAATATTTTCAAAATTTATCAATTACTGATGCTTTCTCTCTTAAAAAAACCTATCAATTCTAAATCTCACTAAGTGCATGCCTTAAAAGGTACACCAAGAAAGGGGTGGACAGACCATTGGTACTTCATAGGGTTGTCATACCCTATACCACTACTTTATATATACATAACCTTATCCCATATACTTCCCTAATCCTTGCCTCCTTTCACACTCCTACAAGAATTTCACCACCTTCATTAGCACCTACCTAAGCTTAAAACCCTTTTTGATAGTTTAAATTACACTGGTGGCCTGAGTCAACCCTATATTAAATTTTTTTAAATCATGTTGGGTATAAGTTGGCTCTACCCAACTTAGATCGAGACCTAATTTATTTTTATAAATTAATGATATAGATTTGATTGAGTTAACCCTATTGGCTAAACTTTTAGAAAGTTTCAGGGTTAGATCCAATTATATATACGCATTAATTTTTCCATTTATTAGGAATAAAAAGAGTTAATTACTCATTTTTGCTTCTTTATAATATGATATTCCACCATTATACTTGAGGATTTATTTCTTAGGTTTTATACTTAGAGAAGATTCTTATCTTGTGGAAAAGTCTTGGATGGTTAGGCCTTTCTTTATTGATCCTTACAAACCAAAATTGCCTCTTCTAAAGAACATTTGAGAAATGGAGAGATTAAGTCTCAATGGGTTCATCGTCAAGGTAAGTATTTCTAACTTTACTTCTCTATATTAGTATATAGAAGTAGCATAAGTAATAGATTTTGAATATATTGATCTCTATGCATTAGGGTTTTACCTATACATAGATTAATTAGTATTCTTCTATGCATGTTTATTTTTTATGTTCATTACCCCCAATTTGTGTCATAATCTTTGGTGAGCACTAGGTTAGATTTTACTTTCCTTTGCATTTAATTTGTGAATATGAAAACATATGACCTAACTAGGGCTATTACATGGTGTTTCTTGACTAGAGACTTTTTAACCCTCTCTAATGATATTATTGTTTTAGGACATCCCTTATTTAGGTCTAGTATGTCCAACTTGGTCATGACCTCAATTATCTAATGTATCAATGATTGAAAGTGTAAGTAAGGTTTATCTTATTTGATTTAGGATTGATTAATAGATCAGTTGCATTTCTATTTGTATACACACCATCAATAAATTTTTATTATATGATTCCATTAGACCTATAATAAATGAAGTCACCCAAAAAGAAAAACTCCATTAAGAAATAATTGAGCATAAAATGGATCATGTAGCTAGCTTCAACACCATATAGGCATATACCATTGATTGGGATGTGCCAATACAAACTCATGGATCCCAAATTTGTACTCCACTCAATTGGATTTATCAATACTAAATGAATACTACAATACATGATTCTCAACAGGCCGTAGACTCAGAGGATGATGGGAATACATGATTCTCAATAGACTATAGACTCAGAGGATGATGGAATATAACCTTTTCTTGCTCTTCAATATCTCAAAAAAAATATTTCATTATCATGTAGTATAGTTTTCATTGAATATTTATATTTATAAGGATGATTGTCTATAAGATATTTATGGTGATCTAACTAGTTTTTTTATGTCTAAGCCTTCCTTTCCCAACTCTTTATAATTTTTTATATTTCTTAGTTCTTTAAACTATAGATCAAATTTATCGGACTCTTTTTTTTAAATCAGTGTATGGTTATAAGTGAACTATTACCATACTATAGTCATATATTACTATAAAAAATAATAGGAAGTATGTAAATAACATTGAGAGTATAAGCAAAGGAATTCAAAAAAGGTAAAATATCACCTCAAAAGTAAGCCAAACCATATGAAAATGAAAAATGAAATGATAAATGTGGAAATTAAATCAATGAAAGAGAACTCCATGTGTATTAAGTTGGAAGACTTACAAAAATATTATACATATATATATATATATATATATATATATATATATATATATATATATATATATATATATATATATATATATATATATATATATATATATATATATTCATAAATAGAGGAGAAGAAATGAGAGAATAAGAAATAAAAATGAACATCAATTTTTATCTCAAGATGTGTCTCAATTTGTAGAATAAGAGAGGAAAAAGCTATTTAAATAGATATAGTGAGATAAAATGAGTTATTAAGAAACTCCATCATAACCTTGTGTAACTGTTAGCCATTTTTGGGCTAAATACAAAGTTTACCTAGATGCAATGCCATGTCCTAAATATTTCTACGGAACAAGTCTGTAGAGCAAGCAAATAGGTTTATGAATAGATTTTCATAATGGTTGAGCCTTCAAGGATCAAGATACAATTTAGGGCTTTTTGGGTAGATATTTACTTTGGGAATACTTTAGGATTTCCTTTTGATAATTTCATTTATTTTTACCCTTTTATTTGGCTAAGTGTTATTTCTTTCAAAAAATTTGTTTTGGGTTTTTTTGGCCAAGTGTCAAGAATTATTTCAGACATTTTATCTGAAACAAAAAAAACCCAAAGGATCATCTCTTGAAAAGTGTACCAAACAAAAAGTCCAAATGATCTTTTCCAACCAAAGTGGTTAATTCAAAATTCCCAAAGGGTGCTTTTAGAAAGCTTAAAGGGTAATCTCGAGGAGCAAAGGGCAATTTAGAAAGAGCTGAAAGGTAATTTTGTAGGAAAAGTGTCCTTAACAAAATTAATGAAAAAAGGTAAAAGGGCACAAATTATTTTAGGAAAACTATGTATAAAATATGGGTAAGATAAGAATTATTTTGAGGAAATTGTTCCACATAAATTTCCCTGAAGACCAATTTATTTTAGAGAAATTATCCGAGGCAAAGCCAGTAGATTAATTCATTTGGATAAATTCTTTTGATAAATTTGATTCAAAATGTCCAAGATGGTCTCACAAATGTCAAATTTAAGCACAACAAATAGTCATTAGGATTTAAATATCCAATAATAGGTGTGTGGACTTCAAGTTTGGGCCCCTAAAAGTAACTATTTGAATTTGAAAATCCAAACACATTCACACAGATGTCAAAGTTGGTCCTCACAAAGTATCCATTGGCATTCAAAAACCATCAAAGGTCCCCAATTAAATGTAAGCTTGACAAGTGTCCATATCTCAAGAGCTCAAATCAAATCCAGTAATGAGTAGTGATGGATAGGTCAATAGGTGAAAGTAGATATAATGGAGTGCATCTGAGAATACAAAGGTAGATCAATGACATGTAAGAAGAGTCAAAGAGTCAATAATCTGAGGAGCTAACATGTGGTGTAAACATGAGAGTAGATAAACTGGTGAGAATATCTAAAGACCAAGTGCATAGGTGTTAAGTGTCAATAGTTCATAATCTCAAGCAATATATTTAATGGCATACATTCAACCTATCAAAGAGATCTAATGGTGTGAGCAAGGGTTAAGGTAAATGGAGCCCAAGTTGATTTACTAATAACTAATAAACAAAGGACCAAGATAGGACATTTTTTATAAAGGTCAATGGAGCAGTTTTAATCGATTAAACAAATGAATGGACCTGAGTTGACAAAAAATATATGAAACTAAGCTTGAACAACCCAAGTTGAACCAAGATTGTCAATAAGGACTACGTATTACTAACATATCTTCACAGAGGTAAGATAGGTCTATTTAAGACAAAGGGGTGGTAACTTGTTGTAAAAGGGACTAAGCATCAAGCAGAGTACCAACTATATAAACTATAAGAAAACTAATTATCCTAGATTGGTTTTCATCTATAATAGGCTTAGGTCTAGGTTTCAAAGCAAAGGAAGATGTGCACAATTAATGGAGGAGCATCCAATCCATCCTTTTATCAAGTAACTATCCAAACCAAGATATTTCCATGTCAATATCAGATTCATAAGCATGGTGATATTATCCTTCAATAAAAAGGACATTAATATGTAGGAGCTCAAGGAATTTCTAGAATAGTTGAAGGCATAAGCAACCATTAGACATAAAAATGCAAGTTCATGCCACTCTATGATATTTTCAAGGAAATATTCCTCCTTCCCATGCACACATAAGGTTATTTCTATGATTTCTAGGTTTGATTTGTTAGACAAACTACAAAAAGTGTGGTTTCAATACTGTAAAGGAATTAAAAGTTATACCCATCAACCCAAGTGGTACATTAATTGTAAGAGAAAGATTATTTTCTATAAAATCTTGAATTTCCATTAAAAAAGGGTGAACATATTTTAACAACCTCATGCTACTAAAATTTCCCTCCATAAGCACTTTTATTAGCTAAATCTTTCAGACTAATGAGAATTAATTTCACCTCATTCTATTATTCTAATAATCTGTGTTATTTGTGTTTGTTGATCGTTGACTGTGGGTAATATTTTTTCCTCTCATCATTGTCCATTTTCAACACCTCTTCATCAAACTTAGACCTCACTTACAGGTCATATTCTATCTATACTTGGATCTATGTTGATAATATATGTGGACCATTTTTCATCCTTCTCATTGTTGCACTACATTCCTATGTCTCCATGTAAAACACTTATGTACTTGGAGTATCCTTAGCTGAAGCTATGTGATTTTGTCTTGTCCTTAAAGGTATGTATTATGTTTATGATAGTAGGATCACTAAATCTATTTTGGGTGTATCTCCTCTTTATATTTCAAAAAAATTTACCTTTTCCCTCCCTTTTTCCTTGAAGATCCTAGGATTAGATAAGCAGTAGTTTACCTTTCTACTCTTTAGGCTAACATGCTAGTCTTAAACCAGGTACATTTAGAATAAAAGGAATTTGGCCTAACTTAGGGGCTTATCCTAAGGAGCATATGGGTCCCACACCTTGGGGATATTTCTATTATATCATTGAGCCAATCCTTCTAATTCATCAAGTGCAGGGTTTGAGTGATAATAGTTTCAAGCATGCTCGATGGGACTTGATTGAATAAAATCTAAGGAATTGATGCTACCCTTAAATATCAAGTGTTGAAGACACTCCATAAAGCACCTAACAACTTTGAATGACTAAAATATACTAGTTTAAGTATTCTAAGTGATGAGAGATATGTCTTTCCACCCCCCATTCCATGAAAATTCTATGTTTGTGCCTTCCCATTTCTCATATCAAGCTCATGTAAGTGCCTGTAACCTTCCCCTGATTCAACCCCTATAGCAACTTACTTATGCTTCTAATTAGACCTGTGTAATCTACCTCATTACTAATCATCATTACTACCCTCTAGATCTACCTTAGAAGAGCATAAATGATATACATCTTGATTTCTAGAGATAGCTGAGGGAGATTGAAAGAGATCAAGGTGATGATAAGCAACAAGAGGAGATTACTCATCAATCTTATGCCTAGTAGTAGGAGATTATAAAGCAATAAATATTTGAAGAAGAATTCTCAGATAGGTAGATTGGAACCAAGGGAGAGTAAATGCATTAGGTACTTATGTATATGTAAAAAATGTAATCATGTCTAACCACATCTGCTCCTTCCTTTCCTAGCTTTAAGCAGGCCCTCCTGTGCTTGTAAGCCAACCCATGGGACATAAAAATTCTATGCCAAAAGTCCCTACCTTCAATCAAGGTAAACCCCCTATACCTTCCAAAAAATATTTCAAATTTAAACTACCAAAATTTAAAGGATCCCCTTTAAACGATCATGTACCTATGAAAGTTCAAGGATCCATCCCCCCTCAAGACCTCAAACACAACCATGGCAGCCTTCCTAGACAATGCATCTCGACTTCATGATGCCTAACCTTTTAGAAACCCCTTCTTCTATGCCAATAAAAACCTCTTTCCCTCCCACCATATCCTTTTTCAAAGGAGGACCATTTGTATGAAAGGAAAGTGAAGACCATTCAGATGAAGAAGATGATACTTCAAGTGAGTATGATGAATAAATCATCATTAACAACCTTTTTTGCACTAGGAAGTCAAAAAGTTTAGAGCTACTACAGGAAGAGGATGAATAAAATTAGCCTATGCAATAAGGTAGTGTATAAGAATAAGATGATGAGGTTCTCTCTTGGAGAGGTGAGCTTTCATTCAATATGAAAGAAGATTAAGTGAATCATGAAGCTATAATGAGGCCTCTTATGCAGAAGAGAAAAGAGCAGCTAGAAGAAGACCTCAGGTGAAAATAAACTGATCAATGAGAATTATTGCTTCAAGAAGAACCCCATAAATAGTTTGAAAATAATGTGTAGGTGATAACAAGAGATGAGGAGATGCAAGATTTATTCAAAACCCTATGCACAGGTTATCCTCCTCTACAAGCAGATTGCAATCTGACCAAGGTCAAGGACTGCACCTTTATTAGAAAGGTTAGGGGATAAGAGAGAGGCATCCCATTAAGTCAACTTTATTAATTGTTTAATGTTGATCAATTTAACATACTCAAATATGGTTATCGACTCTTTGATAACCTTACATATGATTTTACATCCCTTGAATACAATTCAAGTAGGTTTTAGCCTTATCCTCCCAATAAGTAGCAAAAAGATGAGTGGGAGGCTATAGTAGCAGGTGGACTCTAGGTCTCTTATCTTAACCACCATATAAGGGAGTTTAAATAATATATATCTAGATCACAAGAGTATCCTATTGATTTCATGAGCTCTCTGAGTATCGAACACATGTATCCTAATCTCTAAGAGGATTAGTTTGAGTAAAAAGCATAGTTAGGCACCAAAGGATATGGGTAGGAGTGGCTTAGCATTAAAGACTTCAGTCATCCTAAAATAGAGCACCTATAAAGTTTGATGGATTCATTTATTAAAAGAGAACTTGGTTAGATGAACTTCCCTGAGTGCTCTTTAAAGTAATCAAGGTGTACCTCCTTTAGAATAAATAGATGCCACCTCACCTCCCTCCATCACATGCCAACAATAGGGAGGTGCACAATGTGAAGGACTTAAGAGGATTATATTTTGACCCAGGAGGGTGAGGTCCCATGTTTGTAGTTTGTATATAGTAAATTATATTAGCTTGCATTATATTTTCCTAAGTGCCTACATGCACATTATATAGTCTTAGTTTAGATTTGTTTTCCTCTAAGTGCATTTTGCACATTAGTTGTTTGTTCTCTCTTTTACCTTGTTAGGGGGTAAAACACAATTCAATCTATTTAGGCATAGGCTAATCAAGTTTTATATTTAATGACTATGTGCCTATCAAATTTTTCATGGTTTAGGTTCTCAAGCATAGTAGGCGTGCTTCTCTATGAGTCTTCAAAAATGTTAGCCATTTTTGGCACACATACAAAATTTGTCTAGATGTAATGACATGTCCTAAATATTTCTAAGAAATATATCTATAGAGAAAATGAATAGGTTTATGAACATATTTTCATAATGTCTGAGCCTTCAAGGATTAATCTATAATTCAGATCTTTTTAGGTAAATCCTTAATTGGGAAATATTTTGGGATTTCTTTTTGATAATTTCATTTTTTTTTTGCCCTTTTATTTGGCTAAGTGTTATTTATTTCATAATTTTTGTTTCAGGTCTTTTGGAACAAGTGTCAAGAATTGTTTTGAACATTTTGTCTGAAACAAAAAAACTTGAAGGATCATCTATCAAAAAGTGTACCAAATAAAAAGTTTGAAGGGTGTTTTCCAGCCAAAATGGTCCATTCAAAATTCCTAAAGGGAACATTGAAAAAGCTTGAAGGGTAATCTCAAGGAACAAAGGGCCATTTTGAAAGAGCTAAAAGGAAATTATATAAGGTAAGTTTCCTTAAAAAAAGTTTTGACAAAAGGTATAAGGGCATGAATTGTGTCAAGAAAACTATTTATGAAATTTGGCTAAGGCATGAATTTTTTAGAGGAAATTATTCAACAATAATTTCTGTGGAGATTAATTTCTTTTGGATAAATTATTTGAGGAAAAACTTGTAGATGAATTATTTTAGACAAATTATTTTGAAAAAGTTGATTTAAAAGGTCCAAGATGGTCATGCAAATGTTAAATTCAAGCACAATATATAGTTTTTAGGACTCAAATATCCCATGATAGGTGAGTGGACATCAAGTTTGGGCCCCTACAACTAACTATTTGAATTTAAAAATCTATGGACATTCATGTAAATGTCAAATTTAGTCCTCAAAAAGTAGCTATTAGCATTAAAAAACTATCAAAGTGTCCCTAACTAGATGTGGGCTTGACAAGTGTCCATATCTCAGAAGACCAAATCAAATCCAATGATGAGCAGTGATCAATAGGTCAATGGGTCTAGGTAGTCTAATAAAATGCATTTAAGCATATAAAGGTAGATCAATGACATGTGAGAAGAGTCAAAGATTTAATAATCCAAGGAATAGACATGTGGCATAAGTGTAGGAAAAGATAAACTGGTGATTAGATCCAAAGACCAAACATGTGGGTGGCAAGTGTCAATAATTTATAATCCTAAGAAATAGATCTAATGATAATCATTCAACTTATTAAAGAGATCTGATGGTATGACTGGGGTTCAAGGTCAATGGAACTCAAGTTGGTTTGTTGACAACCATTGAACAAAGGATCGAGCTGGGACATTTTCAATTAAGGTTGATGGAGCAGTTTGACTTGAGTAGAACAAATGAATAGACCTAAGGTAATGGAAAATATATAAAGCTGAGCTTGAACAACCTGAGTTGAACCAAGATTGTCAATAAGGACCAAAGATTACTAACAAAGCTTTATAGAGGTAAAATAGGTATGTTTAAGCCAAAGGGGTAGTAACTTGTTGTAAAAGGGATCAAGCACTGAGTAGAGTAATACCTATATAAACTATAGGAAAACTAATAATCCTAGGTTGGTTTTCATCTATAGTGGGCTTAGGTCCAAGTTTCAAAGCAAAGGTAGATGAGTTCAATTAATGGAGGATTATCTAAACCATCCTTTTAGTAAGTAGCTGCCCAAAATAAGATGTCACCATGACTCTATCAGATTCATAAGCATGGTCATCTTGTCCTTTAATACATATGACATTAATATGCAGGAGCTCAAGGTATTGATAGAATAGTTGAATGCATAATCAGCCACTAGACATCATAATACAAGTTCACACCATTGTCTAATATTTTTAGGTAAATATTCCTCCTCCCTATGCACACATAAGGTTCCTACTATGATTTCTAGGTTTGATTTGCCAGGAAAACTATAGAAATCATGGTTATAGTAATGCAAAGGAATTAAAAGCTATACCCATCACCCCAAGTGGTGCATTAATTGTAAAAGTAGGTTTGTTCTCTTTAAAATCATGTATTTTCATTAAAAAAAGTGTGGACACATTTTAACAACCTTATGCTAATGAAATTTCCCTCCATGAGCACTTGCATTGGCTAAATCTTGTAGACTAATGAGAATTAAGTTGACCTCCTTTTGTTATTCTAATAATCTGTGTTATTTGTGTTTGTTGATCCTTGACTATGGGTAATGTTTGTCTGTCTCACCATTATCCATTCCTAGTACCTCCACATCAAACTTTTAACTCACTTTTAGGTCATATTCTATGTTCACTCAGGTCTGTGTTGATACTATATGTGGACTATTTATCATCCCTCTCAGTGTTTCACTATATTCCCATGTCTCCATGTAAAATACTTATGTACTTGGATTATCCTTGGTTGAATATTATATGATTTTGTCTTGTCCTTAAAGGTCTATATTATGTTTATGGTAGTAGGAGTGATTTTTATATTTTGGGCACATTGCCTCTTTATGTTTCATTATTTCTTACCTTCTCCATCCCCTTTTCCTCAAAGATCATAAGTTTAAATTAATGGTAGTTTAACTTTATATTCTTTATTCCTACGTGATGGTCTTAAAATAGGTGAATTTAGAATAGAATAAATCTATCCTACTCTAGAGGCTCATCCCAAGGAGCATAAGGGTCCCATGCCTTAGGGATGTTCCTATTGTCTCACTGAACCAATCTTTCCAATTTAGTAGGTGTAGGGTTTGAGTGATAATAGTAACCTACTTAGTGTATTCCAGTGTCAATAATCCCCATGAGATGAGGGGTAAGTATATGATAAGTATGAAATTAGTTACATGTGATATAGAACTCCAAGATTCCATTAAAATGAGATAAAATAGATGTGACATCTTATAAATCTAGGATATGTAAATTAAACATTTATATAATAATAAATGAAAAACATAGGTATTATTATTGCCTCCACTAACACATCTCATTTTTAGTTATTAAAATAGGGACCCTCTCATTTTATTTTCACCTTTGGTTCAGCCATTTTTGGATGTAAAGTTATGTTTCTTGAAACTTCATTGATATTGACCAAGTCTATTAACTAAATCTTCATCCTTGAAATTGGTTTAGAAATAATATTTAAGACTACCTTAATTTAAAATTTGAACTCTTCATTGGTCTATTAAGTCTTAGTATATTTTGTGTTTATGTATTAAGACACATTTCAAGCCTCCCTTTAAATCGTTTTGCCTTTGTTTTGTGCAAGTTATCTATTTTGTTTGCTTCTTTTTCTAAGTAATTTGCTTAATTCATGCTTCCAATTCAATCTATATTGACTAAGAGTTTGATTTTGTTCATCTTTCCTTGTAGTCAATTTTAATAAAATAGATGGTGGTGGCTTTGAAGTGGTTTTATTTCACAAAGTTTTTAGGCCTTTTATTTCATTTCAAAAGACAACCATTTGATTCAAATATAGTTTGTCATTACTTTTTAATTCAAGGATTATTGGTTGTGTTTTAATTTTATACCCATAGGTGTCTAAATTTAGCCTAGTACCATGTGCAAATCTCTTGACAGCTCCAACTTATTCAAGAGACAATCAACATCTAGTAGATTTTGAAAAGTTTCATCCAATGCCATATGTTGATCTCTTAATGGTCTCAGTTGCATTCAAAGAAAATTCAACACTTAGTTAATGTTCTTCAAAGTTTGTCCAATGGGTAATGACATCATAAAATCCTTTGTCAAGTGGGTTAATAGGATGTTTCCATATGCTATCATCTCAATGAATTGACATCTTAGAACCATTTATAAAAGTGCAAAAGCCTTCAAACAAGTGGGTTAGTAGGATGTTACCATGTGGAATCATCTTGGTGACCGAACATCCTTGAACTGTCTATACAAAGCATCAATGATGTCAATAGGCTTTAACAAATTGAGTGAGAAGGATGGTACCATGTGGTGAAATCCCATTACTCTACATCCCTAGGGTCGTTCGTACAACCTTAAAACCTAGTCAAGCTCCAAGTGAGTGAGATTACATAGTGTACCATGATCTCATTATATTATAACTAGAACATAATCAACATCTGCTTGAGGCCTCATCTGAGTAGTAAAATAGTGAAGATAGTCCATGTGGTAAAGACCTAATAGGTAGAAGAATCAGTGGCTATACAACCAAACATAGTGTAAGCATAGTTTTGATGGCTTGTTAGGCCATCAAAACCATCAGAGCCCAAAAAGGGATTACACATCCAATTTAAATCATGGAATCAAGTTATATATGGTTTATCACCAACTAAAAGGCCCAAAAGAGAAATATTTCAAGATGAGTAATGGTAAAGTTGACTCTAAATTTATAAAGTCAAGATGATTCTATGGTTTCATTTAATTATCTCCTAAATTTGATTACAAAATCTACACAAAGCATGGTAGGATGGCCATCCCAAGAATATCCTAGTGAAAATTTACCACCAACATTTTAATCTATTCATAATTAGCCACCATAATTGAATGTAAAGTACTCAATATGATGTTAGTCATTACTTTGCATGCATACTATAAAGAGTTAAAAGAGATAAATGGTATTAAAGATAAATATTTACCTTAAAAAGGCATGGATTCTAATTGCAAGTCATGTTCTGGTAGGCAAATATGTAAGAATCCCAACTAAATTTTCAATAACCAATGAATTTTTTAACCACCCTAGTACTGGGTTGAATGAGCTTCATGGGCAAAATATACCTATACAAGGGACATTTCTCTCCTTTTGAAGGGGTTGACACTTTATGTAAATAAATGTTATCAAGACTATAATATAATTTTACTTGTTTAAACTTTGTCTTCTACTCACTAAATGTTGTCCATTATTTCTAGTAAAGTCTATACTTATTCTAAAGGGATTGATTTTATGTTTAATTTAAATCTGAATGTATTAATTAGATTATGTAATAGTTAGTCTAATTTTGTTTTGAAATTTCTTCATTTTCTTCAATACATTCTTTACTTTATGTGCTTGTAGCTATAAATTGATCTGAAAGCTCTATGTGTAATAGCTATAAATATTTTGTGTGTTTACCTTTGGTTAAGGATTATTAAGTTTAACATTCATTTTTGCCCTATAAGTTTTCCTATTGTGTTTCTATAAGTTTATGCAATTGCTAAGCCATGAACACAATGGTATAAATATGATTTGACATACTTCAGTTCTTGAGGCATTGACATTCACTTGATTAAAAATATTATTTTATTCTCTCCCTTCCCTCTCTTTTTATGTTTATTTTGGAACTGAATTGCCTTCCCCTATTTTATAAATTGGAAAAGTGAAGCATATTAACTATAGCATAAAAATATGAATATTCAATTGAAAATTTAAATTAGTATTGAGCTTCTTATTGTATCACTACATCTCTTGGAATCTATTCTACATAGGCTATATCATGGATCCATATACCTATAACCATGCCATGCATTGATCAAGTATTAATCCTAAAACAAAGGATACAAGTCCCTTATTGGTCCCACCTTTCTCTCTAGAACACTCAATATCATGAATGCATTTTGAGCAAGATTTTAGACTAAATAATAACTAGTGATAGAAGGAAGGTAGAAGAATTATAGTTTAATATTTGATTGATCACTAGAATAATTATAAACTACTAAGAGGTTGTGAAATATGTTTAATAGTTGTTATGCATATATATATTCACTAGCATTTGATGTGTTTATTTCACCGTCCTATTACAAGTTTAAATGTGAAACACTAACAACAAATAGATAAATTATGCATGATAAACCAAGTTGAATCCTAGTGTGTGCATTACCTGATCCAAAGCTATACATAGGAGATCAATTATATTTCCACTAAAAATACATAAAAGGGTTTGATCTGGTGGAAGAAGTCTTAAACCCATACTAAACCTAGTGTTAATCAGTTTTTCATCTCAAACTTCACCAAACCAACATAAACCCATCACGTTACCATTGGCTTGGCTTGTTAGGTCCTACATAAATGTACCAAGAGTTATTCGTGACTTACCTAGGAATCTCAAAATGTACTTTATTATATTTACTCCTAGTGCGGGAATAACTATCAAAGAACATATAACATCCTACAAAACTACTCTCAAATTTATCAATGTTGAGTATAAGGACATGGATTGTAGGCCTTTCCCTTTCACACTCATGGATACATAATATGAATAATTCTTAAACCTTCCCAAAGATTACATCACAAGTTGAGACCAATTGAGTAGTACTTTCTTTGTCCAATTTGGATAGTTTGTAGATCCTAGTGTAATATATCATCACGTGTATCAAACAAGAACGCATTGAGCCCATTATAAATTTTAATTCTCATTTCTAAAAAATATATAACAAAGTCACCACCCTTTACAATATGGATGCTCCACTAGATGTATAAATGTATAAAAATGCATTGGACCCATGGATTACTATGCTATTTAGACAAGACCCTATAGTAATAACCTTATCTCTGACATATGATGAATCTATCAAGCGTGATAGATATATTAATTCACAAGTCCAAATTATGCCTCCCATCCCTAATGTATTATCCAACATTCCAACATTAATCCTTCTTCCAAATGCAAATAAAAAATTTCCTATATGTCACCTATTTCCAATAACTAATCAAATCCCTTTGAAGCATGTTTCTCCAAACTAACACTTGGGTTGTGTTAGCCCGATTAATAATGAGGTATTTATCCATTCATAAATCCATATAAAATTAAAAACTAACAATACCCATATCATATCCCAAGAGTCCAAAAAATGAGTTGAATTCCATCTAATGAATGGTGTAAAGACTAAACAATGACTTACTTAGTCTACAAAGGAAAATGGGCACATTTGGTGAGAAGATCTCAAATAGGAACTTCACTTACTAGAGGAAAAATAGGAATCAAAACCACCCCCATATTTATCCAAAGCCTTATCCCAATAAGCTTATTGAGATTAACATTTGTTAAATATCTCTTCCTAATTGGTTTATTGTACATAACACATCCTTTCATGGTGAACTAGAATGCATTAAATTATGTATCACCTTTACGATATTCCAAAGAGATATGGGGGAATATGAGGTTGTCCTAAACCAACTTGAGTCATCTAATGCTGATAAGACCCAAACTATGGCTATGGTATTATAAAACATGTATTTACCTAGCCATAAAGAGATTGAACTTAATGAGAGCACTAGTGAGGTGCACACTTTACAACAATTTCAAAAAAGTAACGACGCCCTTAAGAATTGATATAAACATCATCCCCTCAATACCTCAAACCCCTAAATAATTGTGTAACTTCCTCTAACCCTAAGTCTAGAAATGATCCTCCATCTCTAAGTCCTTATAAATTCAAAGCCCAAATGGAAACTCAACAACCTAAAAATAAAACTGGATACAATATAGTAGAAGACATGAAAACATTTAAATCAAATATCACTCTTCAAGAGCTTGCTCAAATCACTAAGAAGCATCATCTTATATTAAAGTCTTTTGTTGAAAAACTAGTCTAACATAAGAATAAAAGAACTAAAACCAATGTGTTTATACATAAGAATAAGATTTAACTCCCTCCCTTTCTCGTAACTATTATTTTATTCAGTAATAAACTTCACAATTGCTTTACATATTTAATAGTTTTGGAAATGTAATGTTCTCAAGCATTTATGATAAACTAGGTTTGGTCCCCATCAAGTTAGATAAGGTTTTAGTTTAAATAGATAAGTCTAAGGTCAAAGTAGTGGGTGAGTTTCTCAATGTACACATGTAATTATAATTAGAGCCTAGGATCCAATAATTCATGGATATCCAAGTTGTAGACATTATTGAAGCATACATAATCTTACTTAGCTAAAATTGGTCCATATATTTGAATGGATACATGACCACTAATTTATATCATATATGATTACCCTAGAGAGATATAACCAACCAAATAAGAGTAGATAAAGAACCCAAGATGAGGCATATGACAACTAAATGTAATGTAAACATTGAGAAAGTCAATTTAGTAGATTCAAATTTAGGAGTCTATACTTTGGAAACAAATATTATTGAAGGTAATAAAACTAGATATAATATTAAATTATTAGGTTTATGGTCATTATATGTTGATGGTTCTCACTCTAAATAAGGCTTAAGATCAGGAGTCCTACTAATTGATATAGAAAGTAAGAAATGTTTAGATGCTTACATATTACAATTTCCATGCACTAATAACTTAATAGAGTATGAGGCATTGATTCTAGGATTACAATTTATATTGAAACATAAGGCAAAGGAACTAAAGGTATTCAATGATTCTAAACTAGTTGTCAATCAGGTACAGATTAAATTTCCTTGCAAGTTTTCATACCTTAAAAAGTATAAGAATAAAGCATGTGACTTAATATAAATGTTTAATTCATTCAATGTCATACCTATCCCTAGGGTAGGAAGCTAATTGGATGATTCACTAGCATCCTCAGCTATAAACTTAACCCCCCTTGACAACACAAAAGTGGAAGATTTATAAATTGAATTTGTCACTAGTCCTTCTATCCCTGACAATGCATAAAATTTACAGGTCTTTGAGGATAATTAGCATATCATTGAATCAATTAATAATGTTGAGGCATTCAAAGCCCAAATAATTGTTGAAGTAGATAGGGATGATCCTAAGAGTAAACTTGACAAAGATGGGATTCTTAATATCCAATGGAATCAAAACCCAAAGGGGATGTTTTATCCATATAAGGCATTTGACACATTCAACCATGCTCCCTAAATTGATAAACCTAAATTTACAAATCAAAAATATCAAACCATTAACCTTAGAACCCTAGAAAGACCCCAAATTGTCAACATAGGTCTTAATTGAACAAACACAAAAGTTGATTAGCTTTGAAATTTGCTTCTAAGATATAAATATGTAATTGATTGGGCCTATCGAGACTTAAAAGTTATTGAACCAAAGGTCATTACTCATACTATTACACTTAAACTAGACCAAAGACCATTCCAATAAAAATAGAGGCTTGTGAACCTAATCTTAGAACCATTGATACATAAAGAAGTTAACAAACTACTTTAGTTGGAATAATCCTCCTAGTTCTCCATTCTACTTGGTAATAAAACTTGGTACCCATTTGAAAGAAAAATAGTTAAATTAAAGTATGCATAGATTTTAAAAATTTGAACAAATCTTTAGATAAAGAAAATTATCCATTTCCTTCCCTTGAAGTGATATAGATAATTAATGGCTCCCAGGTGATGTCCTTCTTGGATAGATTCTCTAGATATAACTAATTCTTTGTTAATGTAGAGGATTAAATCAAAACTACATTCACAATAAAATGGGGCACATTTTCCTATAAATGAATGCCATTTGGATTGATCAATGCTGGACTAAATTTTCAAAGGGATATGCATTTTTCATTTGAAGGTTTAATTGGTGAGTGCATATTGATTTACATGGATGATTCAACTATATTTTCAAAATGTAGGTTAGATCATACCTTCCATCTACAGAAAATGTTTGATACATGTAGAAGGTATGACATTCCATTGAACCAAAAAATAGTATATTTGGTGTTACCGAAGGTAAGATTATTAGTCATATCATCATGAAATAAGGTATTTAAATTTACCCTAAGTGATCTTAATTAATCTCTAAATTATCTCAACCAAATAGTAAAAAAGTATTAAAATATTTATTTGGCAAAATTAATTTTCTTCACAAGCTCATTTATGGATTTTCTAAAATTTTAAAACCTTTAAACACTATTTTGAAATAGGATGCCAAATAAAGTGGCATGATTAGTAAAATAAATCATTTCATGACATCAAATAGTCCATAATACAAGCACTAGTGCTAGTTAGTCTAGACTATGTTGAAGACTTCTACATCTACCTGTTTGGCTCTGAACACATCATTGTTGCATGTCTCATTTAAAGATTTTATGGAGATTAAAACCCCATGGATTTTATGAGAACCAATATTAAGGATGCATAGATAAGATAATCTACATTGGATAAACATGTCTATGCTCTATTCAAATCCAGAAATAAATTTAGGCACTATATTCTTAGGAATAAAGTGCATAAAATCATATTAGACCCAACTATCAAGTGTATGTTGGGGAAAAACAAGCTATGGAAATTTAGGGGATGAAAGATGACTATGATACAATAGTATGAATTGGAGATAAATCTTACCAAGTTAGTTAGAGGATAAGGTCTTACTCAGCTAATAACTAAGATCAATCCTAGGATCATTATGCATCAACTAGACCAAGAGCAAAGGCTATAGTAGAATTGGTATTCTCCAGTTATCTATTACCTTCCCTATGGGAACCACCTATTGGACTCAATAAAACATAGAAAACATACCTCAGGTTTAAGGCCACATAATATATTCTAAAGAAAGGAGTCATCTTAAGTAAAAAAATGGAGTCTATCTTAGATGCCGGTCAGATGCTAAAGTTGAGAAAGTGATGAAAATTTTCCATGAGAAATTAGGATTTGGCCATCCTACAACAATTGTAATAACACACAAGATAATTTAGAGAGGATATTATTGGTCAACCATATTCAGATATGTTCATGCACATATCAAGACATGCCATTCATGCCAAACATTTGCCAAAAAATAAATCCATGTTGTAATGCTATTGCAACCAATTATAGATGGAACACCATTCACCCAATGGGGAATAGATTCTGTATGAGTCATTATTATTAACTCCTCAATAGGCCACAAGTTTGTTCTTATGGCCACATAATACATGGACATAGGTAGTGGCAACAAAGAAAAACACTAGTAGTGAGGTAAATCAAGTTTATGGAGAATAATGTAACCACTTGATTTGGAACCGCAAATTGATTAATTTATGACAATGGATCTACTTTTCAATCCATACAATTAATTGAGTAGGAATATACCAATGAGCTCATTTTTAGGTTTTCATATAATTACTACCTGTAAGGGAACAGATTGAAAGAATCAATGAACAAAAAATTGATCAAGACTATCAAAAAGTATGTAGAAGGGAGACCTCAAGAATGGAATTCACTACTAAATTTCACTCTCTATGTTGATTTCATAAGACACAAACAAGCTCTTAAGAGCTCACCATTTCTATTAGTCTATGGATTAGATCCATTCCTACCAATTATATTCAATCTCCCTACTTAAAAATTCATGCAATAGTATATGTAACCTAATGAAAAGGTAAAATCTAGGCTTTTATAAATCATATAATTGGAAGAAGCTAGAGATGAAGCCTTGCTAAAATTTAGTAAGCATCTAATCACTATCAAGTTTTGGTCTGACAAAAAATCCAAGGTGAAATCATTTAATATTTGAGATTTAGTATTACTATGGGATAAAGCCCATGAAAAGAGGGGTGAGCATTCCAAACTTGATCTACTTTGGATTGGACCATACCAAATATCTTAACAACTAGGATAGAATGTTTTTTGACTTAAGGATCTCAAACGGAATGATATTCCACTATAGGTAAAGATAGTTCTTAAAGAATTACTTCTTGGTTATCCCTTCTACTAATATCTTAGAATGAATCTTCTCGAGCTAGTTTGGTGATGTATAGCGTACATAGAAGTTTAGTTTCCAATTTTATGCTTTTCCTTTCTTAGATTAGTCCTCCTATTTTCTAGATTAGTTTAGGGTAATTTATTTTCAGTTATGTTTTTCCTTTGTTCTTGGCTCTTGATTAAAATCCTCTTGGTATGTATCATGATCAAATTTTTTTCTCATCACAATTCAAGGTGCACACTCAATGTAATATCGTTGAATCACTCCCATTGGTTTTTATTAAGTAAATATAAATATATGGTTGAATTATGCAATCTAAATTTAATTGACAAATTTATAAAATAAAGTTGTCTAAATCTCTAAGGGATGATTTATTATCTTCTAAAGATATCCAAGATTGGTGTCTAATTCCATTCAAATCTCCTAAAATCCTATTTGAAGGTGTCTAATTAATTTTCAAGCATGTTATTTCTTAAAGATCCATATAATTAAATTTTTGTTAATTCATTTTTTATCCTATCCCTTCTTTTTAGTTAGGTTTTTTCTGTGTGTTTTTCATGATTTTTTGCTCATCATTAAGTTTAACCTTGTCATGCCCATTTTGAGCTAAATGACTTTGTTTGGATTTAAGGATTCCATTGCTTTGTCAATTATTAATGAAATGAAGGGTCTATTTGTGTTAAATATGACATTGATGGCATCCTTAGGCCTAAGTAGAAATATTACATGAACATCATGTAAAAACTATTGTATTTAGTTTTACATTTTTAGATTTGTTGTGGCCTAATAATGGGACACATGAATTTATAAATGTTGTTTTCTCTCTAAAATTCACTCAATATAAATATGAATCAAACATAAGCACTATCATTTTTTATTTGTCTCTAATTGATCAAGTGTTTCCTAAATTTTCCTTAAAAAACCCATAGGTTAGTCCCTAACCCTCAATGGAATGAATAGAAAAAACTCTTTCAAAAGGGAATAAAAGGAATGAAAAATGAAAATAACATGTGAAATCCCAAGATCCTTGAAATGTGATTTGAACAACTTGCACCATGAATTCTACATCTTGGTTGGAAATGGATCAAGGTATTGAGGGTGACTAGAGGTATCTTTGTTAGAGATATAGATGCCTAATTAGTAACAAAGAAATTCCCATGAAATTTTTGCCTAAGCCAAACTAATTAATATTATTCCCTCATAAGTTATAAATGGTTTGATCTGATTTAAATGACTAAGTATAAATACAAAGTTATAAATGAATTAATCACTTAAAACACACATTGATGGTCTTTATAAATGAAGTATTTTAGTATATCATGTTTTGAATCTAACTTTGGTGCCCACTTCTATGATTTTGTATTGAGTTTTACTTACAACTAACACTTGTATTTGGATGTACCAATTGGAAATTTAGAGTTCTCTAGATACTCAAGAGTATCTCCCAATAAGAATTCACCATTGTCATTGCTTCTAACAATACATCCCATTTTCAATTATTCAAATAGGGACACTCTCTTTTTATTTTCACCTATGGTTCAACATGTTCCTAAAAGTAAAGTTTTTTTTCTAAAACTTCATTAATATTCCCCAAGTTTCTTAATCAAATCTTCACCATTACACTTGGTTTAGGAATCACATCTAGGACTACCTTAATTTAAAATCTAAACTCTATATAGGTCTATTAAATTCTTATTCTATTTTATGCTTGTGTTGTAAAACACATTTGAATCCTCCTTTTAAACTATTTTTCCTTAGGTTTGTACAAGTAAGCTAAATTTTTAGAGTTTTAATACTTTTTTTCCTTAGTAATTTGATCCATTTCCGATTCAAATTTGATCTACATTGATTAAGATTTTAATTTTTTCATCTTTACCCTTAGTTGATTTCATTAAAATAGATGGAAGTGGTTTTCTTATGCTGAGTTTTCATGCCTTTTTATTTCATTTCAAAAGACTTAGCCATTTTGATTCAATTACTTAGCCATTATTTTTTAATTCAAATATTATTGACTGTGTGTTTTCAATTTTTACCCATAGATGCCTAATTTTAACCTGGTGCTATGTGTTGATCTCTCGATGGCTCCAACTTGTTGAAGAGACTATCAACACTTAGCTAATTTTGTAAATTTTCACTCAATGCCATATGTCAATCTCTTGATGGTCCTAGGTGTATTAAAATGTCTTTCAAGACTTAGTTGATTTTATTTGAAGTTTATTTTATGGATAATGATGTCATAAAGATCCAACATCCTAGAACCATCCATAAAAATTTAAAAGCCTTTGAGAAAATGGGTTAAGGGGATGGTGTCATGTGTCATCATGCCAACAACCCAACATCCCAAAATTATCTATACAAAGCATCAATGAAATTTATAGGACTTGGGAAAATGAGTGAGAATGATGACACCACATGGTGAGATCTCATTATTCCATAGCATTGAGATGGTCCGTATAGCTTTAAAACCTAGTTGAGCTCTAGGTGAGTGAGATTACATTGTGTGGCATCACCTGGATATGTCAAAGATAAAACATAGTTAACATCTACTTGAGTCCTCATTCGATTAGAAAAAGAGAAAGGATAATCCATATGGAAAATACCCAATGGGTAAGTGACTCACTAGATGCATAGCCAAGCATAGTGTAAGTATAAATTTGATTGACTATCAGACTGCCAAAATTGTCAAATCATAAAAAAGTATTATGCATATAATTTAAATCAAGAAATCAAGTTATAGATGGTTTCTCACCAACTAAAAGACTTAGAAGTAAATATGAGTAATGGAAAAAATAACACATAATTTTTAAAGTCAAGATGAATTTATAGTTTCATCTAATCAACCCTTAAAATTGATTACAAAATATGCACATAGTATGGTGGAATGTTTATCCCAATAATTTTCCCATGATAATCTGCCATCATCATTTGAATCTATTCATAATTAGCCTCCAAAATTTAATGTAAAGTATTTAGTATGGTGTTAGTCATTACTTGGATTTTGCACTAAAAAGAGTCAGAAGAGATAAAAGGAATAAAAGACAACTATTTCCTTAAAAAGGCATGCACTACATTAGTTTTTAAAATGATGATCAATGAATCATGATTCTCATAGACAATGCTCATGGACCTCCTTTTGTTGAACTAGTTGATGTTGAGGAGGATCTCAATCATATCTATAATGTCACAACTTAGGGAACTAAATGTATTGATGATAGTATAAATGGTATATCACAGTGGGTAAGTACACAATCCATGTCCAACACTACCAATAATTATTGTGAACATTGGGATCATGGAGAATATGATATTACTGGATGAATTTTGGTATAGTTGGTAGTCAAGAGGATGTTCCACACAAGTTTTTTAAGCACCATAAGTTTATTCATCTCATTAGTAAATGTTTGATGGATAGACCAACCCTATAGATAGATCAAACACCTAGGTTTCATGGTCAAATCAAGGTCTAGGAGTATGTGCAATAGTTATAAATTTTTTATGTGTTTTAATATGAATGGATGTAATCACTTATCCATTTTCTTCAAGGGAAAATTTCTTGATGTTGGTCTACTCACCATCATAATTTTCTCACTTGGGACTAAGTGCGCACTACCATGCATTACCATTTTTACCATGATAATCACATTCATGCCACTCTAAGTTATTATGGTGTTGATTATCTATAAAATCATATTGAGGCCTATAAAAACCTTTGAAATTCTAATGAGACATATTTGATTAAATATTTATGGGTTCATGCATTATATGGTACTCTATGCACCTATGATATATAATGGTATATTCATCAAGAATGATGCCTAGACACATATTCCTAGAGTAACATTTGAATTAATATGATGTCAACACTATCCTATTCATACCCTCAAATGGATTTATGCTTGTCCCTATAATCCACCTGTTAAGCTATTATAGGTGATCTAATACTGGTTGAAGACCATATACAACATATACATGGAATGCATGAGGATAGCTTATTCATATTTTAAGAACCTAATACTCTTGCCACATCCTCATTGTAGATTGAATCTCAAATGCACCATGCATGAAAGGAACAAATATGAAAGGACAAGAAGAAGGTTGTGTTTGAAGTTGAGAAAAGTACTAGTTTTGAATCGCAAGATCTATCAATTGACCACTTAGTTTTACATATTGAATATGGGGTTCACAATGTTAGAGACATAATAAAAACTAAGTAAAAACCATATCTTGAGCCACTCTAGATGGTACAACACAATATTGGAATGGAGGACATGCCTAAAATGGCTACTATGGTGATTTATTGGTCAGTTACTGAGGTAACCAAGATTTTTGAACTCTTATAAGAGTTCATAATGTTTTACCGCATAATTAAAAAAATATGAAGGGATTGCATAAATTTTTAGGAAAGATGCACATCAATTTATTTGAATGTTCTTGACCATAAATAAAAATACAATATTGAATAAATCCTAATGTATGCACTCAAATTAAAGAAGAGATTGATAGTACATTACACACTAGATTTATCACACCTATTGATGAATCTGAATGGGTGAGCCCCATGGTTATCAGTATCAATAAGGATGGTCACATTCACATGTGTGTATATTATAGGGTACTCAATGTTTCTTTCATAACTGATGCTTTTCCAATGCCTTTCATAGAAGAGATTTTTGAAGGATTTGCAAGGTACGAGATATACACCTTCATCAATGGTTTTTTTTACTATCATTAGGTCCAAATCATAGATGAAGACAAGCCAAAGACCACCTTTAAAATTAAATGGGATTAATTCACCTAAAATGTGATGACTTAAGGTCTGAAGAATACTATGATCATGTTTTCATGTATTGCAATACAAACTTTTAAGGATTTTATCCATAAATTACCTCAAGTATACTTAGATGATCAGACCATATATGGCTTAGTACGTGATCATTATAATAATATTCACCTCATGCTCAAGCACTATCATCAACTTCAGATTTGTTTGAATTTAAATAAGTATGTTTTTTATAATCCTTTTAAAATTTTGTTGGGTCAAAGATCCAGCTAAGGTTGCAGTCATTGTTCACCTTCTAGCACTGATAACCCAAAATGTGGTCCATGACTTCTTAGGACACACAGGGTATTATTATAAATTCATTCAGGGATATGTTAATAAAACAAAACCATTAGAGGAACTCATTAAATATAACTGTCAATTCTTATGGATGGATTCTCACCAATAAACATTCAAGGCACTCAAGGACAAACTAGTAATTGCACCCACTCTCTAGTTTATAGAATGGACACAACCATTTAATGTACATGTTAAAACTCTAAATATGGTAATGGGTGATATCCTTGCACAAATTTTTGAGGGTAATCTTGATCATCCCATCTAATTTTCCACTCCAACTAAAAGGAGTTACTATACTTTATAATGAGAAGCCTTGTCCATCGTGTACATGCTTCATAATTTTCACTAGTGGTTTTTGGCCACCCTATTCACTTTATTTATAGATAATTAAGAAATTAATTACCTATGAATAAACCAATGTTGCACCAAAAAAAAAATTGATGGATTTTTTATTTCAAGAATTTTAATTTTCTATGATGGTGAAATTGGGTAAGACTAATTCTGTCCTAGATCACTTGTCATGCATTCAATCTAGTGAATATACATGTGCTATAGAGGATGATCTAAATGATGTACAATTTTTTCAAGGCAGGCATGTACCTAATAAATTAAAATAGATTGTAAATTTCCTTACCACAAGTTTAACTCCATCCCACCTTAGCACTCAAGAGAAAAAGTAATTGGTTATCCATGATACTCATTTCTATCTAATTAGAGGTGACCTCTATAAACTTAGAGATAATGAAGTATTACAAAGATGAGTGATGAAACACAAGTGTATTGAAGTTATTTAGGAGGTTAATTAAGGTGTTTCTAGAGGACATTATGTTGGTGATTCTATAATGTGGAAGGTTATATTAGAGGGGTTGTGGAGGCCCACTATATTTAAGGCTGCCAAGCTTGCACATGCCAATTTGATATTCATTAGTGCGTGGGTAAACCAAACTAAATAGATGATGTAAATCTTCATTAAATAATTTCTCATGAACCATTTGAGAAATTTAATATTGATTTTTTTGGGCCCACTACTCTTGCTACAAGGCATACTGACTTGCACTATATCATTACTGCCACTAACTACCTTATTTTTTTAGGTTAAATCAGTGCCCACATAAGATTTTATTATTGAAAATACCACCAAGATTCTTTGGAAGAACATCATAAAAAGGTATGGATGTCCTTTAATTTTGATTAGTGATGGTGTAACTCATTTCATTAATTAGACAATACACATCCTTTTTGTTGAGTCCATGATTGTACACTGTAAGACTACAACATATCATCCTCAGGCCAATACTACAACTAAAGCTTTAAATAAAAAATTAGGTCATACATTGAAAATTATTTCTAATATTTGTTGCACTAACTAGGATGAAATTTTTTTTTAGTGTAATGGGCATATCATACCACATATAAAAGGTTAAATAAGAGCATTCTTTTTAACCTTATGTTTGGTGCTGAAGCAATTCTCATAGCTAAGATCCTTGTACCTTAATTATATATTACATGCATTCATTAGTTGGATGATGAATACTATCTAAAAGCACACATAGATAATTTATTGAAACTAGATGAAACATTTTGTCTCATGCATTAGATTCAAGGAATGGAAAAATAGAAATAGAAAGTTTGGAATGATAGACATCTGAAAATTCATACTTTTTCTCTTGGTATATATGTGTTGGTCTCTGACTCCAAGTTCATGTGTTATTTAGGTAGATTATGGTTCCATTAAAATGGTTCATTCATCATTCATATCATCTATCTAATATGTGCATGAAAGTTACATAGGTTATATATCTAGTTCCTTCTAGGACATTTCAATGGTAGTCAGCTTTGACCCTACCATTTTGAGTGATACTTTCATTTTGTTAATAAGGCATATGCCACTACATTAGTTTAGTATTTTTGTTTATTTTTTAATAAATCATGTCATTATTTTCAAACCTTTTACATTAGGGTTCTATTTTCACATGGTTATCTTTATTTCATCTTTTTATCTATTTCATCATCACGTTGTGGAGTACCACGAACATATTTTAGTGTGGGGTAAGTTTCAAGGTAAATTTAGTAAATATATAGAGTAAAAAGGAAAAGGTGGAATGAAATGCACTTGAAAAAGGAGTGAAATTTTGAAATTAAATAAGGACAAGAAGATAAGAAAGATATAGTGTGTAACCACTATGAAGGGATCAAGATGGAAAAAGTAGGTTCCCACCTTGAAAATAGAAAAAATTAAATTCTTTTTAAGGCTAGCATGCACTATGAGAAAAGAATGGGGATGGGATAAATGCATTAAATGTGAAAAAATATTAGTCATAATGGCAAGTATGTTGAATGAACATTATGGCATACCATTAGAGGAGTTAATGAGTGAAATGATAGATGAAGTCTTGGAGGAATAAATATGGGCTAGCCCTCAAAGCTATAAAATGTTTAAAAGTCTTCATTTTAATACTTTATTATTACATATTTTTGATGTTATAGAGCTAATCAAATAGTTTTAAAGACATCAGAAGAAGCATTCATCAAATTTCATAAATAAATTCAAAATTGTGATGTGAGGTGACTGCCATGAATAGAGAGACTTATGAAACTATGCTTGGAGGAACGTGGTTGAAAGAGTTGCACATTGTAGGTGTTAGAATTAACCATTATAGGATGTTGAATTAGGAAATCTAAGGGAGTTGAAACATTAAACACTTATTATTTCAAGAGAGTCAGATGACCAAGCCTCAACCTTTGGTCTCCTTGTAGGGCATGCATCCAAAGCAAAAGGCAGAAAAGTGAGCCTTTACTTGTGATCCGTGACAAGGAAGAGTTTGAGGGCACATAAGGATGACCAATTTTGATCAAAAAGGAATTTCATAGTGATTTCACTGTGCATGTGGAAAATTTATCATAACAAGCATAAGGAACATATATTAGGAAATAACCAAAGATGGTACGTGTATAAAAGAACAAATTCACAACACCTCCTTAAACCCTTGTGTTGATCAAAGAAATGCAATATCTTGACTGATGTTGTGCATTAATAATTGGGATTATAAGGTGTCAACATTTCAAGTGTTTAATTATAATAATTGACAAGATGGGAATGAGATAGACTTACAGTCTGATTATAGAGTTGATTTCCAGAACACTAGGAATGAGATCATTTATGGTCTCATAGTTTTTATTATTCTCAATGATGTTGGAGTGTTCCATCTCTTCCACTTACCCTATCTTAATAATCTCATGCAGGAGGTGAGATTTATGATCTCATTCATCCACGAGGACTAATTTTACTTCATGGGCATAGGATATGGATCACTAATCAAATAATCAACAAGGTCATAGGTTTATAATGCTTAGTTATTGACCTTAATGGGGACATGGATGACTAAGAGGAAATTGAGAAAATATTGATGGTGCTATAGTAAAAGAAGAAATTTCATTCCATGTATATATCTACTCTCCAAGCTACCTCCCTTCAATGAGAGATGGAAATAAGTTGGCATGGCACACCTTTACATAGTAAATTAAATATCCTAGGGGCATAAGTTCAATTATTTTCAATAATTTGATAAGCGAATCATTATAGATGTAGAAAAGGCCCATCTCCTACCAAATAAAAAGTTTGTTTGGGGTGTGATTCTTATTTTATTGGTATTTGATGAGATTGGTTTACTTGAATATATCAATAGTGAATTGAAGTGCAATCTACCCCCTAAAAACAAGTCCCCAACTAAGTAGCTCAAACCATTTACCTACCCTTGCACCATTACCCCTTCTCTCAAGTTAAAAATTAAGGGATGGTTTGATGGGATGAAGAGAACCTTTGAGAATTAATGGTTCATCCTAAATAATTACCCACACATATGGGGGATCAACATTAATTTATGGTGAATCAACATTATTCACTTGTGTGCATCTAGATTGACCTTATAAATAACATGTCTAGGTAGAGGAATCTATCTTATAATTTTATGACTAGATATTTCATGAATTCTTTGAATCAGATATTTGATACATGCCCAATCAAAATTGAGATTGAAAACATTGACATTGAGTCTCAAACTCTTTGACAATTATATGTATATCTAGGAAAGAAATCCCATCGAGAGAAGTAAGAATCAGATAACACTGATATTAAATCACATCATATCCTAGTTTGGGACCAAGTCCATTTGTTGTACTATATCCTCAATCCCAAGAAGAGGACATCATGGAATAGTGAGGTCAGAAGGGAAACCCTTCCCCATGCAATGAAAATTTGAGGATGTCAAAAGGAGAATAGGCCAGGGCATGATGCCAGTTTGAGTGCCCAACATAAATAACCAAAGTATCAAAGGACTACCTCATCACAACCAAGATATCAAGGAGTGCCTATAGGTAAAGAATGAGAAGGCCTTGTTTCTACCACACAAACATCTAATCCTTCAAAAAAAGATATTTATGTGACAAAAGTTGGGGAATCTAAATAGAGATTGGTGACTCCTGAAGCATTGTTTGAGAGGGGACCTTATAGTAAAGATAAAAAAGAAGCCACCCCAAAAATAAATAAGGAACACTCCCTAGCATGTCAAGAAGTGTTTACCCCTGATGACACACATGGACATTGGGTGTCCCATTGGTGATGAGGGGCATAACATAGGCACAACATTGGACACCAGTGAGCTAGATGCTAGAATAAGTTTCCAATAAGATGAGACTAACATTGAAATACTTGAGTGTGACCCAAATAAGGGGAAAAACCTATTGATGAATATGTGTAGCAAAAACACCTAACTACTATTAAAAACCCTTTTGTTCATGCCCATTTTAAATAGAACTTACTAGAGGAGGACCATTATATGTGGTAGTATTTGCCTAGGGAAGACTCAACTAATTAGACTCGATGTGAGATTTATTTTTATATGGATATTTTTAATGAAGAACATCAATTTGAGCTTCCTTCAGATGGTATTATTTTGGTGCCAGGAGAGATGGAGATTCTTAAGACATTTTGGGTGGATCCATGATAGTGTACATCATCCCAAGCAAGTATGACCTTTATCAAGATTTTTCTCAAGGATACAAGGTATAATTCTCTTTAGGATTGCGATGTGAGTCAACTTAAGTAGAAATGACAAGAGTTCATTTCTGTGTACCACCATGAGAACATTAAATGAATGAATCTTGAAGAGGAATTAGACAAATTCAAGTGCCAGATGGAAGTAGTAACAACATTTTGACTAAAGAATATAACACTCTACCAGATAATTTTACCACAACATCCAACACCTTTTAGTGGATTTCCCCTCTAAGGAGAAGTTGATAAATTAGAGACCCTGGTAGAAATTTTGTTGAAAAAAATGTAAACTCTAGGTAAATCCCCTGTGCAAGAGAAATTGTGCCATAAATCAATTCACTAAGTCTATTAAGGTATATAAAAGCTTTTTGATTAAATTTGGTATTACAGTTCCTCTCGTTAATGGTTTTTTTTAATAAAATTAGCATGGCCCATTAAATTTTTGGAAGCTAGGCTTCAGGTAAAAGAACTTCAACACCAGAAACTAGTCAAGATAGATCAAAGTGTGCCAAAGCATTTTAGAATGTGGAGGCACTTGATAATAATATAAAATGATCATCAAAAAAATCTCAACCCCAATTTTTTGACACTCTAAGGATAGGTTTTGGTAGAGGTTGGATTGCTTGAAGATGTTCACAAGGATGCAATTACAAGACTTCCTTTTTTGATGACTCAAGTAGGTAAATTTTTGGAATAACCTGAGGAGATAAATTAGTTGAAGGGTGAGGTTAAATAAATTATATGTAAATTAAAAGTTACCTTCAACCACTAGGAGGAAGTCAAACACTAGGTTAGACAAATAGGAATTGAATTTTTGAAATCTAAGGAATGTGAAGATAATACATAGTTCAAGATGGAATATTTGCTTAGTGTGGAGTGTTGTTAGACCCTAAATTTTGTATATATTTACCCTAAGTAAATTTTTAAGATAACATTGTAAAAGGAAGAATAGGCATGGAAAATACATGGTGTGAAAGACCATGGCATGGAAGAGGCAAGTAGCAAAGAAAAAGGATACATGAAACATAGAGGAATCAAGAATATAGGGCTCAGATAAAAGTGAAAGACTTGGCAAAGGGAATTGAAATTAGATATGGTTAAGAAATGGTTCATGCAAACATCAAAGGAGAATAGTCAAGCACAAATCTAGCATTGGTCTATGACAATATAGGAACTGGATAATACATAACCAAAATAGAGAAAGTATGTAGGTGCAGTTAGGCCCAGATCATTAGGAATTCAATGTAATGAATTCCCATGACTCATTGCTATTAATGGCCATTGTAAAGTCATCAATATGTATTCTTTTTGTAATTTTGTAATTAAATGGTCGAGGTAGAACCATGTATAAACACCCATAATTTTACTAAGTGTGGTGGTTGGTTGGTAATTGTAATCTTGAGCTATCATAATTTTAGATATCACTTATATATGAAATGAGAGAGATCACTTGTGTTGATGAAATACCTTGTGTAATTTGGTTATGAATATAATGAAATCAATACTCTTTAATTCTCAATTTTTACACATATTGTTCTATGATTAGTTGAGTAGGGAATTAACAAATAGTTAAGAGTTTGTCATGCAACCAAGTACATATTTAGAACTAAGTTCATATTCAATCACCATAGCATAAGGAAATAAATGAATACACCACCACCCAATAAAACAAAAGAGAACCGATCTTAGGTTACATGATTTAGGTGAGCATGTGATAAAATTTCTTGCATGATACACTGACATGATATTTCATTGGTCCTCTTATTTTCTTAGGCACACAACTAGGAAAATTCATTTTAGACTAAAGGAAAATATTCCAAAACCATATTGTAAACTTTTTCCTCCAAATATTAGAAGATTTGAGGAAGTGATTTTAAGGTAGACCCATTTAGATTTAGATTGTCTACTTAAAAAGTCACCAAAGTGTTTAAAAACATAGTTTGAGTATATTTAGGCTTTGATATAGGTATTTGATTATATATACTCATTTTACCCATAGTGGTATTAGTAGTAATAGTTTGATCTTAAAAAAAAGGGTTTGAAAGTATAACCCAAGTCTCAACTAGATGTAGAAATGCATGAAATAGTCAAGGGATTAGAAAATCAATTGGTATCCTTACCTTTCTTAGTTTTAAAAATAGAAAAAAATATTTTCACAATATTTTTAGGGTTTTCATTAATACAATCTCAAAACATAGTAATGGCCTTTACTTGGTCATTATCAATTGGCTCATTTTCATGGTTCATGTGACAATTTTCATGATCTGATATACCCTTTATGAAGACATTTTCTATGTTTTGGTCATTTATATCATTGACATTCACATTATTAAAAAAATTTGAAATTATATTATGTTAAGCCATCTGAGGTCAAAGAAGAGGTAGCTCAAAGATTTAAACAGGTATGCCTGCTAATCTATCACTATGCCTAGGTTGCATAAAAATTAATAATAGAAACAAATGAAATAATATAGTAATGTGAGACCCTAGTTGTTTGAAAACCATAGTATACATAAAAATATTCATTCACATAGATTAGGTTCACTCAATATTTAATATTAAATTTAGGTAATAGGTATCTAGAGCTAAGGAATATTATATTAGATAAGAAAAAAGATGATAAACTAATCTAATAAGTAGGCTAATTAATGGAAAACTCAAAAAAGTAATACTACAAATTTATATAACTAAGAGTTTCTAAAAATAGTAAAGTATAACTATTGAAGGATATTGAAATAAATTAAAAATAATAATACTTATAAAGTTTATTGTGTGTGTACATGTCTAAACAAGAATAGTCTGAAATTGGATTAGAAGAGTATACTAGAAAAAATTTCATATTATATAAATTAGCTCTTTGCAAAATCAGACACATTCAGTAGATCTAGATAGTTGTGTTAATGCATATGCCAAGATCTATTGCAAGTTTCCAGTATGTAATTCTAAATATATCTTGATGTGACCATCTTTGACATTGTAGATTTTATTTTTCCTTTCTTCTGATGCATTTAGATATTATGCATGGGATTTTACTCTTTGTCAAATGTTCAAAACCTAAACCTAGTTCTTAACCCTTCTTCACCTTTGGAATGAGTATGGGAAAAATGGATTAGTGTGCTCATGGTGTCAAGATGACCTTAATAGTCCCCTATCACTAAATGTTTCCTACATATCCAATAGTTTGAAGAGGGCCTCAAACTAATGTAGTTATCCTCTATGTTTGGGAGTCTGTGGTAGTAATGGTGCAATTTACTACACAATAATGAATGCAATAATATCACTTATAACTTGGAAAATATTATTTGGGGGTCACTCTTGATATGATTTAGACCTTTTGTATGATTTCTCCTATGACTGAATATAAATATAGAATAATAAGTTAGATTTTCTCACTTTCTTTATAAATTTAATGCTTCTTGGTAGATTGCTTTGAGAGTTATAGATGAGGAATGAATGAGGGATAATATTGTGTATATGCTAATACATTTAGATAAATAACTTGAATTAAAACACTTAGGCCAACCCATATGATAAGATTATTTTGTAAATTAGATGAGTTTTGGCAACTAGACACTTGGTAAGAATTTGGACACATCTATCGACATAGGTGCTAGACCATGGCCATAATTTTCTAGGGAGATATAAAATAGGAACATGTCCAAAACTGGTAGTGAAGGATATATATCAAATTTTAAGCATTTTTCATAGTATATAAAGTTTGGGTCATCAAACTAGTAAGATTCAAACTAGGATATAAGCATTTAGGGATAAAGACATAGCAAATGTTAGCCTTTTAGCAACAAGAAGATGTAGGAATAAATAATAAAACATTTGACTCATATTTTCCAAGTATATAAAACATAAATGCTAGATATGGTTTCTAATGTCTACACCTAGGAGGGCCTATAAACTTGTAAAAAATAGTTTTTTAACAAAAAAACTCTATTTTTGATGAATTTACAGGCAATCCTAAGGTTTAAAGACCTTCCAAACTCAATATCATATGTCAAGAGACCTAAAAAATAAATTAAACAAATATCATATCCCTTATAATATTATGATTCTCCTGGTCATTCATAAATGTAGGATAAGTGCATACTCATAAATTAAAGTATATAAACAAATAAACTTAGTTACTAAGGATCATAAAATGAAATACCAAAAAAAGTGTTTATTTTACTAGAACTAGATCTGGGATGATGTTGGAATGAGTAACATTATATGAGAACGAGCCACGATCAAGGATTGGTATATTTGAGCATATTAAGCTATTAATAATTCAAAGTAGAAATGTAAAAATAGATTTATATTGTAAAAAAGAAAATGGATATGAGAATAATAATAAATTGTATTAAGAGTAGATGAAAATAGCTTTGAGGAGAGGTACATAAATAGGTAAAGGCATAAATCCACTTACATTTATCAATGTGAACACATGAAAATTTCTAAATGAATAGAGATCATCATGTGTAAGATGTCAACATTGGTTGGTAAATGTTAAGTGTATGCATAACAACCAATTTGAATATAATATAGACATGTGCATGTGAAACTTAATGACCTCATTATTACACTTATGTGACCTCAATATTAAACCTAATCAAGTTAAATGCATGTGTAATAAAAACCATAAAATGGAATAAAGACCTATACTAATAGCAGTAACATTGATCATTGATTGAATTGTTAAAGCATTGACAGACTTATTCAATGGTTAGAATGAACTAGATATAACTAAAAATATTGATATACTTTGGCCCCTATCTCTACTCACTCTAAATCTATACATGTGGTGGGGGATTCCAATATATATTATACTAATTAAAAATATATTTTACCAATATAAATGAAACATTATGTGCATGATAACTAATACTTTTTGAGTTTCTAGACTTGTCTCAAATGAGATTTTTTTTTTCCATTTTATTGATGAAACTAAAAATTAGGGTTGTGAGCAAGAAATATATATATATATATATATATATATATATATATATATATATATATATATATAAAGTCATAGAACATGTAAAACTTTAGTTTTTTGCATCGATGATTACTGAGTGATAAATAAATATCCCATGTACCTTGGACACTATATGATGAATCATCTCCTAGAGATACATTACTTTGATAAGATCAATAGTTTAATGTGGTGAACTAATTCTTCCATCCATTCATGTGCCTTTTGGCACTAGATTCATGAACCAAACTATATTTAGAGTGATCCCTTCATTTGTTTGAGTCGCAAAGAAATAATTCTCATTTGAAATATCATTGTCTTCATAAATGTTTCCATGTTGTTGATATGGGGAAGACTTATTATTCTTTTTTTTTTGTGAACTATGGCTTGTTCTTATATTCCTATGGTGATTGCACAGAATTGGGTTTCTTATTAATATATGAGATTTTTGTGAATGTCTTATACCATTAATCCTTCAATTCATGGCATGCCTTTCCACATATTAGATCAATAGTTTGGGAATGAGGTTTGTTCTCATGGTGGTTTTGTTCAATTTTCTATTTAGGAGACTAATTTGAAGACCTCATTGTACTCTTCCCATTATGATATGTTCCCAATGCATGTTCATTTTTGGATTCATCTCCAACATGTAGTAATTTTACTATGAGATATTTAAGGAAATCACAAAGATTTTATATGTAAGGGGTAGTGCTCTTAAGATTATGGGTACCAAGGATTCATCTTACACTTTCTTGCTAAATTTTTAGAGTAAGGACAATAGCGCTACAACATGATGAATAAAACATTTCAACATTTTCATGTCTTCAATTTAAGACAATGAAGTTGTCTTTGAAAATTAAGAATTATATTTTGGTTCTTTACCCTGTAAATTATATTGGCTTTGGCCCATGCATCTTTGGCTATTTTTTCATCTCAGATATGAGGATAGGCTTCATCTGATACCCAAAACATGATTATTAACTTTTTCTTCTAGTTTGCCTTATTAAACTTTCTTTGCTAATTGGTGTAAGAGGCATGTTGGTTATAGGTGCCATCAACCACCAGTTAAATGTCTTAAAATTATAGGTGTTTTTCACCTTTTTTTTCATGCAACATAATTATCACCACGAAGAAGTTGTGAATTAAACAAACAAAATTTTGAGTCATTTGTGGCCATGATGAATTAGAATGAAAAATTAAAACAACTATTTCTGCTGAAATATTACTATATGAGAAAAATGACTCCAAATAAAATTTTAGGACCTTATTTAAATATTTCATACCAATTTTTAACTTCTTAGTATTTTCCATTTGTGAACTACACAATTAATTTGACTTTAAAAGACTCACATAGAGCTAAATCACTTAGTTTTTGAAAAGTAAAATAAAATTTGAGAGATTTTTAAAACTTATAAAAAAATTATTTTAGATGGTATTTTTACAATAATAGTTTAAGTGTTTTTTTTTTAGAAAAATATTCCTCCCAAAACATTAGATATCAAATTTTTACGATTTTAATTATATGTTTGAAAAAATAATTAAATCTTACAAACTATAATTATTGTAACAAAATTATTTTTTTCAATGTTAAATAATTTTAATATTTATTGATAGGTTTTTTAGATTTTAATTTATTACTATTTTTTAAATGAAAAATAAGTTTCCTTATGTTAATTGTAATGCAATAATTAAATTATAATATAAAATTTAAAAATAATAAAATTATATATTTAAAAAAACAATTCTTACAATATATATATTTTTTAAATGATAACTTGAAAATATTTAACAAATCAATAAAATTCATTTGATATAATAGAGCTTTTTTTCAATATAAAATATTTTATCCCATAATTTTTATTTTATTAATGAAATAGTTCATCCTTTCCTTTCTTTTTCTCTTTCTATCTTCTTCTTGAGAGCATCAGCGTCATATGTACTATATACATATATTTTATTATTATTTTAATAAAACGAATATTTTTTAACATAAAAACAATCTCACTTACATTATTTTAGATTAGGATAAATTTAATATTATCTACTTAATTATTTTAATAGAGGAATCATACATCTTAATTTACCTTTGAGTGGACGGGTAGTACTATGAACATTTAAATTTGCATGTGTGGGTAATTTGAGGGATCTCAATGAATATCTAGGACACCAATTTCCTTGTATACAATGTATGAAAACTATGCACAATATTTTTTTGATCCCATGGTACTTGAAACGGACATAAAAAATAAAGCACTATTTGTTAGCATATTAAATATGCTTTAAGGATTAACTTTAAGCATACTTGGATCATTTCTATGCTTGTGCCTTTTATCCTAATGTTCATCTCCTACCATTTTACTTGTATTATTTTCTTGCTCCTAATCCCCAATAAGATGTTGAATGCTCCTAATCCCTGTTAGAAGGTTGAATGCCTTTAGAATAATATATCACAGTAGATGTGGAGTTTGATGTTGAGGATTATAATAAATTGCAACAAATTTAAAGGTAGTGTTAGAAGTTGTAATTGGCATGGAATTGTTATAATCAAAAGTTTTAATATTTGATAATTCTTATTTTTTTAATTTATAATTATATTGATAATTGTTTTTATATTAATATATATTTTATAATAATAATTAAAGGTGGTAGTGGTAGACTATAAAGTTTATAAATTATTAATAAATAATATTTATTTTTAAATTTAATATTTATAATATTTTTTTCTTTTTTATTTGATAAAATCAATTGAATTTTTTTAATATTTTAAGAATAAGGTGGAATTTGGACCATTTTATTTTATCAGAAATATTTTTGTAAACTTAATACAATGATAAATCTAGATTGAGGATGTTTATCATCATTCAATAAGAAAGTTTACAGAGAAGATAATAAAATCATTAATATATATACCTCAAAACTGATATATTTATATTAATTATATCAGTAAGCATTTTAAAATCGCAACAAAGAAGAGGGTGGTGGATTATAATATCTGTGAAATGTTAATGATTATTAATGACCATCTTAAATTTGATATTTATTTGACTGTCCCATAAAAATTTAGACATTAAATTTGATGACCATTGAATTGTTATATGAAAGTTCTTCTTACTTAAAGAAGTTGAAAAAATATAATATCTTAAATGTAAAGTGAAATTTGAAGCCCTCTTTTTTTCTTTTTCTTTTTTATAAATTCTGATCGAGTGGTGCATGTAAAATGTGACAAATCCATAAACACTTTAAAATTAATCTCTTAATATTTTTCAAATAAATATATATATATAGTTAAATTATTTATATATATTATTACAATATCCATGTAGAATTGCAGCTGAACCTGCAAAACAAATTATAGATCTGGCTGAAAAATAGGTTTAGATTGAAAGGTTGCAGATTAAAGAAAAAAATAGTGCAGCTGATTAAAAAAAACTCTATTTTTTTGTTATTAAACTGAGGGAATGCATTGATCTTACAATAAGTAAGCCTTCTTTGTTAGCTTAACTCACAAGCATGTAACAGTTAGATCATTTGTTAATTTAGCATACAATAATTAGATCATATCAGATCATGCACAATGGAGATAACCAGAACTTAGAGTGGAGATAAATGTAAATAATTAGCGCTAACACCCCCCCCCTTAAGTCTAACTAAGGAGACAGAAAAGGGAAAGGAAAAGAGAAAAGAGGGAAAACCCTGTGGGAACAAAACCCCCCTCAAAAGAGACACTAACTACACATGGCAGCTATTGTGGTACAGTGTCCTTCACCCCAAGAAGGTCTCGTAGAAAATGAAACTTTTGTTCAGTGAATGTCTTCATGAAGATGTCAGCAATCTATTTAGAAGTCGAACAGTACTGCAAGTCAATGAATCCATCATGTATCAATTCACGAATGAAGTGCATTTGGATCTCGATGTGTTTGGTCCGCTGCCATTGTATGGGATCTCTACAAACCTTCAGTGTACTCTAATTATCACACCAAATGATAGTTGGACGATGAAAGAGGATACCAAGATTAGTTAGGAAGTGTTGTAGCCAAATGACTTGAATGGTAACATTGGTTGCACCTCTATATTCAACCTCTGTTGATGATAAAGCAATGGTAGCTTGCTTCTTACTTGACCAACAAATGGGGCCTGATCCCAAACTAAGAACATATCCTGAAGTGGACTTGTGATCAATGTTATCACCAACCCAATTAGAATCAGTGTAGCTAATGAGATCTAAAACACAACCTACTAAATAATGAATCCCATAGCAAATGGTTCCCTAGACATAGTGAAGTATACACTTGGCAGCCTTCCAATGTAGCTCATACGGCTCTTGCATGTATCTAGAAACAACCCCCACTGCATATGAAAGATCTGGATGAGTGTGAGTGAGATAAAGAAGACTCCCCACAAGTTGATGGTAGTGTGTGAAATCAACCAATGGTGTATCCTTGCCATCTTCAAGCTTGACCCCTGATAGGAAAGGTGCGACAGCTGACTTGCAGTCAGTCATGTGAAATTGAACAAAGAGATCTCATGCATAATTGGATTGAGTAACTGTGATTCCTGATTGATTCTGGCTGATTTCAAAGCCAAAAAAATGTAGGAGACCCATGTCTGTCATAGAAAATCTATCATGCAAAATAGTTTTAATTGCAACAATGGCAGTGGGTGAATCACCTGTTATTAGTAGATCATCTACATAGAGTAATATGAGTGACAAATAATCATATGTTCTCAGCATATAAACATTTGGATCAAATTTGTATCATATGAAATTTTGAAACAGAAGATAAAAATCCATTTTAGCATACCAAGCTCTAGGTGCCTGCTTGAGGCCATAGAGTGACTTTTTGAGTCTACATACCAATGAAGAATTTTGTATATACCCTTGTGGCTGCTCCATGTAGATCTCCTCCTTGATATCACCATGAAGAAATGCATTCTTCACATCCATGTGATGAACCTCCCACCTTATTGATGCTACAATTGCAAGAGCAAATTGAACGGAGTCCATTTTTGCCATTGAAGCAAAAGTCTCATCATAGTCAATGCCATGAACTTGTTGAAAAACTTTGGTGACCAACCATGCTTTGTATCTGCTCACATGTCCACCTGCTGATTTCTTTGTCCTATAGACCCACTTACATCTGACAAGCTTACGATTGGAAGGAAGTGGAACCAAATCCCAAGTTTGGTTTGCAATGAGGGAGTTGTACTCCTCATCCATGGCTGCTTCCCAAAGAGGATTCCCTATAGCTTTTGCATAAGTCTGAGGGTCAGATGCTAGAACCACATAGGCATGCATTGGGATGATGGGCTCGGTATCTGAGAGTGCATGGGGGACTTCATATATATCAGCTAAGCTCCTTGTTCTTTGATTTTCCACATGGGATACTGAATCATCATTAAAATCCAAATCAAGGATTGGTTGTGGATCAGCGTATGCATGCTCATGTTTTTCTGAATCAGATTCAAAAATATTTGAAATATGATCAAAATGATTGCATGTATCTCTGAGATCTATAAGGCAAGGAAGCATAGAGGTGGTGGCATTTTGTTCCTGAGATGCAAGTGGAAGACTTTCATCAAAGTAGACACTCCTCTCAATGAAGAGTGTTTCTATGGAAAGATATAGTAGTTTGTATCCCTTTACACCATCTAGATATCCAACAAAGATGCATTCTTTGCTTCGAGGCTCCAAATCGTTCCTCTTATCTGTAGGAATGTGTGCCCAAGCACGGGATCCAAAGATGCAAAAATGTGTGACTTCTGGTTGCATGCCTCTCCATGCTTCAAAAGGTGTTTGTCCTATGACAGATTTGTGAAAAGATATGTTTTGTATGTACGAAGCACAATTGATTGCTTCAGCCCACAATTTGGAGGGAAAGGACCTAGCATGCAACATGCAGCTGGCCATCTCTTTCAAAGATTGGTTCTTCCTCTCAGCTACCCAATTTTGTTGTGGAGTGTATGGAACTGTGTTCTACAATTGTATTCATGCTTCATCACAAAGATGTTGGACATAATTGTTGACATACTCCCCTCCATTATCTGTGTGGAGGATCTTGATCATTTTCCCAAACTGCTTCTCTGCATGGGCTTTGAAAATCTTGAGATTCTCAAACACCTCAGATTTTGAAATTGAGAAAATACACCCATGTGTATCTTGTGTAATCATCAATGAATGTTAGCAGATATCTAGCTTTGCTCATGGAAGGTTCAGGAAATGGACCCATAAGATCAATGTGAACAAGCTCTAAAGGAGCAGAGGCTCTCCATGCATTCCCCTTTGGAAACTTTTCTTGTAGATGCTTTCCAAGAGCACATCCTTCACAAATTCCATCAGAAAAGTCTATGGCTGGCAAGCCTTTAACCATTCCCTATTTGTTAAGTTGATGCATGTATCTAAGATTTAAATGACTAAATCTTTCATGCCAAATTCTACTTTCATCATTTACACGTGTTAGAAGTAAAGTAGAATCTGATTTAGCAACAAAATCAGAAAAAGTGTACAGATGAGATTGATGATTTGTCTTACCAACATCAATTTTAGAGTTGTCTTGCATGTCAAATATGGTCATCGAATCAGGGGTGAATTCAACTCTCCTACTGGTTCCAGTATGTGTCATTTGATACACAGAAAGAAGATTAACAAAAAACTTTGGAATATGTAAGACATTCTCAAAACTTCCAATTCCAACCTCTACCCTCCCTATTCTAGTTGCCTCTACAGGAGAACCGTCTCCCATGCGAATAGGAGAACTAGAATATGGTTTCAAATAATAAAGAGCATTTTTTGTGGCTGCCATGTGGTGTGAAGCTCCAGAGTCTATGATCCATGTATCTGAAAAAGAATGAATAGCAATCAATGCATGAGCATTGTCTCTTGTTTTAGGTGCTTTTTCTTCCTGCTTCTTCTTGGCACTCTGAGGGATAAGGCTACCAAGATTATGTTGTTGAAGTGTCTGAGCCATGAGATCAATGGTCTTCTTCATGCATGATGATCCTGGATGGTACCCATGGTTGCAATAGCTGCACTTTGATTGGCCCTTTTTGTCCTTTTCTTTTGAGCCTGTAGATCCATCTAGGGGTTTGGGATTGCCTTCCTTTCTTGGATATGAATCCTTTTTCCCTTTGCCTTTGAATTGCTGGTTGGATTTGGAATTGTTCTTCTCACTTGCATGCACAACAAGTGCATGAGCTTTGGAATTCTTCAATGTGCCCATCTTTATAAGCTTATCCTGCTCATGTACTAGAGACTCAATGAAGTTATCCAGTGTGGGCATCTTCCAAGTTGCTCCTATTGTGAGCCTAACTGTATGGAAACCAGAGACAAATACTGCATATTCTGGACCCAGCTTTGATAGAATAACAAGAATTAATTTGCTTTCTTCCTTGGATTTGTCAATACCAGATCCTTTGAGCTGAAGCAATAAAGCCTTGAACTTTGTGAAGAAATCTTGAATATTATCAAAACTCCTTGGATCTAATGAGTTGAGCTCATTTTCAAGGATATGACCCTGCATTTCATCTTGCTTTCCAAAAAGAGTCTCCAATGTATTCCAAACTTGGTTTGGAGTTGTATATGCCTCAACATGAAACAACAATTTTGGAGAGATGGATAAGCACAACAAACCAAATGCTTCATCCATGCGGTTGAAATATTTAGATTTTTCAACTGCTGGATTGGGTTCAACCTCTGTATTCATAACTATCCGATAGAGGCCTCTATTTCTAAGCTGAAGTAGAATCTTAAAAAATATTGTATTTCTTCTTTATGGCAACCAGGCTCTGATACCATGTAGAATTGCAGCTGAACCTGCAAAATAAATTATAGATCTGGGTGGAAAAACAGGATTAGATTGAAAGCTTGCAGATTACAGAAAAAAAACAGAGAAGAAAAAAACAGCGCAGCTGATTTTTAAAAAAACTCTATTTTTTTGTTATTAAACTGAGGGAATGCATTGTTCTTACAATAAGTAAGCCTTCTTTGTTAGCTTAACTCACAAGCGTGTAACAGTTAGATCATCTGTTAATTTAGCATGCAACAATTAGATCATATCAGATCATGCACAGCGGAGATAACTGGAAATAATTAGCGCTAAGAATCCATTCTTATAAAATAAAATATAAAAAAACATCATTCAAAAGCTCAGCACTGAATGAAAAAGCTTTGCCAACCAAAATCACTACACATATTAGCGCTCCCGCTGAAACGAGTATGTGCAACGCCCTTACAGTCCGGCTGGTTGTAAGCTGCAGCAGTCTGGCCTTGGTATACAAACTCATATCCTCCTCGTAAATTTAAATCTATATTAGAACATCCACAATCACCGTATCGAGCAGCTTGATTATTGCACCCTTCTCCCTTCCACACAGTAAAATAGCTACCCATCGATGGCTTTGCCATTGTTAACACTAAAACCAAACATAGTAACATCATCATAACTTTCCCATTTCTCTTCATCATCGGAACTCAAAAACAGCTTCACAGAAAAACCTATTGAAAATAATCACAAGCCTCAAATGTGGGATCACTTCATACACAAGCCGTCTTATTTATAGCCATTTTAAAATTTAATTCTATACCCACTCGCATTTTCGCTTATTCTGTGTTAATATTAATCTAGAAGTTGCCAGATTTGACCTTTAGACAATTTGCCGGTTTCTTTTTTACCATTAGTCCCTTTCCATATGGCTTTTATCAAAGCAAATAATTTCTAGAAGTTGTCAGATTTGACCTATAGACAATTTACAGGTTTCTTTTTTAATATTAGTTGCTGCTTTTTTAACACCTTTCTAGTGAGTCAAAACACATTAATTATCGAACATCTTGTACAGAACATTGAATAAAGCAATCGGCCTCTAATTGGTAATCAAAGAATGATTTTTCGTTTTGGGAACTAATTTTTTTACTTTATTGAAAGCCGGGTAAACTTTTTAACGTGACCGGCGCCGCTGGCTAGACACGACTAATACCGGTACCACGGGGCCGGTGGGGGACTTGAACACTGATGGGCAGAGCCGCAACAAAAGTACCCGACCAACCGACTACACCCCCCGACCCCCCATTTTGAGAACTAATTTAATATAACTTTGATTAATGATTTTATTAATAGATCATGTAGCTAGAGCTCTTTGATAAATTTTGTGGAGATTATGTTAGATTCGGCCACATCCTTTTGTGAAATTCGCATGGTAAATCACTTAGGCCAGGGTTTTTATGATCGTCATTAAACACATTGCTTAATATAAATCTTGAACTGAAAACTACTTATTATCATGTATAATGTAGGCCCCTTATATTTGAATTAATATATATACTAGTTTGTAGAGCTTCCTCATCCAACCCTGTAGATTTAAACACATCTAAATAATGTGGGAAAAAAACACCTAAAATGCCATCAGGGTTATCAATAATGCTTTCATCCATATTTATCTATGTAATAACATGTCGTTTATTGGATCCCCCGAGGAATTTTAAAAAATTAGCAGTGGATTGATCCCCTAATCGTAACCAAGAGAGACGTGCTTTAATAATTTCCCCCTTCTCCTTATGAAATTCATAAATTCTATTTTGTTGTCGTAGAAAAAAAAGTTAAGTGACTTTATATGTTGGTTGCAATGGCATTATTGGCCAACTCCATTTGAGTTCGAATTATATCACCATTTAAACTCTCCATATGCTTATTAAAATTACTCACTACGTTTTCCCCCATATGTCTAAAGAATCTAGTAACTCTTATAACTACATTTTGCCACCATATAATCCATCCCGAGTCACTTTGTAAATGAGGAATCAAGTTCCAAATACACATGGCATACTTCTGCATTCTATTATTATCCTAAAATAGGTATTAAAATGAAGGTCTAGGAAATTACCTTTCGAAACTAATAGAGTTCCAAGGACCATAATATAGAACTGTGATCTAATAATACACTTGATGGATTTGCTTGAACTGGGAGGCCTTCTTTCACTAGAATCTAGCACCAACTATTATCTAACATCATCACTCGATCAAGATGACTCAAATTTTTTTGATCTCCTTGCCTTAAATAATCCTAAGGAAACCAATGATAATCAAGAGGCATCTTAAACCCAACATTTTTGTCACTAGTTTTAAATGTTTGTTTAAACTAAAGCCAAATAATTCTTTCATCAGTTGTCAAAGTAACAGGGGATCCCCCTTTCCTATCAAATTCAAACTTTAACGTATTGAAGTCTCCACAAAAGACCCAAGTAGTGGGAGGAAGGGAGGTAGATACCTGTCTCCATAGAATAGCTGCAAGTTCCCAAAACCTTATCATTGATTAGCACACAAGGCTAAATAATGCAACCATTAAAATCTTGCCATATGTCCACAAGAGTAACTTCCCATCTCTAATTTATGAAAATAAACATGCCTCCTCTCCTTGAAGTATGAGTAGAAGAAATTTGCACAACTATAGGAAAAATGCAATTACAAGATGTTTGTAATTAAAAAAACTAGCAACCTTCACTTCTTAAATACAAAGCATGTTAGGAAAGCCTCATTCCTTCAGATAGTCTTAGACAATATATTTATTGGGGTTGTCTAAGAGACCCTTTACATTCCAAGATATGCAATTCATGACAGATGGGTAGATAACAACCTCTCCTCGTCCATCTTATCCAAAACACTAGATGGATTAAAATGCTTATGATGAAAAAATTAGTAATAGCCTCCAAAATTGGTTTATGTAACACTTGGGTTGAGTGTTGAATTACCTTCTTAGAGCCAATAAAACCTTGAGAAGTATCTCCTTTTAGAACAACCTAATTATCATTAATTCCCTTTCCATTACCTTTCCCATAGTTCTTAGTAGTAACCTAAGCATAAGATGTCTATTTAGGTACATTTGTCTACCAAGACATGTCTAGGGATCCCTGAGATACCATTGCATCTTTATTTTGGGATGAAGTTTCCTCATTTAGGCAAGGCTTAATAGCTTTTGCCTAAGCTTCTTTTTTAACAAGGAGCTTTGGAAAGTTAAAATCTTAAGCCACATCTTCACAAAATAATATCAGCAAATCAAACTAATTTTATAATAGGTAGATACATTTTGGACAATGTTATTATAGTTGTAAAAGGTATGGCTTGGGCATCTAACTCTAACCAAGATATTATTTCCTTAAGCTAGACTTTGCCAAAGCATATTATAAAATAGATTGGCCCTTCATTATTTATAAGTTGAGGAAGTTAGGTCTAGGAATGACTTTTATTTGTCATATGCAGATGCTTGTTTTAGATGCAAATGATAAAAGTTGTATAGCAGGTAAGTTATCTCAAAATATTAAGTTGCAGTGTTCAATGAGACAAGGTTGCCCACTCACTTATTATTTATAGTTAGGGTTGATGCTCTCAGTCATCTTCTTTGAATAAGAGCTAAGGCCAATCTAATTCATAGCATTCCTCATCCACATTATCCTCATAATCTCATTTATAGTCAGTTTGCTAATGATACCTTATTTTTTCTAGCAGCATAAGAGGTTATATTGATAATGCTCTGAATTGTTTGGAAATTTACTATAGGGCATTGGGGTCTATGCTAAACAGAAATAAAACTCAAGGTGTTCATATATCATATGTTGATCTTACCTTGTGGGATCTTATTGTGTTGTGGAGCCTATTTATAAATTATAATGTATTTTTAAATACTGTACATTTTAAATGTACTATACACTCTACATGGGAAACCATTTTGGGTTGATTTTACCCATTATTTTGTAATACCACTTTGTTTATGTATTATGTATTGTTGGATATTTCATAGGTAATACATCATGAGAACAAGGGTTTGAGAAGTAAGAATAAAGTGTGTGAATTCAGGAGGATTTGTTGAGCACAGCTCCAAACAATATTTTAGCATTGTAATTTTAAGAAGATTGATCCGAGAGTTGTTTTTACTCTCATGGCTTGTAATAAAATTTGAGCAAGTGTTTCTTGGTGGATGTAGCCAACATTGGGTGAACCATGTTATATCTAATCTTCTTATTATGCATTTTATTTATGTTCTTTTTGCATCTTTGTTTATATCTATTATTGTGATTCTATGAAATTATTTCACATCAATTTCAATATTTATTCCTAACAACTAGCATCAGAGCTTCAGGTTGTATATGCTAAAGTATTGAATCACAAGAAGGGTTATTAGTTCAAGTGTGAGCTATGGCTGATGGTCAAAGATCAAAAGTTGAAAATTTTAATGGACATAACTTTTGTCTATGGAAGATGCAAATGGAAGATTGCCTCTATCAAAAGGGTCTGCATGCTCCACTAGGAGGGATAGTAAAGCAACCAGTGAGTATAATAGATGAGACTTGGGAGTTGATTGATAGAAAAGCACTTGGGGCCATTAGGTTATGCCTTGCATCTTCGATTGTGTTTAATATATTATAGGAGAAGACCATATAATGTCTCATAAATGCATTAGGGAAGTTATATGAGAAACCCTCTTCTTCTAATAAAATATTTTTAATAAAAAAGTTATTTAATATGAAGATGTCTAAAAATGGTTCAGTTGCTGATCATTTGAATGAATTCAATATGGTTATGAGTATGTTGAATTCTATAATAGTTTTTTATGATAAAATTAGGGATTTGATTATTTTTTGTTCCTTACTCAAGAGTTAGAATAGCCTAGTAATGGCTGTGAGTAACTCAATCTCTAATAATGCCAAGTTAAAGTCTTAGGATGTCATAAGAGTAATCCTCACAGAGGAAATGTGATGGAAAAGCTCTGGGGAGACTTCAACTTTAGGTGATGTTTTGGTGATGGAGAGTAGAGGGAGACAAAATTTTAGAGGAAAATGAAAGTGTGGAAAGTTAAATGGTCTTGGAAGGTCAAAATCAAGGGCTAAGATGGTGTGCTAGCATTGTAGAAAGACTGAGCATGTGAAGAAGGATTGTTGGTCTCTTCAGAACAAGAACAAAAATTAGGAAGACACCAAGGAGGTGAATATGGCAATAGGTAATGTTTATCAGGATGCATTAATTCTCTCTATTGATAATATTATTGAGTCTTGGGTTTTAGATTCAGGCGCTTCTTTTCATGCTACACCATATAGGCATTATTTTATTGATTATGTTCAAAGAAATTTTGGACATGTTTACCTTGATGATAATGATCCTTGAATTATAGTAGTAAAAGGAAGTATTCAGATCAAGATACAAAATGAGAACACTAGGCTACTAAAGGATGTCAGGCATGTTCCTAAGTTGAGATGGAATTTGGTATCCATAGGATAGCTAAGTCGTGAAGGTTGTATGGTGACATTTACAGTGGATTCTTAGAAGGTAACCAAGGGTGCTCTTATGGTAAGAAGAGGTAAGAAGGTTGGTACCCTATATTTATCAAGTAGTGTTGATTATTGTAGTTTAGTTGTTGCAAATGTAGATGCAACTTTGTGGCATAATAGGCTCGATCACATGAGCCAAAAGGGTATGCAAATTTTGAAGGATTGGTTGCCTGGATTGATAGGATTTGATTTAGAATTTTGTGATGACTACGTGTATGGAAAATAGAAGAGGGTAAAGTTTCTTAAGGTTGGACCTCTAAGGAAGGAGAATAAGCTGGATCTGGTTCATTTAGATGTATGGTGGCCAACTTAGGTATCTTTTATTGGTGGGTCATCTTATTATGTCACTTTTATTAATGATACAATTAGGAAAGTTTGGGTGTATGGTATTAGGAGAAAATCTAATGAGTTTGATTCGTTCTAAAGATGGAAAGCCTTGGTTGAGAATGAAATAGGTCTCAAGTTAAAATGTCTTAGGTCAGATAATGGTGGGGAATATTGTAGAAATGCATTTTTTAATTACTATTCAAAGAATGGAATTTGTAGACAAAGGATGGTTCCAAAAACTCCATAGCAGAATAGAGTGTCAAAAAGGATGAACAAGACTATCATAGAGAGTTCTAGGAGAATGAGGTTGCATATAGGACCGCCTCTTCAATTTTGGATAGAAGCAATAAACACAATTATATATATGATAAATAAAGGTCCTTTATCTGCTTTGGATGGAGGAATACCTAAGGAAGATTGGTCTAGTAATAAGATTGATTATTCATTTCTTAGAATATTTGGTTGTGAATCCTTTGTTCATATTGACAAGGATGATAGGGCCAATTTAGAGGCTAAGTCTAAAAAATACACCGTTATTGGTTATGGTGATGATGACTTTAGTTTTCGGATTTGGAGTCTTAAGGACAAGAAAATCTTCAGGTCTAAGGATGTTGTCTTTAATGAAAAAGTCATGTATAAATAGAAGTTGTAGGATCACAAAGAGGATTCCAAAAAAGAGTAAATAGTACTGGAGGACATTACAGATGATAAAGTGTCCAAACAACTAGTTAACACACCTACTCCACAAGAACCCCAAACTCCTATGGTGAGAAGGTCTTCTAGGGTAAGAAGGGAACCTGAATTTTTTTATCCATCTCTTAATTATTTATTGCTCACTAACAATGGAGAGCGAGAGTGCTTTGAATAAGTAATGTAGGTAGATGTCAGGAAGAAGTGGGAGCAAGCTATGGATGAGGATCATCAATCTCTCATGGAAAATTAGACTTGGGATTTGGTAACCCCACTTGAAGGTAAAAGAGTATTACAGAACATGTGGTTGTATAGAGTTAAAGAAGATGATGGAGGAAAGAAAAGGTACAAGGCTTGGTTAGTGGTAAAGGGATTTGCACAAAAGAAAGGAATTGATTTTGATGAGATTTTTTCCCTAGTGGTAAAGATGAATTCTATTAGGACTGTTCTTGGGATAGTGTCAATAGAGGACTTGCACTTAGAGAATCTAGATGTGAAGACTACATTCCTTCATGGTAATTTGAAGGAGGACTTGTTTATGTAGCAACCACATGGATACGAGGTCACAGTAAATAAGAACATGGTGTGAAAATTGAATAAAAGCATGTATGCCTTGAAAAAAGCTCCATGATAATGGTACATGAAATTTGATAGTTTTATGATGAAACAAGGATACTCCAGGTGTGATTTAGACCATTGCATATATATCAAGAAATTTTATGATGGTGATTACATTATCCTTTATCTATATGTGGATGGCATGATGGTTATAGGTAAGAACTTGTAGGAAATAAAGGTACTCAAGGAACAACTCAGTAATTCCTTTGCTATGAAGGATTTGGGAGCATCAAAACAAATACTTGGTATGAGAATATCTTAGGATAGGAAGGAATGAAAGATAAATTCATCCCATGAAAAGTACATCAAAAAGGTCTTGGAGGGGTTTAGTATGCAAGATGCTAAACTAGTTGGGACTCCTTTGGTAGGTCATTTTATGATATCAAAGGAATAGTGTCCCAAGATGGAGGAGGAGAGAATCCAGATGTTACATGTACCATACTCATTAGCTATAGGTAGATTGATGTATGTCATAGTGTGCACTAGGCTAGATATTGCCCATGTACTGAGAGTAATAAGCACATACATGAGTGATCCAAGTAGAGAAAACTAGAAGGCAATGAAGTGAATCCTTTAGTATTTGAGAGGGATCATGGGGATATTTTTAAGCTATGATGGATTGGACAACACTTTGCATGGTTATGTAGATTTAGACTATCAGAGTTGTTGCTAGAATCTGAATAATGTGAATCCAATAGAGACGTGATCACACGAGATGAAGAAAGTGCACACCACATAAATGCTAAAGCAATTTGAAATTATAGAAGAAGATAAATTTCACAAGACAAAATAGAGAAAACCAAAATCTGATTAACATGAGATGTCCAAAGTGAAGAATACATATAGGAGAGCACGTAAGTAACTCCTCCACAAAAGGTGGTCAAGGCACCCAAGAATAGACTGTAACTCCTCCATGAAAGGTGGTGACAAGGTGCTAAGAATAGAGAAGTAACTCCCATCAAGAGAGTTACTTATGACACCTATGACACATCTATGACACACATCTCCACATAAGCTAGCCTATCCCAAAAATGTAGGAAAACTCTATGTATGCACAAAAAATATAATTTCCCTAATTAAATAATAGGGAAAAATAAAACCCTACACTAATACCCCCCAAAAGTGTAGCTTAGGTGGGCAGTGTGGAAATATAAAATGGGTCCCAGCAAATAGTCCTGATGAGGTACCCATGTACAAATGCAATCTATCATAAGATAGAGAAAAGGAGAAAACCCATAGGAAAAAAACTCCCCCCTAAAGGAGAGACATAAAAGAAATGAAGAGGCTAGAAGGCCCCACCTAAAGATGATGTTGCTACAGATGTAAACCACACCCCAAGAAGATCTCGTAGATGAATGAACTTTCTCTCGGTGAAAGGTTTGGTGAAGATGTCTACAACCTGCTCCGAAGAATGGAAAAATATCAAGTCAATGACCTAACTATGAATAAGCTCTCAAATGAAATGCATGTGAATCTCTATGTGCTTAGTCCACTGGTGTTGAACTAGATTCCTGCAAATCTTAATGGTACTCTAGTTGTCACAATAAATGATGGTAGGCTACCTGATAGGAATGCCAAACTTAGAAAGTATCCCTTGAAGCCAAATAGCCTCAGTAGCTGCATTAACAACTCCCCTGTACTCTGTCTCTGTGGATGATATGGCAATCGCATTCTACTTCTTGCTAGACCAACTGATAAGACCAGAACCTAGAGAGAAACTATAACGAGAAGTGGACTTGCGAGTTTGTGAATCACTAGCCCAGTCTGAATCTGTATATCCAACCAAGTCAACCTCTATGCCAAATCTTTAATGAATCCCGTATCAATGTGAACCATGTATGTAATGCAAGATCCTCTTAGCTACTTTCTAATGTAGCTCATGAGGTTCCTGCATAAATCTGGAGACAAGCCCCATTGTATATGATATGTTGGGCCTGGTGTGAGTCAAGTAGATGAGACTACCAATAAGTTGTCGATACCGAGTGACATCAACTAATGGTGAAGAATAGTCAGCCTCAAGCTTGAATCCTGATAGAAAGGGAGTCAGAGATGGCTTGCAATCAGCCATGTGAAACCGAGCCAATAAGTCAAGAGCATACTTAGGTTACGTAAGAGAAATCCCTGAATCTGACTATGAGATCTTGATGCCAAGGAAGTAGTGCAATAAACCCAAGTCTGTCTTGTCAAATCTATCCTAGAGAGATGCCTTCACCATTGCAATAGCCGATGAAGAACTCTCGGTGATCAAAAGGTCATTAACATATAGAACCAAAATCAGGAGCGAATCATCCTACTATAAGAAGTAGACATTGGGGTCAGAATGGCACCTAGTGAAACCTACTATGAGAAGGAAGGAATCCATCTTGGCATACCAATCCTGAGGGGCCTATTTGAGGCCATAGATACATTTCTTAAGTCTACATACTAAGGAAGAATCTTGAACAAATCCTGGTGGCTGCTCCATGTAGATGTCCTCCTCTAGGTCTCCATAAAAAAAGGCACTCTTCACATCCATCTAGTGCACATCCTAACCATGTGTTGTAGCAATAGCCAAGATGAGTCAAATAGAAGTCATCTTTGCAATGGGTGCAAAGGTCTCTGAGTAGTCAATGCCTGCCACCTGTGAGAAACCCTTGGCGACCAATCGTGCCTTATACTTATCAACTGACCCATCTTCTGCAAACTTGGTCTAATATATCCACCTACATAAAATCATATTTCTTCCCTTAGGAAGTGAAGTCAAATCCCAAGTGTGATTTTTGATTAAGAATATTCTTCCTCCATAGCACTATCCCACTCAAGTACCCCCGATGCCTCTCAAAAAGTCTATGGATCTGAAATTGAAGCAAAGAAGGCATGTGGATCTCTTTAAAAATCCCCCCTAGTACATATATCATCTACAAGATCTCCTACCCAAGTGCCAGCACTCTTAAGTGTCTATCTGGCCCAAAGTGGCCCAAAAATGGGTGAGTCAGGTGCTAACTCCTCATCCTCTAATTGACTAGAGATGGATGACCCTGCATCACTATCCTCACTGTCTGAACTCGAAGAAGAAGATGTCACTGGCTTAAGAACCTGCTATTGCTGATCTGAATCTGATCAAGAATCATCATGAAGAAGTAGATCCAATGAGGGAGAAGAAGTGTCAAGTGTTGAGTCTCTAGGACTCTCTTGAAAATGGACACTTCTCTCGATAAACAACTCATGAGTGACTGAATCTAGAAAGTGATACCCCTTAATACCATCTGGATATCCTACAAAGATGCAAGGCTTGGACTGACATTCCATAGCTTTGCATTTCTTCTTCAGTATGCGGGCCATGGCTGGGGATCTAAAAACCTGTAGGTGCTCAACATTAGGTATTTTTTTATGCCAAGCTTCAAAGGGTGTTATCCCTTTCAAAGCTTTGTGAGGAACCCTATTTTGAATGTAGAAAGCACAATTGATGGCTTCGACCCAGTACTGTGGTGCTAAGGATTTGGAGCGAATCATATAGCTACCCATCTCTTTCAAGAACCTATTTTTGCATTCAACAACCCCATTCTGTGAAGGACTGTAAGTGACTGTGTGTTGCAAATCAATCCCCTTTATGGTGCAAAACTACTCAAACATGTTGCTGACATACTCCCCTCCATTATCAATTCGAAGAACCTTGATGGATTTATCACTCTATTTCTCAACAAGATCCTTGAAGTCTAGAAATTTTTCAAACACTTTAGACTTTTGTTTGAGAAAATATATCCAAGTATACCTAGAGAAATCATCAATGAAAGTGAGAATGTACTTGGCCCTTGTGAAAGATGGTTTGGGAAAGGGTCCCGATACATCACTGTGGACTAACTCCAAAGGTTGTGAAGCCCTCCAAGCTTTGCCTTTGTCAAATTTTGCTTCGAGATGCTTCCTAAGGGAGCATCCCTCACAAAGTCCTTTTAAGAATTGGACATGAGACAAGCCAATGACCATGTCATGTTTGTAAAGTTTCTCAAGGTAGCGGTAGTTAAGGTGGCCAAACCGCTCATGCCATAATTTGCTAACTCCATCTGAATGAGTCAGTAATGCTATTGGAGAAGAATTAGGTGCAAAATATGAGAAGGTGTGTAACCTTGCTTGGTGATTTGCCCTACCCACTACCACTCTAGTATCACTATGCAACCCCCTGATAGCCATTGAATCTGGCAAAAACTCAACTCTCATGCCCTGACCAATGTGAGTGATTTGGTGATAAGAGATTGGTTGAAAGATAAGGAACACTTATAACATTATTGAATATTCCTTCTTCTATTTCAACTGACCCTCTCCCTGCAATAGATACTGATGTGTCATCACCCAAACAAATTAAATTCATGCTACAAGGCTCTAAAGATGAAAATGTAACTAGTGAAGAGCCCATGTGGTGAGAAGCACCTGAATTAATGACCCATGATGATGTAGAAGCTATAGTAGCTACAACGGTCTTGCCCTTTTCTTTCTCCTTACCCTTGCTCTTTGCCTTGGTAGAATTTTGGGTAGATGAATTCTGCTTGATGGACTCAGGAACACCTATGTTGTGCTTCTCTAAAAGATGAGTTAGGTGATCTATTTGTTTCTTCATGCATTTTTGTTCATCATGCCCTATCTTTTTACAATAGGCACAATTAACCTTCTCCTTCTTAAGTTTAGCATTGGAAGAGGAAGACTCAGTGTTGTTTTTGGTAGGATTATTGTTTTCTTTCTTCTTCTCCTGGTCCTGGTCCTTGTTCTTTTTCTTCTTCTCCTTTATTGAAGTCTTATCCTTACCATTTATGGATATCAAATCTTGGGGTTGAGTAGACTTCATTGTGCCCATTTGAATTACCTTATATTGCTCCCTAGTCAAGTCAGCAATGAATGAATCCAAAGAAGGCATTTTCCATGTAGTGCCAAGGGCACTTTTTGTGTCATGGAAAGTGGAGATAAAGACTGAATAGTTTGGACCTAACTTTGCGAGAATAGAAAAAATGAGTTGATCATCTTTCTTCTCTATCCTAAATTATTTCAATTGCAATCTAAGGGCCTTAAACTTAGTGAAGAAGTCCTATAGGGTGTCAGATTTGCTTGGACTTAGACTTATGAGTTCATTTTCGAGCTCATGACCTCTCATCTCATCAAGCTTCCAAAATAAGAGTTCTAAGGTGTCCCATATGTATTTGGGAGTCTTGGAGGTTTCTAAATGGAAGATAAGTTTTGGAGACACAGACAAGCTTAGTAATCCATAGGCTTCATCACTACGATTGTACCACTTGACCTTTTCAGCATCAGTGCTAGGTTCTACTTCAGTACCCATGGTGATTCTATACAACCCTTTGCTTCTAAGAATGATTGAAATTTTAACCTTCCATTCATGATATTTTAAAGGTGTTAGGGGTTTAAGTTGAAAATAATCTATTTTAAGCTGAATTTAGGTGACGTTGCATTGATTGCAAGTTGTGAAATTATGCAGAAAGGAGAATGAAAGCAAAAATTGCAAGTGTTGAAAAGCAATCACCCCCCTGAAATGTTGAGCTCCCCCAAAATATGAAAGTGCATGCTCAAAAGACATTAGGCTTAGCTGAGAATGCATCTTAGAGCAATCAGTGAAAGACTTTAAGCAAACAGGACGTCGGACTCAGTCGAAAATGCGTCCTAGGAGACCCAAATTTTTGGCACTCTATAAAGTAGTGCAGTTTTGAAAAATAACAAGCCTATGCTATGTATAATTAAATTAAAAACACTTTTTCAAAAAATGGCACCCAAATCTGAGCTACTGTTTGCAAGGTATTAAAGGTTCAATTTTCCCGTAAACTAGTGTTTTTGCAAAAAAGCACTAAAACGTTAAAAAATGCCTATTTTGAGAGAGAAAGTGGCCTTCCAACCACTCATTGAATTCAATACAGAGTGAGGAATCCAAAGGAGGACTTTGTGAGGGGGAATTGGCCTCCTGCCAACTCGGGCCTCACCCTTCGTCTTCGTAGGTTGAAGATACAAGTTTTTAAAAAAATCTCTAGACTATTTTTTTTTTGAATGCTAATTTCCAATTTGACTTCAATTTGAAAAATCAAATTACTAATTTATGAATATCAAAATAATTATTGGATAAAAGTAGAATTACCAATTAAATAGCAAGAGAAAGAAAGGGCCCACCACATGGGCGTTGAAACCCAAAAAGGACTGAACTCAACAAGGACAACAACAGAATTACCAATTGTCAAAGAGGGTCTCGACCCAAGAAAAAATATTCAGACAGCAGTCTACCGACTCCTGCGAGCAGAGGTTAGTGCATGTGCCACTAGGCTGAGCCCGATATACACCCGAGATAGGGCCTTCAAGAGAAACCAAACCCTCCTTAAAGCAAGAGCAAAAGAAAAGCAGTTGAAATGGGTGATCTTGTTATTGGATTGCACCTCTCTCAACTTATTCAAATGACTAAGTCAGATCAGAATAACTTTAAACTTGCAACAAGATAAGCATGTCATGGAGCTGGACTATGCCCTGCTAGAGTTGCACACCTCATCCTACCAGATGCCCCACACTGAAAGTGGTGTCCAAAAACAAAAACCAGATTGCAGAGATCTTATCTTTTCCTGCAGAATGACCAAAAAAAAGAAATCCTACTACCTTTGCTAAAGCCACAACAAATCTATACAAGATGTCTTGGCAAATTTTAACTCAGGAGTAATTTTTTTTAACAAGTTTTTGTATGGATTTGCATGAGTTTTCAAGAAACTCTACCAAAGCTCCCAAATGCAACAGTGTTAAACAGAAAAAACTACTAAGAAAGCAAAGTAAGACTTTCAGAATAAACTAATAGCATAACCAGACACATGATTACTAGAGTAGCTCTGATACCATATCGGAGTTGTTGCCATAATTCGGATAATACAAATGCAATGGAGATGTGATCACATGAGATGAAGCAAGTGCACACCACATAGATGCTAAAGCAATTTGAAATTATACAAGAAGATAAATTGCACAAGACAAAATGGAGAAAACCAAAATCTGATTAACATGAGATGGCCAAAGTGAAGAATACATATAAGAGAGCACGTAAGTAACTCCTCCACAAAAGGTGGTCAAGGCACCCAAGAATAGACTGTAACTCCTCCATGAAAGGTGGTGACAAGGTGCTAAGAATAGGGAAGTAACTCCCATCAAGAGAGTTACTTATGAAATTCTTATGACACCTATGACACATCTATGACACACATCTCCACATAAGCTAGCCTATCCCACAAATATAGGAAAACTCTATGTCTGCACAAAAAATATAATATCCCTAATTAAATAATAGGGAAAAATAAAAACCTACACTAATACAGACATGGCTAGAGATTTAGATAGCAAAAGGAGTACAACAGGATATGTATTTATTGTAGGTGACACAATAGTGAGATGGATTTCATGACTACATAAACTTATGGCTTTGTTAACCACAGAGGCTAAGTATGTTATTGCCACAAAGGCAAGAAAAAAATGATTTAGTTACATTAATTGCTTGAAGAGTTGTGGCATAAGCAGGAAGAAGGGAATTTATATAGTGATAGTCAGAGTGTTATAAATCTAGAAAAGAACTTCGCTTTCCACTCTAGGATAAAGCATATACAGTTAAGGTACCATTTCATCAAGACATCTTTGGAGGAAGAGAATTTGAAGCTATAAAACATTCATACTAGTCAAAATCCTATAGAGATGATGACCAAGGTGGTCACAAGGGAGAAACTGAAGCTATGTTCAGTTTTAGTTGGCCTTCATAATTGATAGTGAAGGGTTGAGAAGCTTGCTTAGAGAAAATCAGTCTCCAACTTAGAGATTGTTGTGTTGTGGATCCTATTTCTAAATTACAATGTATTTTTAAATACTATACATTTTAAATGTATTGCACACTCTATATGTATTCTTGCTAGGGTTCTGGGGTGGTAGCCCCCTAAAAACAATTTGGACCCCTTTTAGTGGGAAAATGGTTTGGGTTGATTCTGCCCATGGTTTTGGTACCCATTGTTTTGTAATACTGCTTTGTTGATGTATTATGTACTGATGGATATTTCATAGGTAATACATCATGAGAACAAGGGTTTGAGAAGTAAGAACACAACGTGTGAATTCAAGTGTGAATTCAGGAGGTTTTGTTGAGTGCAGCTCCAAACAATATTTGTGCATTGTAATTGTGAGAAGACTAATTTATTAGTGGTTTGTACTCTCGTGGCTTGTTATAAAATTTGAGCAAGTGTATCTTGGTGGATATATCCCATATTGGGTGAACCAATTTATATCTAGTCTTTTTGTTGTGTATTTTATTTCTATTCTTTCTGCATCTCTATTTACATCTATTATTATGATTCTATGAGATTCTTCCACATCAATTTCTATAGTTATTCCTAACAGATCTTAAATATCAATGGAAATGGCTTAAACCTTAAATTTATTTACACTACTTGGCATACTATTTTTGTTTCATAATACACTAGCATAGTTTGGGTATCGTGTTCTTAATAAGGTAAATACGAAAGTGTTAAAATGGAGTAGCAACCCATTATCTTTGGTGATTAAATTTATATTATGCAAAAATATTTTATTGAGTGTGAATATTTGTTATTATGATTTTATGGCTCCTTAGAATGCATATAATAATTTGGATAGATTTCTCTAGATCATTTTGGGGAAATTGAACATGGTCACAAATATTTCTCTAGAGTGGCATGGCAAACTTGCATAATGGATATAGAGGTATGCAATTTTGGCTTCTACAACTCTTACCTATAAGGTATTTTATTATCAACTAAGTGGGTTATTTGATCTCTTGAAGGAGATGAGTCTTTGAATATTATTTTTCATTATAAACTTTCAAAAGCACTTCTTGTGGGCAGTAAGATATGGAGATATACTCATTGGATGAATTGGTTAGTTACTCCAACATAAATCAAAATCCAAGGCTTTATTATGTTACAACAAATTTATAAAGGGTGGGACATAATTAAATCTTTGCATACATGGGATATGTTGAGATGTGATTATCAACAACTTTATCTTCATTATATTTAGTGGTCTCCACTTCTATGTACTCTCAAAGGGCGTTTACCATGGATCAACAAATTTCAGAGTATTCAATTTCTTCACAAAGGAGTTTTGCATGTAGGGGATTTTCATAATCAAGATAATGCTCTATTTTATATTAGCCCACCTTCTAAACAAATTAAACTTTTTAGCCAAATATTAAAAACATACGAAGTTGTTAGGGATAAACTAGAGGTAGTATGCATTTCTAGAGCTAGTTTGCACTCTAGTTATCATTAATGGGATATTTGGTGTTTACTGAATCAGGAAGTGTTCTCTAAGTTTTCATTTAATAGGGATACATATTGGATCAAAGATAATGCTTTGTCATTATCTAAAATCAATAAAAAAATGGGCAACTAATGATTTTGTAGCTAATTGGAGAAAATGCTTTCATACACTCTAAAAACATATGGCTCAACCTAAAGTGAATTTTTTTTCTTGGTCTCTCTTACATTAGTGTTTGCCCATTAGGTAATGATTGCAACATATGGGATTAGAATATCTCGAATTCCTAGTTTATGAATAACTAGATTCATTTAAGTATGTTTTTATGTGGTGTACCATTACTATGCTAATTTGGAATTGGGTGGTTCCAATTCTAGGTTTTCAGAGAACTACTTGTTCTATGCATCAAGTTATGTTGGGATATGATATTAGCCAGATGAGGCTCAATGTAATTTGGTATGATCTAAGAGTTCAGATCTTATTTGAAATTTGTAAAATTTTATTGGAATTTCCTTTTCAAAGGCAGTCCTCAAAAGCCTCAATTTAGTGGTCATTAGAATGGGTATAATTTTCACAATTACTATATAGCTGCACATTTAGGGTGAGAAAAGGCATTCTAGTTTTGATTTCTTCAATGGAATCATGAGTTTATTTTAGCCTTTTAGCACTCTTATAGCTTCATGTTGAGGTTTTTATTTTATTTTATTTTATTTTATATTTGATGTTCTTGTAATCTCTTACCTTAGTGTTTTCTACTACATTATTATTTTTGAGTGTTTTGGGGGCCACTTCAACAACTGCTGCCTCCTTCCCTCCCACACTCTAATTACACACACACACACACACACAAATATACAGTGATGATATTAGTAATATTACATTTAGTTATTAATAATTGGTTAATTTTTTAATATAATTAAAAAAAATTGTGCTTTCTAAATTATAGGTGGAGTAATTATTATCAATAATATGACAACTCAAATTTATGTTGTTGTTGTTGTTGTTGTTATTATTATTATTATTATTATTATTATTATTATTATTATTATTATTATTATTATTATTATTATTATTTATTTTCTCTTTTTATTACATAGCATAAAACTTTTGTCATATTTTTAAAATTAAAACTATCAAGCAAGTGAAAGAGAATTTCATTATAACTTAAAGTAATGATTCCTTACTGGAAGGACCAATGGATTATTTACCATATGTTAAAGGAATTTCCAATAAGTTAGCTAAAATTCTCAAGTGCAAGAATATTCGCTCCACTTTCCTTCACATAAATAATTTGCATAGGACTTTAGGGTTTGCAAAGGACCATATGGACCCTAAACTTAGAATTGGAGTCTACATTGTGGATTGCTCATGTGGTATCCCTTACATAGGGGAGATGGGAAGGTTTGTTTGTACTAGAATTAAGAAAAATTTAACAGATATCCATATCAAAAGAAAAGAAAACTAACACTTGTTGAACACCCTTTCAAGACTAAGAATGTTATCAACATATAAGAATCTAGTGACATTTTTGCCGAAGATCACTTCCAAACGCGTAAGTTAAGGGAGGCCATTGAAATCTTGAACCCTATTAATTTAAATAAGGGTGAGGGGATAAGGATCCGTCATGTAAATTATAGGTGGAGTAATTATTATCAATAATATGACAACTCAAATTTATGTTGTTGTTGTTGTTGTTATTATTATTATTATTATTATTATTATTATTATTATTATAAGGATTGTTTAAAATATTAATATTAATTATGATAATAATTTCAATTGTGAAATTAGGTAAACAAATAGCTAAAGCTATCAAGCAAGTGAAAGATAATATCATTATAACTAAAAGTAATGATTCCTTAGTGGAAGGACCAATGGCTTATTTACCATATATTTAAGGCATTTCCAACAAGTTAGCTATAATTCTCAAGTGCTTGAATATTAGCTCCACTTTCCTTCTCATTAATAAGTTGCAAAGGACTTTAGGGTCTATAAAGGACCATATGGACCCTAACCTTAGAAGCAAAGTCTACATTATGGGTTTCTCATGTGGTATCCTTACATATTAACCATATGATGAAGGCTATTAGTTGTGATAACTATTAGAGTTGTGTGTGTTGTGAGTTGTGTATTAATAGGATAGAGCCATTTGAGCCACAACTACTAAGCACTGAAAACTTATTATTTTGTCTGATCTCTACCTTGTGAAGTGCATTTAAGGCCTCTAAATTTTATAAGTTGCATTTGGAATTGGAAAACATTATTAAATAAAATTTATGGCTAAGTTTGATGGCATGTCCCACTCGGGGGCCTTGAATTCACCTTTTATGGGATGGATATATACACAAAGGTTAAGCTTCTTGATAAGATTCAAATTAAATATTTTCCAAGTGAATTATAGACCTGTCATTCCTAAAAAATTGTAGGGATCATATAATTTTTCTTTCTTGGGTTCATATAAAACACTCCTTACATAATGCTATAAATAAGAATATCTTTGACAAGTCCAGCCTATCACTACTTAAATATGTGATTGGTGGGATAAGGTCTTGTACGAATAATCCATCCATCAAATTGTACAAATTACATCTAAAATTGGCCAACATTATTATATCAAATTTATGGGATAAGTTTAATGATATATCCCATTCAAGGGCATTGAATGCACTTCACAAGGTAGATATCAGATAAAAGAAAAAGTTTTCAATGATTAGTAGTTTTGTAAATAAAGGAATATAGGAGTAGGAACTTGTACTTCTCCCTGTTGAGAATTCAAAATCTATAGATGATGGATCAAGGAAGGTTACTCATATGTGTAAAAAATACCCTTCCTCAGAACAATCTTTATCCTATTAGATTACTTTAATTAAGATTGATTAGGGTCTTGATTAAGACTAATCGTGTGTGCAAATATACTTGGTGCTTAGTGGGTGATAATGGCTTCTTAATAGGGACAATGGCCTGACCACTCGGTCCTTAGTGGGAGACAATGGTCTCACCACTCACCTAGTAAGAGGGTTACTTGTTTGTCCCTCACTCACCTCTTACTCCTATATATTGACACTCTTGGAGTGAATTTTCATGGCAAGGAGGTGAGGACATTGTAATATTATCATTTGTATAATTTAAATAGTTTATTCTTTATGTGCAATGCCTTCATGTTTGCATCTATGGTAATGCATTCTCGAAGAGACCATGGGCAAGTGTATTGAGCAATTTGACATGGTATCATAACTCCTCTAAGAAGTCATTACTCATTCCCTTAGCCCAAAATTTGGTCATACTCATCTATGCATGAGTCATATTCCTCTTAGATGTGTTTTATTTGTTAAAGACTTATTGAAAAAAAATTTGGACTCAGTGGGTATTTAACATTGGACAAATATAGTTGTACGATGGTCTAAGTTTTGAATTGGTGTTTCTCCTTTTGGATTGTGGATCCTATTTTATATTAGTAGTATTCTCCTTATCTTTGATTACTAACAAAATAAATCTATGTCTCGTGCCTTTCAAATCCTTGATGGTTTGAGATTATATGCATTATCTATTACATAGACTTGGTATGGAGAAAGTGTATTTGATGTTATTTCAAGATTTATTTTTCCACTACTCATCCAATATTTGAGTTTACCTCTCTATGCCTTAGGTGGTCTAATAGCTTGTTTTGCTCATTGGGTGGGGCAATCAAATTTTTGTGAGTGTGATATTATTACAAAGAAATATCCATCATTCTATGTGAAAAAATTTTGACCGACCAAAAAATTATGACTTTGTCTGGTTCCCACACCTTGGGAAGGTGCCACAAGGGGAAATCTAGTTTTCAAGGCCCATGAACCTCAAACGCACCCATCTTTGACAATTTTTTACTTTCCAAAACATATCAATTTAAAATGAGTTTAAAGTGAGTTGGCTTAAAACTCTTATGGGTGATGTTCTTTGTGCCTCCATGGCCCTAGTTATAGGTTTCCCACTACCCTTGTGTGTTCCTCCTCCACACGCCTAGTCATTCAACATACTCATTCTCCCTATGTATCAAGTTTTATTTTGACCCATTTGTCACTCACTGTCCACCTCTCCTCTCCACTCATTGTTCCCTCCAATAGCCTCCTATTGACCATCTCACTTTGTCCTAGTGGCTCACTGCCAACCAATTGGACATATGCTGGTGTTTAAGCAAGAAAACCCCTTTTTGAAATTGGTGGTTTTTTTGAATGACTAAACCATGATTTTAGGAGCAAACTGAGTTTGTTTTAACAAAGATGTGGTACTTTAAAAGTTGATTTTTTTTAAAAATAAGGTTAATATCCTTGACATTATGATAATTGATAAAAATATTTTAAAGCTTATGGTGGAATGATGTTTATTAAGTGACATACAACTATAAAGTGATTTTATGGGAAGACAAAACATGTGGTGAAGATTTCACTAATGGGGGTGATAATTGTTTTTTTGACCAAGTGGATATGCATTATAAGGTGTGGTTATTGACTATGGAGGTGAATATCTGTAAGAGGATGGGCTTATTTATCAAGTGGAGGCATATTGTTAAGGAGGGAACTTTATCAAACTTTTTTTATGGTGAATGTTTTAGTGGTAGATTACTAGTGGGTATTTATTATAGTTTGTTGAAAATTGGAGGGTGAGGTCCAGTTTGGCAGGAGGCCAAACCCCCTCACAAGCACACCATTTTTTTCTTCTCCTTGTTTTCACCCAATTATGTCACTTTTTTTCTCACTTTTAGATGTATTATTGGGGGCAATTGAGGTCCATTTTGGGGGGATTTTTACTACAAATTTTGGTGTTTTTGGCCATTTTAAAGGGCATACAAGATTTAAAATTACATTTGGCATTAAGGGATCTAACCCTTGACTCTGACCTATATCATAATGTGGATCACACTTGAGGCTCTTCCCTCAAAACCCATAAAGGATGCTACCCCTTAACCCCACTAAGGTTGTCACCCCAAACCCACACATCTAATCCCTTTCAATTCTTTCGAGTGTCAAAGACTATAAGGTGAGATCTGATCTATCAGGTGGTCAGATTCCATCATAAAAACATTTTATTGTAATCATGTTCATTTATTTATACACTTTTTGATGCATTTTCATCAAAGCCATATGTCCTGTGTTGTTTGAGTACATTTTTATTATGCCACTTGTGTTTTTGCCACATATTACTCATTTTGCATTTTGATGCTCCTTGTTGTTTAAGCTCCTTGTTTGGTAAATGCTATTTTCTTATGCATGCACATCCTCTTGATATATTTTGTGTCTATATATGTTTTTTTATAGTCTCCTTCAAATTTTAGTGAAACTTGTTATCCTTCTAAATATTAGTTCTTTTAGTTTAGCCTAGTGTCAACATTTCAATGTTTTGAGGAGTAGGATGGACCCACATTGTATTTTACAGACACATTTTTGACATATTTTGACATCCTAGAGCTTGTCATTTTTTTTGATGATTATTTTAGGTGTGTTTTTTCATAGATGATGGCTTTTGTCATTATTTGCCACACTCTACATTCAGCCAATGGCATGCTCTATTCTAAGCTCCACACTTGTTTTGCACTATTAGATATTATGCCCCACCATATCTGAGCAAAACATTGTTCTTGTTACTCTTATTATCATAGTTATTTATTCTATGCCTATTGTTGTTGCACACTCTGCATTTCCCACTCCAATTCCACTTACATATATGATTGCTTATTTTTAGACACATACCATTATTTTTGGCTCTATATTACTTTAACTTATGGGCATTGATAAGAATTTATAGGGACTAACTACCCCTATTTAGATTATTACATGGATTGTAAACAAGACAATGGATATTCGATAGGTGTTTGATCTTAACTAAAACATTTTGATGACATTAATCCTCTTTTTATTTTCTCCCCTCTTTATGAGGATGTTGAATAACATAAGATTATGTTCCACCTCTACTCAAGTACAAAAGCCTTGAGGATGTGTAAGGATTGATCACACTGACACACTTTTGGATTTTGCCTAACATTAATCTATTGTGACCTTAGAACCCACTCATATGTAGGCATATTCATCCACCATCCATGTTTATATGGGATGGATTTATTATGAAAATGACATTAACATTCTTTTCAAGGTTTTTACCAATGTGGTTTCTCTAGTATTCAACTTCTTCCTCTATAAATAGTTTACTTATATTTTGAGTAACTCTCAATAATCTTGATGGTATATTCTATTGATTGAAAAAATTATGGTGTTTCTTGCATCATCTAGTAATTTTTTGTGTATGGGATATTTTTTACTCACACTAATTTATAAAGTGACATGGGGGGTTTGTTGATTTAGCCTTATCTACCTTCATGCATTTGTTATTTTTTTTGGGTCTATTTTCACTCATTCAGTTGCTTGACTATCCCATCACCACCAAGGCCATCTCTTTAAGATATTTTATTTATATCTTCAATAATATTTATTTGACATTTTAGATATCTCCTTGATGTGGAGTTATTTTAGTGCATCTAATATTAACTTGTTCATGTTAGAATAGTGGGATTATTCCACTCATACATATTTTTTGTGTCACTCCGCAATGTTAATAGTATGGGGTGTTGTGGTGCAGATCCTTCTTCTTCAGATGTCATATCCTCACTAACCCTTAGTGCATCATATCTTATGGTAGTAGATCAAATTTAGTCAATTAACCATTTTTAAACTATCGATACCTATGATGGTCTCTTTTTGTAAGATCTATTTTGGTTAATACAATGTAAGCTATTTTTTGTGATTGAACAATGGATCTAGACCACTTTTGTAGATTGAGTTCCTTTGTGACTTTCAAGTCCACAAATTTAATTTGTATATGATGGCCTTTGTTCCATCCAATGTACCTACTTCAACATTTTTTTTTATTTTTGAGTCTTTTTATTTCTTAGGATGCCTTGCAACATATGTTTTTAACTCTCTTGAGTTTATCTATTATTACTAGTTTTTTGAGAGACCCTTGCAATGTATCTCATTTTTTCTAGTTTCTTCCATTATACATGGTTATCTTATCAGGCACTTTGTTTTCCATAACCCATTTGAGGATTGTTTCTTATTTTAGTGGCATTATTGATGAATTTTATGTAGTGACACCATTATGGCATCCCCCTGGTCTTTGTGATCACTTCACACTATTTTTCAACCATATTATTTAAATGATTCATTTTCATATTCTCCAAATTTATAATTGAGGGAGGGTGTTTTAGGTAATTCTTCCTCAGTTTCATCTTCTACCCAATATTTTGGAGTGCAATATTCATTTTTAGTGATCCTTGTATTCAACACTATTCCTGCTTTGACTTGATGGTTACATCAACTCGACATCCATGTACTATAATAATATGGATTGAAATACATACACTTTAACAAGATGGATTGAAATCCATAGGGACACTTAGATTCTCTACATTTGTTTTTCTGCAAGGATTCCTTATTAGGCCTTACAACCAAGACCCATTTATGCTTTCTAAGCACTCCCTAATCTTTGCTTAAGGAAGGGTGTTAGAGTAGTCTAATTAAGCTTGATTAGGTCTTGATTAAGACTAATCATGTGTGCACATATAATTAGTGATTAATGGTCCATAATGTCTCCTCAATGGGGGACAATTGCCTCACCACTTAGTCCTTAGTTGGAGATAATGGTCTCATCACTCACCTAGTGAGAGCACCACCAACTTGTCCTCCACTCACCTCTTAATCCTTCCATTTATTGACACTCTTGAAGTGAATTTTAATGGAAAAGAGGTGAGGAAATTGTAATACTATCATGTGTATAATAGATAGTTCATTAATTATGTGCAATGCCTTCATGTTTTTGTTTGTGGTAATGTGCTCTTAGAGAGACCTAGAGTGAGTGCATTGAGCACTCTAGCACATCCTTTAGTAAGTTGGCACATGTCATCAAAATTAAAGAGGCTCAATTTATGGTGAATGAAGGTAGATTTACTAATGGGATAAGTATTTTGGATCATGAAACTAGTCAAAATAATTATTGAACAAAAAATTACCCAAGCATAATTTTAAGCCTATGTTCTTAATTTGCTTGAGGTTTAAGACTAACCCATCAACACTGCACCATAGACTCTAAGAGAATGGATGGAATAACATTTTGACATCACTTGGTCCTACTTGCATGAGTGTGTTAGGATGGGAGGTAATAACTGATGATTTCACTGATAATATTTTTATCTACTCCATCAATGATTCAATGCCAAAAAATATAATTGTGACTCACCAAATATAAATAGGTTTGGCAAAAATTTGAAGGATAATAGGCAAGATTTCAGGGAACACATTAGCCCTACCATAGAACATGTCAACCTTAAATGGTATCAAGTATATTGGGAATGATTATCTACAAGATGTGAGCATTAAGGCAAGAAGTGATTTTATTATATCACATGTTTGTTGTCTATCAAGAAGGTCCTTAATTGAGGTTGATTTTAATGTTCATTATCCTATTTTTTATTTTTATAATAATAATAATAATAATAATAATAATAATAATAATAATAATTTAGCTTTTATTTTTTATTTTAATGATGTACAACTTATAAATGAAAGGAACATGAATAACATTTGTTTTGATAATAAAAAATTAAAAAACACATCGACAACAATATTATTTTTTACTATGAAGACAAATTAGTTGTTAATATTTCAAATTTGTCATTAAACAAACCTTCTTTCAATGTTTTAAAGAAGGGTTTAGGTTTTCTTATTTCCCCTCATAGGATACCTAAAGAAAATTTCATTATAGGTTTTTATAGCATTCTAAAACACTTTGCCTTTTAACATAGTAGAGAAAGTGAGGAAAGATTCCATTGTCACTATTTATAAGATAAAACCTCTTTCTTGTAACATTTATAAATAAGAATTGGGGGCTCTTAAGACTCTTAGGAATAACAAAGACATTGTAATACTCAAATTTGACAAGGGAAATGATATGATTGTCCTAAAACTTAGTGACTATGACACCAAAATGATTGATCACCTCATCAATAGTGGTAACTATAGAAAACTTGACCATAACCCAACTTGTCACATTATTAGAAACATGAAAAAGGTCTTAAAATCTTCTTCTTTGGATTATTTGACTAGAAAAAAATCATTACTAGAATGAGGTGACCCTTAGGATATATAGTGCTCCAAAAATTCATAAATAAGGGGTTTTGTTGAGGCCAATTGTTGACACAAGCGACTCCCCTATTTATAGTCTTGTAGCTTTCTTAGTAAATAGATTGAAATCCCTAGTAGTTAAAATGTCCTCCTTCATTCGTGATTTTGGGGATTTTATTGATTAGTCATGGATAAGAAGGTATAAAATAATGAATTTTTAGTTAGTTTTGTTTTGGTTTCACTACATACTAAGGTCCCTATTAAATAAGCGATAAAAGTGGTCCTTAATCTCACCAACATTGAAAAAGCTAAACTAGTCTCATATTTTTTAATTTCAACTTTGTTCACCTTTAAAGGTGTTATCTATGAATATTGTTGAGGCATGGTAATGGGATGTCCTTTGTTCCCTATAGTTTCAAACCTCTTCATAATTTTTTTTTGAAGAGAGTGTTATGGACTCATTTACTTTGAAACCTAAATGTTGGAAAATATATGTAGATGATGCAAATTTATGTTGCAAACATGACACAAGAAATCTGTACATATTCCATTCCCACCTAAATAGTGTATTACCCAACACAAAATTTACCAAATAAATTGAAATAAAAGGAAAACTACATTTCTTAGATGTCCTCATTTCTAGAAAGGAGGATGTCACTTTAGCTAGAAAGGTCTATATAAAAGGCACACATATAGACCTTTACCTACATGCCTCTTTCCATCATCATCCAAATTAAAAAATAGGGGTTCTCAAAACATTGATCACTAGGGATTTAAAAATTGATGTCAAAGTTAATTTTGATCAAGAAATTGACAACCTAAAAAAGGGTTTTAAGTTGAATGGGTACTCAAGTAAATAAATAGCTAAAGCTATCGAGCAAGTGAAAGAGAATGCCATTAGATCTAAAAGTAATGATTCCTTAGCGGAAGGACCAATGGATTATTTACCATATGTTTAAGGCATTTCTCAATATTTACATAAAATTAGCAAGCACCAAAATATTATCTCCACTTTCATTCCTGTTAATAATTTACGTAGGATTTTAGGGTTTGCAAAGGACCATAAGGACCCTAACCTTAGAAGTAGAGTCTACATTATAGATTTCTCATGTGGTATCACTTACATAGGGCAGATGTGAAGGTATATTTGTAATATAATTAAGGAATATGTAGTATATATCCATCTTGAAAGCAAGGAAAAATTAGTGTTTGTTGAACACTCTTTCAAGACTAAGCATGCTATCAACATATAAGAAGATAGATTAATTGTTCCCAAAAACCATTTCCAAAAATATAAGTTAAGGGAAGACCTTGAAATGTTGAAATACCCTATTAATTTAAATGGGGTCGAGGGGCTAGGGATCAGTCATGCATGAAATCAAATGGTTTATAAGTGTTAGTGTTTCTTCTTTTACAGTCCTTTATACCTTCAATTAGGTTGTTCTTTTATTTTGAGATCTTTAATAGGCTCTAATCCATTGTAATATTTTGGTAGGTATTTAGTATGTCTTATACAATTATATTATTAAATAATTTTCAATTTTTTTATTTTTATTATTAATTTATTTGGTAACATTTAGAAAAATAATACTATTATAATAATAAGGATTGTTTGTAATATTAATATTAATTATGATAATAATTTCAATTGTGACGAATACAATCATTTTAATTTGATAAATTTGAGTAAAGAGACCCATACTCTAATATGAAAAATTAAGAACATAATATTGGTATTATTATGAATAGTCAGCACTATAATAACATCATCTAACAATTTATTGTAATAGATGTAGATTTTTATTTTTTGTGTTTGTTTCAAATTGGCAATTTTTTTTAAAACTAATAATGAATTTTGATTTGATATATTAGGTTTTTATCTCATTATATAATCTAGGTTTCAATAATAGTATTGTTTTACATTAATATCCTATTATCTAATTCAATACACCTTAATTAAAAACTAAATTCTTTCTTTTTCTAGTTTGTTTTTTCATTCTTGGAAACATTTGTTGTCACAACTATTTTTTATTTTATTTTTAGAAACTATTTGTAATAACTATTTTTACTTCATATTTGAAGGGGTGTTAGGTCCTACTATTCCACATAATTTATTTCTCCTAATGAAGGTTCACAAAAGATGATATGAAATGTTGTGTATAAAGAATTGTAACACAATATTTTCAAAAAACATTATTGTGACTCTATGGACTGTGAAAGCATCAAATATTTGACAAATTTTTATGGTTAGTATGTATTTGTATAATTTATTTAACTATATGAAAATTAGTCTCACTCATTGGTAATTTAGAGTTTTTAGTGTATCGAGTACCGATTTATTTTTTCCCTTAGAGTAGTCTAGTTTAAACATTGTTTACTAGTAACACAAAACTAGGGTTTTGATTATAGGATTTTTTTAGTCCAATTCAAAAGTCATAGTTGAAGCTTAAACCATCCCACTACTTCCCTCTAACTAGTTTACTCCATTTTAGATTATTATTAAATCAACAAGGTTCACTACAAAATCCCATTTTGGATGTTCACCAAAATGAAACACCATGTTATTGAGTGTTCCACTTTCTTGAAAATTGCTAGTGTAGGTTTTTAATTTTACATAGGATTTTAATACACTTATTTTACACCTTTATTAGGTGGATATTATAAGTCATTTATTGTGTTTGTGATTTCATTATGCACTTGTGAAGTGGATGGGATCACCACAGTGAATAGATGGGATCACCATCCTACTTTGTCTCCTGAGTTCTCACTCCACTTTGAGTGGAGGATCCCACTACTTGCACTTATCTATTTGAGCAGTCACCCCACTCACCTAGCCTATATATTGAAATGTTCACCAAGGCATTGGTGTTCCATTGTACTAGTAATGTGTGTACTAGTAAGGTGAGCCATTTGGGTTATTAAGTGATTATTAGTTGTGAGTTGTGATTGTTATTAGAGTTGTGTGTGTTATGAGTTATGTGTTGATAGGCTATAGCTATTAGATCTAGTTTGGCTATAACTTGTGACAACTATGAGATAATAGATTTATGAGCTGCGTGAATTGTAAGATCTATGAAGGAAATTTTTAAATACATGATATCTCAATTTTTACTCATATTTGTTTTCATTTTCAACAATGGAGTTATGTTTGTCTATTTATTTTTGCATTCACAATCATAGATTTCATGTGTTTGATTCTGTCAATCATCAATCTTGATGATTTTAGTATGGTATCAAAGTCATAGATAATATCACCATGGTATATGATCCATAGATGATTTCCTCATGGTATCAGAGCCATAGATAATTCATTTGAGGAACTTACTATATGCAATCATTTTTAGGCATTCAATTATAATTGTATTTGATATTATAGTTAACACATGATGGTATATTTTAGATTTGTTTTCATCTTTAGTATCATACTTTGATATATATTTAAGGATACCATGGTGGGAGACAAATGACTAGCAATCAACATTTTCATCCCTTATTGAAAGCATGCTTGCATTATGGATGTTCACTCTTTCATCATTAAGATTTAGAAGGTATGTTTTGTGACCTTTGTTATCAATAAAAAAGCTAGAGATTACTTGTAATGGCCAAAATGATCTATATCTACATTATAAATTAGCGCACTTTTTCCACAAACATGTAGATTCATTATATTTAGTTTGATGTTGAATTCGGTTTATAATCTCCTCATAGTATTTTTTAGCATTAGTACCAAATATTCCTTCTATGGTAAGAAAGTATGGATCATCAACATTGGAATGGTGTACTCTATCATGGATTATGTCATTGTTGCATGGATTCCATGCTATCACATAACAATCAAAGAATAACTTTATAGAATCCACTTGAGAAGGGTCTTCCCAATTCAAAGCATCCATGTTGGGTGCATTTTCCAACCATAAATATATATGGATGAGTATAGATCCTCTATGTTACCATTGATACCTAATTGCATAAATCTAAATTAGTAAATATTATTTAATAAGTTTTTTAATACAATTAAACTAATAAAATATATGTTAAATGTTAATACCTATACCAATAATCTTTGCTATGGAGATGTTTATTGAGTATTTATCCATAGAAGATTAAAAATATCTTCTCCATGTAAGAATATGTAAGATCCAAATTTGTAATAAGATATTGGGTTTGACAATAATGAAAATTATTTGGCATAATTGGAGGGGTACCTGACATGATTTTATGTAGATCTAGCTACTTGGTGTCTATTATGCTCAAGGTGAAGAACAATGTTGGGGATCCCAATTATGTGATATTATATGTTAATTTATGCATTTGTACCAAAATGAGTGTGTATCTCTAAGAATCTATCCAAGCCACATTAGTTGATCTAAAATAATAACATCAAGGAGTTTTGTTAAATTTTTCTACTAGTCTAAAATAATTATTGGAAAATTGTCCTTAATGTTTTCTCTACAAATATTGTGGATGTTGCTTGGCTTCAATGGTGCATGATTAAGTTTAATAAAAAGTTGCATAAATGTAAATGCTTTCCAAACTAGCTATCATGGTATTGAAGTAAGTGAATAACACATTAATGCAGTTGGAATTTTATAATAAAAGGTTATTGATACATGGAAAACTTTGTTGAAAAAAGAGAAAGAAATTCCATAGAAAATAAGTTATCCATGTTGTATTCATTGATAGGTGACCTAGTAACATCAATTCAATTCTTTACATATGGTAGAATAATATTGGTAGTGTTAATTTAATCTCTTATTTGGTTTACATCTCTTCATCAATTTTGAAGAGATGTTACAAAAGATGAAGCTTGGTACTTATTTAGATTCATAGTTGTATCATGTCAACATCAAAATCTATATCATTACATTATATTTTTACATTATTTTAAATATTTTTATCTACTTTAAATAATGGATGATGGTATGTTTGGTGAAAGGGAGCCATATTAAGCACTAGAAGACTACAAGATTTTAAGATGTCCTTCCTATCTATCACTTCATTGATTTGCCATTAACCTATATGAGATTATTTTTGTTCTAATAGTGCATTTATTATGTTGCATTTGGATGGCATTCCAACCTTTGGGCAATGCTATTTTTCCTTTATTAAATGGTTATGGCCACAATTTTTTCATAATTTGATGTAGGGATAGCTGGTGGGAGCCTTAGAAGTAGTGGAATCAAAATAAGCACAAAAGTTTATTACTAAGGTCTACCATAAGGCATTTGTTTTGAATCAAATAACCATGTACTTGATGTTATTTTGGATTTACTAGAGTTTGATAAAGTCTGTAATTATTTTGAAAACATTATCTTGGTTTCTTATTTTATGGGTTGAGTCCCTTTAGATAGCATGTTAAAGTAGTGGGTTCATAACCATTTGAAAGGCCATGGTGTGAAACTATAAGGGGTCTAAAAACTTACCAAGGTTTTATTAATATTTTGTTTCACTAACCTTGAGCACTACAAAGCTATTGTCACCCATGGTTCCTAGTTTATCCATAACACACTGGTTATTTCCTTTCATTGGACCTAAGACTTTCAAGTCTCCAAATAAGTAAAACTTAAAATCCTAGTTTGGATAGAATTTCTAAGCTTACCTCTTCCTCTATGGAATTTTTGTGACCATCTTATTAAGCCTCTAGGGTGGTTTATCTACCATGAAGAACCAAATTTTTATGTTGCACATCCTTAGAGAAGGGTATGTGTGGAAATAGACTTATCCAAATACCTTAAGGAGTCCATTGAGATAAAAGTGGGTAATAATCACTTCGCGTAGTGTGTGTAGTATAATTAGTCTATTGAACACATATTTATAGTGAAAATATGAATATAGAATGCCCTTTAATGGTCCCAATTTCTTCTACTCTTCAATAAAAAAGTGGGTGTAATTCAAAACCCCAAAATGGGAATTCTGATGGGTGGATGATAGTCATTAATAGGAAAAAAGAATTTAACCTATGGTAATGCCAAACTCTAGTTGTATTTTTACTAAACTATTGAGGGTCTAAGATCATTTATCTCTACTTCTAATGTACCTACACCTTTTTAAGTTAAACCCCCACCTCCTATCTTTTGTTCACCTCAAGTGGTCACCCATCTTGTCTCCTACTCCTATGGCTCGATATTCATAGCTCTCTTCAAGGAGAATTTCAAGGAGAATATTTTAAAATCCAAATATAGTCTCATGAATCTCAAATTCAAGGATATTATACAACTCTCTCATAACCCTTCACCTTATATTGATGAGGACTATGTGCCAAATAAAAGGCAACCCTTCAAGCTTGTAAATTTTGCCCATCTTGTTTCATCTTTCAATTATTTTGTATCCTTATCAGACCTCACAGAGGGAAATGATATGAATCTTGGAAGTTCTCAATGAATATTTACTCATGGTATATAGTCAAAAATAGTTGTCAAAGTTTCTCCAAAATGATAATGGTTTGCATGCTAGAAGTGAAAATATCTAACTTCCTCCTTTAGTCTACTGCTCTCACTATATGGCTTGGGGCCCTTTGTCATGTCACTTGTGATGAGATTGGTCATGGTGGTGTTGTCACCCTTTTGGCACCTGAGATTTCTCAATTTATTATTTTTTGGGGTTCTAACCCCACCCATTCGGTGGTCTAGCCTCTTTTTGAATTTGATAGTCATGCAATTGGCTTTGTCAACCTATATGCATCTAATGATGTTGTAGAATGTACTTTGATCTAGATATGGCTGTAAGATTATCTTTTGGATGCCCATTAGATCCTCTATGGGGATTTTAAAATGGTTGAGTCTTTTAATCCCAAACACTTTTAGAAGAGTGAGACAAATTATCCCTAGTTCACCTGTCTAATTTTATTGATGGAGAGGATAGACTGATTAAACATCTTGACCATGCTTTGCTAATATAAAATGACCTTTTTCATTTACTCTTATACATAATCAACCTATAGTTGTGATTTTAGACACTTTATTGTTTGAGAATCACCCTATCTGCTTCAATTTTGAATGGATTACCCATAGGTTAAGCCCAATAATTCTTGGTTTTACCTCAACAATACCCATCTCAACCATGAGAAGATTATTGGATATATCATTTCAATTTGGAACTTGGCTCCTAGATCCATTGAGGATATTGGCTAGATTGATTGGTGGGATAATGCCACAACTTGCAACATAAATTTTATTCAAACATATGGTAAACAAGTTGTAATATTTTGGTAGTGTATACATCATGCTACAAACCATGAATACCTTAGGTTTTCATAGGATATGAAATATTCCTATTTTATCCCTCTTTTTCAAGCTCAATTTGCCATGTGGAAACATAAAATCCAAGTGGAGGAGTCTTATAAGGTTAGAGGAGCAAAAATTAGAGTGTAGATGTATTAGTTGAAAGTTGGAGACAAAGTGACCAAAGATTTATTTGCTCTCCTATAGTACAAACAACCTATAGATAGAATCAAATCCATTATATGTGCTTCAAATATATTCATAAAATTACCTAACATGTTACAATATTTTTTTCATAACTATCATAGTGTATTTGTTTCTCATCCCACCTCTCTTACTCGTGAAGCTATTATATCTCAATGCCTTTGAGTTGTCCCATTTAATCTCTTTTAAGCTTAGATAATTTCCTAAAATAGACCTCTAAACTTTAGTGATCTTAAGGAAAATGTTGTGTGAATAGCCATTGATAAATACTTATAAGTTAATGGGTTTCCTTGTGAGTTATACAAAACCCTTTGGGATACTATTAGACTTGATCTCCATAAATTCTATTCTAAAGTTGTTTTATCCAACTCTTTGGGCCCTATCATTAACCAAGGTAACATATAATTCATTATTAAATTTGGATACCATGAGGTTATCACCAAATAGAGGCCTATCTCTCTTATTAATGTATCTTATAAAATTATAGATAGATCTCTTACTTTTAGAATAAACCATCTTTTGCCCTTCAAAGTGAGAAGTGAGTAAATCAGGTTTATTCAACACAGATACATTTTGGATAATGTAATGTTTGTCTGAGAATGTATGGAATGGTCTATGATGTCAAAAAAAAAGTTTTTATTCATCAATATTGAGTTTTAAAAATCTTATGATTGAATTAAAGGACCTTTCATTATAGCTATGCTTTAGGCTCTTGGTTTTGGACCCAAGTTTATGCAAATTATTAATATACTTTTTTAGGATGTTGGTGATTGCATTAATATAAATGGTTCTCAATCTCAATGCTTTAAGCTTCACATATATATCAAATAAGTATGCCTTCTAGATCCTTCTCTTTGTGTTGTGGTTGTTGAGGGTTTCAAATATATTTTGGCTACTTATGATTTTAGGGGTTTAGTGAAGGGTATTTATCTCCATAATTTAGACCTTCAATTAATTAATGGTAACTTTGCTAACAAATCATTGATCACTCTTCAGAAAGAAGAGGACTCTATTAAACATGCCATGGATTACTTGGACGTTTTTTCCCTCACTTATGGGTATTCCATCAAATGGAAGAAGACTCTGTGTTATCACCAATCCCTATCTCCTAAACCCATTTTGTTGGAGGGACACCAATGGAAATTGATTCTCCTTAGAGTGTATTTTAATTTCTTAGGCATTCCCTTTGATTTTATAGCCTCACCCACTAAGTTGTGGTCCTACGTGGTTCAAAGGTTTGAGAAGAAAATTTCTTTCTAGATCACCAAACCCTTGACTCTAGCTGGGAAGTTTCATATTTATTCTAAGGGGCTCATTGCTACTCATGTTTACTACTTGTCATATTAGGCCCCTTCTAATTATTATTATTCTAAGCTTGATAAAATCCTAAGATACTTTCTATGGATAATTCTAATGGTCATCGTGGTTTTCCTTGAGTCTATTGGGCCATTTATTGTCGACCTAAATAATTTGGTGAGCTTGGGCTCATTAACATTAAAATCTAAGGTATAATTATTAGCGTTAAATGGATTATTAGAAGCCTAAAAGGGGATGAAGCTTGGAAACTTTTATTTTGGAATTGTACATCTTGAGGCTAACCTCTTGGTAGAAAGGCATGGAAAGGGATTGGTCTACACAACATCTTCATCACCCATTTTTATATTAAAATAGGGTCACTTTTTTTTCTCAAAGCATCTGGAAGGCTTGGGATATGATAAAACTACACCTCATTTGGGTGGGGGATTGATTTATAAGTCGTGTCTCACTTAATGATCAATATCTTTGGTGGTTTCCCATGCTAAATTTCCATAATGTTCCCTTTTCCATGGTCCTTTGGATCAAAGGTTTAAGGTTATTTTAAAAAACTATCCACATAATTGGGGATATTTTATTTAAGACCAATTGGGAATAGCTTCCATGGAATCTTCTGAAGTCTAAGTATAATCTTAATAATGAAGATGTAGAACCTAGTTTTGAATTGAAAAGTTCCATACATGATGCGTATCTATAAAACATTGATGTTACCTATCTCACACCATGGTGGAAAGACTATTCTTGGCCTACAACTATGCCATTTTCTTGCTACTCCCCTCAGCTTGGGTATAATATTTTGGCCCCTCAATGTATTTAAATTTGAATCCTCAATCATCGATGGAATCTTATATCCCTTCATCATGTCGAGGCTATAGGTTTGAGAATATATGTGAGGTTTTCATTAACACTAAAAAAGCCCATTTATTTTAGTGTATTATTTACCAAGATCTACCTGAAGGTGATTAGATGAAAAATATGGGGGTCTCAAATCCTACCTACCCCACCTATCACCACCTAGAATCCCTTAAATACCTATTTTGGTTTTTTCCTCATTCTCAATTTGCCTAGAGATGGATTCATACCCTCCTTAAGCCCTTTAGCCATGAAATTTTCATGTGAAATTTGGATCTCATAGCAGGCTCTGCCATACTCCCTACAAGATATAATAAATTATGGTAGATTTTTCATACTAATATTCTTATTCAGATTTGGAAATATAGAAATAAATCATGTTTTAATCATTAAGACATAGAAAATACATTTTTATAACTAAAAAAATTATTGTGATATCTAATGTTAGCCTTCATATCCATATTCAAATAGATAAAGTTTGGCTTGAGATAAGCCATCTACATATTCTCCTAGACCATTAGAGGAATGATCCTTAGGTGGTCAATTATGAGCCTCCAAATCCCCCTACCACCATTTTGCCTAGGGTCATGGGCATGGGGATAGACATGAATGATCTTGTAGCCAATGATCTAAGAGTTGGATGAGTGCGTCTCCTCACCCTTATTAGCCATCTCCATAATGCAGATCTATCAGGGCTACAAGAGACAATGGTGGTGGGGGGAGGTGGGGTGCTCCTCCATAGGATAAGTTTTAATGGTTGGCCTTCTGAACTCAATAGAAAAGGTTAGAAGACCTAAAATTTCACTTATATAAATATCATATATGTCACTCTTTTTTAATTTGAAGGATACAAAAGAAGAACATACTAAAATACTAAAGTTTTTGTAACAAGTAAACTTAGTTACTCAAGATTTGAAAATTCATTACAATAAAAAAATTCATTCATTTTACTAGAACCCACTCTGATACCATGTTTAAATGACTGGAATTCTATTATAATGACCCATGATTGAGGACTAGTGGATTCAATCGTATTAAGATATTAAGATTCAAATTAGAAATGTAGAAAGAGAGATATGTTATAAAATTAGAACCAAACATGATAAAAATAAAACATTTTATCTAGAATAGATAAAAATATATTTGAATTGAGGTACATAAATAGGTAGATGAGAGGCATAAATCCATCTATATTTGGCAATGTGAACATTGGACAATTTCCAAATGAATAGTGAACACCATGTGCAAGATTAACATTGGTTGGTAAATGTCAAGTGTATCCATACCAAATAATTTGAGTATAGTATAGCTCAATAACCTCATTATTACACCTAAGTCTATAGAATGAAATTGAACATTTATAGCATCTTAATTTGGCATAATTGAAAAATATCAATCATGGCTCTACTCTTTAGTTTAAAACCTTCCCTCCACCAAAAGACCCACATTCACCATCTAACTATGCCTAAATGCTTATCATATAGTTCGTATCTTATAGTTTTAACCATATCATTTTTATCGACATAGACCATTTATTCACTATAGAAAGATTAAAACTTGATATACATCCTTCATTTTCAGTTATAGATCCTTAGTTTTGATCTAGCCTTTTAGAGACTACCAACCACAGAGGGACATTAACATTGACACTAGCATCTAGATCTTTATATTGTGTCTATTCCTCAGAAGTCATCCAAACTAAAAATAATTTCAAACATATGGGTCATCATATTTGTCTTATTTAAAACTATAGTGAGATATTTTCAAAATATGTAGTATAAATACAACTCTAATCCTTCTCAATAATCATATATAAAAATAAAAGTAAACACCTAGCAAGGCTGATTCAATCAAGAAAAAAATGAATTATTATTCCTTATGCATCCCTATTTACACGTTACTCATAGGAGCAAACACATAAAATGTTCAAAGAATTTAAAGATCAGCCCATGAGATTTTTCAAGTTATATTAGAATGATAGAATGAGTGGCATTCTATTAGAATAACCCATGATTGAGGAATAATGGATTTGAGCATACTAAAACCTTAAGATTCAAATTAGAAATGTAGAAAGAGAATTATGTTATTAAATTAGAACCAAACATGATAATAATAAAATATTATATTCATAATATATAAAAAGATATTTTGAGCAGAGGTACATAAATAGGTAGAGAAGAGGCATGAATCTATGTATATTTGGCAACGTGAACATTCATAGTTTCAAAATGAATAGTGAACACCATGTACAAGATTAACATTGGTTGGTAAATGTTAAGTGCATCCACATCAACCAATTTAAATATAATATAGCTTAATCACCTCACTATTATACTTAATTCTATACAATGAAATTGAATATTTATATCATCTTAGTTTAGTATACTTGAAAAATATCAATTAGGTTTTTACCCTTCAGTTTAAGACCTTCCCTCTACTGAAATAATTTTATTCACCATCAAACTATGCCTAAATGATTATCTTATAGTTTTAACCATATCATTTTGATGACACATACCACTTATACACTATAGAAAAATTAAAACCTTATATACATCCTTCACTATCAGTTATAGATCCTTAGATATCATCTATCCTTTTAGAGACTACCAACCACAAAGGAGCATTAGCATTGACACTAGTGTCTAAATCCTTATATTATGTCTAGTCCTTAGAAGTCATCCAAATTGAAAATAATTTGAAACCTATGGTTCATCCTATTTATCTTATTTAACACAACTGTGAGATATTTTTAAAATGTGTGGTATAAATACAAGTCTAATACTTCTCATTAATTATATAGAAAAATACCAAGTAAATACCTAGAAAGGTTGATTCAATTACTAAAAAAAGATTTATTATTCCTTATGCATCCTTATTTACATGTCAATCATATGAACATTCACACAAAAGGTTAGAAGCATTCAAATAACATCCAATGAGTGGTATTTTTCATATTATAAGCTAGATCACTGCATACATCTATATATAGTATATTAGATAATTGTTCACATACACACACTCCCACACATAAGGGAGAGATAAATAATTTTAAGACTCTCCTTAGAGTATTGGATATGTAGGAAAAATTCATTGACAGATGAATCATGGAAATTAGATCGACACTATGAGCACACTAACTAGTTCTTTAGAAGCAATACCTAAGAGTGAAGAGCTAGGTTTAATCAGTAATAAGACATATATAACCTATGTTCCAAATTTGAATACATCAACATAAATATGGAAAAAATACAAAACAAAAAAAGTGGTTTCATTTCAATCCAATAGATATTTTATATGGGATAGTATCATCACATCATAAATAGCAACATCGATAGTAGTGTCCCATTATTGACGGTAGTGCTTATGGCTCATAAAATATCATATGTAGAATTTGATGACTGTATAAATTTTTTAATCCTATATGTTCCTAACTATGTACAACCCAAATCCACATGTGCATTAAAAATCTAGCTAAGGATCATTTATTCTTTGTATTTCAATCAATAAGACTTCATTCAAATTTGTTAATTTCTATATTTAGCATACCTTGGTATTTTATTTTATAATATTCATTTATTTGAGTTTGCAATTAATTGGCATACTCTAGAATAGTTTTATTAACACTTATGTTTAGGCTATTATATCTTTTAACCCTTATCCTACACTCTCAAAAAAGGTTTAAACATTTTGTGAACCTAACCTCTAAATCTCCTTATCCAAACCCTAGTTGATCTAGGGTTTCCTAATTTACTTACTTCTTGATTTATAATTTGTAATAATTTAAAACTATTAAATTTTCAAAATCACATTTTCTTTCATAAATCACCTTTATTATTATTATACCTACTAGGTATTTATTTGATCAATACATAATGAAAAATACTTTCATGTTATTTTATATACTTTGCTAAATCAATTAAATATATAACACAATGGTATAAAAAATGGGACAACACAAAGGGAATTATTTTAACATTAAAATTAAACCATCCTCTGACTTTAATAGACACCAACATGTGTGCTCCCATTCATTCATCCCCAATATAATGTTCAAGTGGAAACTACCATCCCACTTCCAATTTTTTCCCATGATTTGTATTGGATTTCATAGGGAATTCTATCACTACATAAAAAGGAAAGGCTTCTCAACCGATTGAACCATTTATTAATATAAAACATGTTCCCCCTAAACATAAACTAATAATCAATTATAAATTATATGACCTTGTTGACCAATTATGTAATACACATTATAAGATTTCAATCCTCAAGATTTAAAAATAATCAACTATGTATAAGGATATCTTATACAAAGTCTTATATGAAACCAATACCAGGGGATACAAAACTAGCTTATCTTGATGATATTATGGAAGATATTAAGAACAATGTCAATCTTATCACCATTGATTTTGAAGATTTACCATCAAATAATATCATCAATCAAGACTTGCTTTTATTTACGTGAGAAATTATGCAAACAAAAGGCATCAAAAGAGTGTTAATTGACATAAAAACCATGGGCATTAATACCAATATTTTACAAAACTACAATATGCATATCAAAGGATTTGATAACTCATGTAGCCCACCTATTGCTCAAATCACATTAGATGTGACATTAGGACCGAAAATAGTACAATCCATTTTTCATGTAATGTCTAAATCATTGAATTACAATTTACTCTTAGGTAGACATTGGATACACATAATGGAAGTTGTCCCAGACACATTATATAAATGTGTCAAATTCATGCATAATAGGAGATTATGGACATTATATGTCAATGATGAACCTTTCAAAAAAAAATTAAATGATATATTCTATTACTCAAGGCATCCCCAAAGTAATTCTACCAAAATAATATATTCCACTTTATTATTTTTGGTTTATATTTTGCAAATATAAACATACGAAAGGCTCATAAATTAAATAATATTAAACCATATTTATAATTTTCTCTGGGTCTATAATTTGTTGAGAAGAGTACATATAAATAGTTGAGGACCTCCTAAAATTAAGGTGTCAAACTTCATCCTACATATCTTAACTTCTCCCATAAAATACTCTCTACACCTTTATCCTCTCACACATCGCTATCTACTATCTATGTGAGTTATCATCTCACATAATTATTTATCTAACAATTACAATATTATGTGAGTACTAAATAATTTTTATAATATTCCCCCCCCCCAGTGTGAACATGGAGAAATATTATTTTGTATTTTAACTTCCACCAACAGAACTTGTTCATGATCTAGATGATTTTCTCAAGATAACCAACAACCTCAAAGATGGTTTTACACTCAGATAACTAAAAAGATACAATTAAAAGTTAGTTTTATAGTGGCTTACCAACAACCAAAACTATTAGATTGGCCATGATCATGGATCCGTGTATATAATATTAAGCAAATCTATGTATAAAGTAATGAAATCATAGATAAATTGTAGAGGAAGAATCTTGTCTTGACACGACAATATTGCCAAATATGGTTGCTTGCATATAATTGCATTAACCTATTTAAATTTTATAACCTTCCAAAAATGAAAAGTGGAGTACATATAGAGAAAATTAGGGAAACATGAAGAAGCCTCTAATTTTCTAATTAAATAATTACATTGAAAAATAATTAGCCTATGTGATCCTTTTATAACTAACCTAAGGAAGCTTAATTGACATAAAATGACCATAAATTCATGTAGGCAAAACATAATGGGAAAAACAAATACACTAATAGCCCCATTAAGCATAGCTTAGGTGAGATGAGAATTGGGTCTCGGCATTGAAAGCCCGATGAGGTAGCCAAGTACATAGTGAAGAACCTCCATAAGAGGAAGAAGAAGGTGGAGTAGCCCTAACCCCAATGAGAGATCACATATGAACAAATTTAATCTCTATGAAGGGCTTGGTTAGAATATCTACAATATACTCTGATGTTGGATAGTACTTAAGATCAATGACTATCTCATTGATAAGCTCCCTGATGAAGTGCATGTGAATTGCTATGTGCTTGGTCCTTTGATGGAGAACCGGATTCCTATAAATTTGGATAGTGATTTAGTTGCATAGTAGATGATTTTTGGCTTATTAAACTAGATACCAGACTCAATGAGAATCCCTTGAAGCTAGATTGCCTCAGTGGTGGCATTGGTAGCCTCTCTATATTCTACCTCTGGAGATGATAAAGCAATTACATGTTACATCTTTCTTGACCAACTTATTGGACTTGGACCAAGTGAGAAACTATATCCTAAAGTGGACTTTTAACTTTGAATATCTCTAGCCTAATTTGAATCTATGTATTTGATCAAATCAACCTTTGTTCCTACTCCATAGTGTATCTCATAGTTATATGAACCCTGAATGTAGTGTAGAATCTGATTAGCTACTTTCTAATGCAATTCATGTGGATCTTACATAAATTGGGAGACCATGCCAAATGCAAAAAAAATGTCAATTCTAGTGTGTGTGAGATAGATAAGACTACCCAAAAGATACTGATATGGAGTTGTATTAAACAATAGCATAGGATAATTAGTGTTAAGCTTCACACTAGACAAGAAGGGAGTAGTAGCGGGCTTACAATTATCCATGCTAAACCTCACATGTAAATCAAGAGAATAATTGGATAATGATAAAGTTATCCTTGAGTCTAACTAATGATTTCAATATTGAGAAAGTAATGCAACAATCCCATGTCTGTCATTGAAATTCTATCTAAAAGTGTAATTTTCACTACTAAGATAGATGATCATGAGCTCCATACAATCAACAAATCATCCACATAGAGAACTAGGATCAACAAAGAATCATCTTGCTAGAAGATGTAGATATTTGGATCTGAGTGGCATCTAGTGAACCTGATTATGAGGAGAAAGGAGTCCATCTTGGCATACCATGCTCGAGGGGCCTATTTGATCTTGTAGATAGATTTATTGAGTCTATAGACCAAGGATAAATCTTCCATAAATCCTTGAGGTTTCTCCATATAGATCTCTTCTTTGATGTCACCATGTAGAAAATCACTCTTTATTTTCATTTGGTGAACATCCCACTGATGTGTGGATGCAATGGCTAGAGTGAGTCTGATAGACATCATCTTGTGTATAGGAGCAAAAGTCTTGGTGTAGTCTATGCTAGGCACCTGAGAAAACCCCTTTTCAACCAGATGAGATTTATACTTATTAACAGACCCATCTACACCATACTTAGTCCAATAAACCCATTTATAATAGACCAATTTTATTCCCTTAGGAAGAGGTACCATGTCCCATGATTTCTTCTTGATTAAAGAACTATACTCCTTCTGCATAGTATAATCCCATTCTAGAATGCTAGATGCCTCATGAAAGGTTTGCGAATCTGAGGTAATGGCCAAGTAGGCATGTGAAGTCCCCTAAAATTGTGAACATTTCCACCTTATATCTAATGGATTTCCAACCCATTTCCTATCACTTTGAAGTATCTAGTTGGCCCAAATAGGACTAGAATTGTATGAGATTAGAGAATCAGAAGGTGAGTCATCATCATTTGAAGTGTGGGTATGAGATGGAGGAGGAGAATCCTCATCACTTCTCTCATCACTTGAACATGAAGAAGAAGAAGAAGAGTCATCCTGATCATCAGGTGGATTTTGAGGTGGATCCAGCTCACTGTCTGAGGTGGAATCAATGTCCAGTGAGAATTTTGAAGAGTTTGGAGTGCCAGTAGTGAGTTCAAGTGGGTCCTCACAAAACTTGACACTCATTTTAATGAACAACTCATGAGTTTTAGGATGGAGAAGCATGTATCCCTTAGTACCCTTTTCATACCCCATAAAGATACAAGATCGACTTTGAGAGTCCATTGCCTTACATTTCTTCTTGGGAATACAGACCATTATTGGTGATCCAAACACTCAAAAGTGATTTACTATGGGATTGTGACCATTCCAAGCTTCAAAAGGAGTGATTCTTTTCAAGGCTTTATGTGGAACATGATTCTGAATATAGCATGCATAGTTGATTACTTTAACCTAAAACTAAGGAGCAAGAGACTTTGATTGAAGCATGCAGTTGGATATTTCCTTCAAGGTTTGGTTCTTATATTTGGACACACCATTATATTAAGGACTATAGGGAACTATGTGCTGCATCTAAATCCCCTCTAATGTACAAAACTGCTCAAACTTGTTGTTGACATACTCCCCACCATTATTAGTCCTTAAAGTTTTGATGGAACAATTTGACTACTTATCCAAAAGTGCCTTGAAATAATTAAAGTGATCAAAGACCTTAGACTTATTTTTGATAAAAAAACATCTAGGTGTACCTCGAAAAGTCATTGATGAATATGAGCATGTATCTAGTCCTGTTGAATGAAGGTTTTGTAAATGGACCTATAATGTCATTGTAGATAATTTCCACCTTTTGTTTGGCTCTCCTTGCTTTGCCCTTATCATATTTATCCTTTGGATGCTTGCCAAAAATGTAGCCATTGCATAGCCATCAAGAATTTGACTTTATGCAACCTTGAAACCATGTCATAACGAATGAGTTATTCTAGGTAACAATAGTTCAAATGGACAAATTGATCATGCCATAGTTTTCTCACTCCATCTACATGAGTAAGAAGTGAAATTGAGGGTTAATCCAAGGCAAATTGTGAGAAGGTATACATCCTAGACCGGCTTTCCTATAATCCACTACAGTGTCATTTTGTAACTCCTTGATAACCACTAAATTAGGTGTGAATTCAACTCACTTCCTTGCACTTATGTGAGTGATTTGGTATAATTATAGAAGATTGGTGTATAGTGAAGGAACACACAAAAAATCATTGAAGATCTCATCACTTACTTTAACTTATCCTTTACCACTAAATTCTACCAAAGTGTCATCACCCATGAGAATTGAAGGCATGGAACATGGGTCTATTTCTAAAAACTCCTCTAAGGAGGCCATGTGATAGCAAGCACTAGAGTCAACAACCCAAGTTAATGACTGAGAAGCTACTGCAACAAGTGCCTTGCCCTTGTTTTTATCTTTTTTGTTGTCTTTACCCTTTAGATAATCTTGTGTAGACATGTTCTGAGTTGAGGATTCAAGAACACTGATGTTATTCTTCTCAAGTATCTTAGTCAATGTGTCAATCTTCTTTTTCATGCTTTAAGATTTATCATGCCCAAGTTTCTTGTAAAAGTTGCATTTGAGTTTTCCATTTTTAGGATTCGAACTTGAGGAGGACTCATTTGATGAGCTTTAAGCTTGGCATCTAATTTTTTATTCTTCTTGTGCTCATGATCTAGTTTAGACTATTTCTTCTCCTATTTGCCACTATTAGAAGGGTTTTTCTTATTTTGATTGACAATTAAAGCATGTGATAGTAGAGACTTCAGTATAACCACTTAAACCAATTTATCTTGCTCCTGAGTCAGATCAAAAAAAACTCATCAAATGATGGCATTTTCCAAGTGGATCCAAGTGCATGTTTAGTAGCATGAAATGTGGAGACTAAAACTAAATAGTCATGACCTAGTTTTACAAGCACAGATAGAATCAACTGGTCATCTATTTTCTCAATGCCACATTATTTCAATTGTAGTCTTAGTGATTTAAACTTTGTAAAGAAGTCTTTTAGGGTGTCATAGTCATTTGGGCTCAATTTGATGAACTCATTCTCCAGCTTATGACTCCTTATGATATCCTGCACTCCAAAAAGCTTGTCTAGCATGGTCTAAACTTTGTTTGGAGTTTTTGTAGATTCAACATGGAATAGGAGGTCAGGAGACATTAACAAGCATAAGAACCCATAGGTCTTGTCACATCTATTATACCACTTAAATTTTTTTGCATCTGTAGATGGCTCAATTTCCTCACCCATAGTGATTTGATAGAGTCCTTTACCTCTCATGTCGAGCTGCATTTTAGACTTCCATTAAAGATAGTTAAATGGTGTGAGTGGTTCAATGTTTAGATCCATTAGGTCATATTAGATTGAGATAATTTAAGTAATTGAGATGAAAGTAAAGAATAGATTACACATAATACAAGTACCCCTTTAAACTATCAATAAGACCCCCCTCCCCCTTAAATTAAAATATAACACACATTTAATATTTGACGTTGGGCACTACTGAGAATGTGTCTATGAGAAATTTGTGTGAGAGAGTATGAGAGGGATGTCGAGCACAACTGATAATTCTTCAAAAAAAAGGTACAAAAATTTGAATTGAGTTTTAAGCCATTATATCATGGAAAAAATGGATATTAAAAAAGTGTTAAAATAATATCACCAATGCGTAGATCTTGAAAAAATATGTACTTTCACAAAATTATCCCCCAAAAATGAGCTATGAATTGAAATTTATGGCACTTACAAATTATTACTTTGCATATTCATGGAACCTTTCCAAAAATGGAAAAGTTTTCCCAGACTTTGGCAAATATTTTCCTCAAAAAGGACAAAAATCATAAAAAATTTTAGTCATACCTCACAAACCTGACCAGTAAAGACCTTGTGAAAGTCTGAGTTGATCCACATAGAGTAATATGAGTTTCTTGAACTACTTTACTTAAGAAGTAATCACCCTTTGAGAACCTGAGTAGTGTTATTCTAGAAACCTGAATTGGTCTATGAAGATTAATTCATATTTCTTGGACTATTTTACTCGCTAAGTAGTCAGCTTTAGAGAACCCAAGTAAATTACTTCCATAAACCCAAGTTGGTCTATGGGTAAGTAATCTAGGTTTTTAGACCTACTATACTTCATAAGTAATTGCCCTTTGAGAACTCAAGTAAAGTACTTCCACAAATCTGAGTTGGTTTATGGGTAAGTAATTTGAGTTTTCAAACCTTCTTTAATTAACAATTAATCACCCTTTAAGAACCTAAGTAAATTACTTCCATAAACTCAAGTTGGTCTATGGGCAAGTAGTTCAGGTTTTTAGACCTTGATTACTTAACTTCTCAGATTGTAAGTAAAGCAACTTCTAAAACTCGATTTGGTTTGCATGCAAGTAATGGCCCTCTAAAAGTCTAGATTGGTTAGTGGACTCTCCAAAGCATGCAAATTGAATTTGATCAATTTTTGAGCCAAAGCAATGACCTCCTACAGATCTAAGTAGTACAGAGGTTTAATGGCATGTAAATTGAAGCAAATAAAAAATGTCCAAAATACTTCAACTATGAAAATTTTTAAAGAGACCCATTTGATATTTTGACCCAAGACATAAAACTTAGGTGTTTTTACATAGCAACATAGGAATTATGTATTTTGATTGAAAATGAAAACTAGGGCCTTTAGATGCCAAAAAAGAAGAAATTTTGACTGTTCTAGAACTAGGTCAAGTTTACAGTTGATCTTAAGGTTTTGGCACCTTATAAAACCAATGGCATAGTTAGTTTTGAGATTAGAATCTCTAGTAGAAATATTTTTACAAATTCTTCAAGGAATCCCACTGACCCTTTCTTTTTGTTGGAATAATGAATTTAGCAAGATTTCACCATAAAGATTGATGTAATACTAGTCAAATTGGCTCTGATACCATGTCAAGTTGGCCATGATCTTAGATATTTACACAAAATATTGAGAGAATCTATGTATAAAGCAATGAAATCATAGATAAAGTACAAAGGAGAAAGAAGCTTGTCTTCACATGGTAATATTACAAAATATGGTTGCTTGCATATAATCGCATTAACCTGTTTATATTGTCTACCATTACAAAAAAAAATGTGGGGTACATATAGAGAAAATTAGGGAAACATGAGGAAGCCTCTAATTTTATAATTAAATAATTATATTAAAATATAATTAGCCTATGTGACCCTTTTATAGTTAACCTAAGGAAGCTTAATTGACATAGAATGGCCATAAGGCCATGTAGACAAAACCCAATGGAAAAAATTGATACATGAACAAAAACATCTAACCAACAACCTAAAAAGATTATTTTATAGGACAACCACAAACATAAATATCATGATGCTATAGTACTCTATTAGTTCTCATCACTATCTCAATCCAAGAGGAAATACAAAAAAAAAACACTTATTACATTATGTGAACAAGAATGTATCATTTGTTCTTATTTGTTAAAAATAAATTGTAAGCCACAACTGCATTATGCATCCCCATCACTTGTGGCTTGTGAGAGGATGACGATTATCCTCCAACCTTCTATGTCTTCCATCCTCTTGTTGGATGATGTTTACTTAGTACAAAACATTCTCAAAATTATAACCACTATCATCATTTATTAGTTATTCCTCACTAGACAGTTTTTTTTTCATTGACTATATTTGCTTCATTTTATTTAATTTTCCCTTTAAGAAAATCATTTTCTTGAATTTTTAAAAACCATGATGTGTGCCCTTTTTTATTGCAATACAAAATTTCAAATTCTTCTTTGTTTTCATTAATTTTTTTATGATTCTTTGAGTACATTACAATTTATACTTCAATATCTTTTGAAATCCTAGGAGAGCTAAGATTATGTCTTCTAGGGACTGTGATGAAATTTAACCAAGAGTGAATACAACATTGTTATATTTGGTAGACAATTTTTTTAACATATTACTTTATCATCTTCATCATCAACTAGAGCTTTGATTTCTCCTAACTACCTCATGAGAGATCTAAGTTCATTTATATGACTAGACATTGTGTTTACTTCACTCATCTTTAATTTGAATAAGCTTAATTTTAAGGAAAATTTAGCATTAACTAATTTATCACCAAATAACTTATTCATATTGTCTTAAATTACAATGGATGACTTTTCCAAATATACACAGTGTAGTTTAAAATCTAAAAGTGCAAGACCAATGATAGGTTTCAATTATCATCCCTATTATTCCATTTTAGTAATTTATTTGCATTTGTGGGCTGTATTTATTTTCCACTGACTATTCTCCACAATTTTTTTTCATTATTTGCATTTGAATTTTAACTTTTCATGTGTGAAAGTTAAGACAAGTAATTTTTTTGAGTGGAATATCCATCTTAAAAATAAAGACCAAGACAACACTAGACGTCGATTTTTACCAAAAATGTGTCTTTTTTACAAAAATATGACTCTTGAATTTGACTGCTCCTCTAGCATAACAAGATTATACTCATGAAAATGAATACTCAATGACCATTACATTACATTAAAATTGGACTTCTAATTATCTCAATGAAACTTGCACTATTGATCTTATACATAAAAAGACTCAACTGGACATAAAGACTATTATTGATGTCATCTTTTTTACATAAAATGACACAACCCTTTACTATAATGGCTATACATCTAAAAAAATTAATCAAATTATTAATTTTTTACATGACATATATAAAGTTATGATTGACTAATTTTAAGACCATATAACAAAAACCATATGATCTACCAAGAGTTATAAAAAAAACTAAAATAAAATAAAATATTTAATGGAATAATAGACAAAAAATAAAATAATATATCTTTACATGGACAAAGAACCATTTTGGACATAGCATATAATATGTTGATACGATGCAATCTTTTCTCATCCTCAGCGATGAATCAAATATGCACAACCAGTGCCATACTCTATATAGGTTTGTGGTGGATTAAACTTGTCCACAATAGTGGTATTGAGGTTGATGGAGATGGGAAGTGAATAATTGTTATGCAAACATGGTAGATTTACACATTGAACACTTCCTTTATTGCCTCACTTATTTGATGCAAAATAAATATGCAACCCATGTAAGCACAAATTCAAGATGTTTAACATGAAGTGTATAATCTAGATATGAAATGCTTTTAATCCTATCAAATTTCCTTCTTCCATCAACCTATCTATAGATCAAGCATGGATATGATACTAGATATTATTTTTGATTTCTATTTTTCAAACATAAACATATAAAAATTACACAAATTACATAATATTAAACCATTTTTGTAACTTTTTCAATATGTATAATTTTTTGAGAGTAGTAAATATAAATATTTGAGGACCCCATAAAAATAAGGATTCAATCCTCATCGTCAATATCTCAACTTCTCCCACAAAATAATCTCTACACTTTTATTCTCTCACACATCTGTATCTATAATCTACGTGAGTTATCAACTCACATAATTATTTATCTAACTATTATAATATCATGTGAGCACTAAACCATTTTCCTAATACCCTTAATAATATATCCACTTATGACATGGGTGGGTCAATCTAAATAATAATTTATCCCAATATATTCATAAGGCATAAATTAATGAGATACCTCCAGATACACATATTGAGCCAACAATCAAATAAAAGGAACCAATAATACCAAAATAGTAATAAAATCAAATAGTTGAGCTTCCTTTATTAGTTAATCTCTATTAGAACTATGGAAAGGTTTCAGATTTATATGATAGTGATGATGAAATTCCTCATGGTATTGTTGATACAAAATCTCAAAAACTATGTTTTAATCCACTTTAGAATCTATCACATAACCTATTTTCACCTATGGACCCTAATACTTGTAAATTGGATCCATCTCCAAAGGTTTAGAACCACATATATAGAAGGGTAAGGTAAAACTAACATATGCACATGTCAATGTTTATTATACCATACATCCTTTTTGGCTATTTGATTTAATCTAACCTTATAAAGGATAAATGCAAATATTCCATGTGAATAATATAGTTCCTCTCATAAGTATCCACAATAGATTTTATAGATCACAACAAACCAAGATGTTCCACATATAATTTTTCTATGTTACTTGAGCATAAGATTATATATTTACCTTCTATTAGACATTATTCCAAAAATAGACTTGTTCAAAAATAAGGATCACCATATTGTACTTATCATAGGATTAAAAACCATGATAAAGATCATTGTGGGGTGTTACAAAGCAAAATTCAAATTTACATTTAGGATGGCCATATATAAATTATAATATAACAATAGAAAAGATCTTCAAATTTATATATTTCAAAAGATAAAGATAAAGTGAGGCATGATTGAACACATCTTAAATGTGAATATTTAACTATTACTGTAAATATTTATGAAGCTTAGTGTCCACAAATTTTTATTAATACAAACAATATAGAAACATTTTTTACTCTTACATGTTTATGGAAATTTGGCTATTATATACATGAGTTACAAAATTTCCCACTTTTCCTAGAATCTATTGGATACGTTATGTTACCATTATGTCAGCCAAAAGTGGTTGATACACCAATATGGGTAATGATCTAAAGGCCAAATTTGAATTTTCACTTTGGGAAATAATGGTCAAAAGATATGAAATAAATGGTAAATAAAACAAATATCTATGACTCCTTTTATATGAATTTGAAAATAAATATATTTGCATTCCACTTGACATATTTGATAATAACCCCATAGGAACAATTACGGATAATAAATTACCAGAGAACATTGAACAAAAAACATAAGAGGTCTTAAAAATGAAAGGAACAACCTCTAATATTTTAGTCCCAAAGCTAGAAGATTTTGAAATGTAATCAAAATTTAAGATTCAAAAATATCAAACATACCAATATATCAAACATACCAATATATCAAACATTCAAATACCTCAAAAAATACAAAAATATTCAACATGTTCATACTTGTACTAATTATTGTATATGTGTTGTTTGCTTCATGTTATTATATATCATATAATTTCATTTCTATACACAATTATGCTTCATGCATCTTTTGGTGTCATGCATGCATATTATAGACACATGATATATGCACATACAATATTTGAAGTCTCCTCTACTAATGCCATATAGTACGATGGGGTCATCTAATTTGTTTGATCATGATTGTCATAGGTTACTTATCCTTTTTATATCATTTCTACATTATCATGTATGAGATTGCATATTAACTCTTATACATGTATATATCCATGCTCATATCTATCACAATGTACTTGATATGCTATGTTGCATAACATTTTTTGTTAACATATATTTTTAAGGACTAGTATGTTATGATTGTTGTCACTGCTTATACTTCTTTTTTTTCATATTGTCACTTCTTTGAATGTAACTATATTTCTTGTTATTGTCTTAATTTTAGAACATTTGAATATGTTCCTTACTTTCATCCCCAATGACATTGTATGTTGTTTAGAAATTTGAATATAAAATTTCCTTTTGATTGTGTAGCATTTTAACATGCCCTTTGTATGAGGTCTCCTTGGACTATTCCTTTACATTACATAGAGTGCTCGTATATGTGTTCTTGATATTTTTTTGATCTTGTATTATTATTATTATTATTATTATTATTATTATTATTATTATTATTATTATTATTATTATTATTATTATTATTATTATTATTATTATCTAAACATTGCCACAATCTACATCATGCATCTTAGGACTTGATGTGATCACATAATAAATGCTTCATTGAATTATCTACTTATATAGGTTACTCTCATATGTTAAATGATTCATCCACAATTTTATACACTTATCTTATCATTTTGAGGTAAGGTGACTACTAGTTTACATCCCCTCACCTCAAAATGGGGGGCATATTAAAGAGACATGAATTACACACATAGTTCTCAAAATATCTATATTTATACTACTATTTACATGATTTGAATATACACTTGGGTCATAATTCTATACATTGGTACTGATATTCATAGATTTAGGATAGAGTTTTTTAAATTTTTGGATATTATAATATAAAAATTTATAGATAAGAGGTTTGATATTAAAAAATAATTTAGACTGAGACATATTAAATGTGCATATACCATGCTAGTGAAACATAAAATACAAAATTATCAATTACATTTATAAATTATTATCACCCAAGAAGTATTGTTATTACACCAGGAAGTATTAATATCGAATCATGTATGCTTATTGCAATTGGTTCACTATATAGGTTGAGTTGATTAAATTTTTCAACCATGACATATTTATAGGTTGTATTTTATTAAATCATCCAACCTCACCATATTTATAGGATGAGTTTATTAAATCTCTCACCCTCACCATATTCTGTATATACTTATGTTGTATGATTGAGATTCAATGATCTCAATGGCCATGTCAAATCTCACTTCTACACTATGATTAGGGACATGGTTACCCTAAAATATCCCTATACACACATTCAAGATTCAAATTTGAACTTATCTTCACTCCAATGCTTCATAAGAAAAAACATATTTGCAAAATTAAATTTCTAAGAGGTAAGATAGTTACATCTACACAAATGTGTACTCCTTCCCTTGCTCTATTTACTTTCTATCGCTACAATTTATTTTAATATCATATTAGTGAATTGATTTTTACTATAACATGATTTTGGTTATAGATCATTTACTATAAAATCACTCAAAGTGGTTTCACACAAAGACAAGGTGTGTTATACACACCTAGATATGCATCTCTTTTCTTTAACCTAGTAATATCATCTTTATACATTACTAAAATAAAGGGGGGAAATTTAAACACTAAATCTAAATATTTATAAAATCTCATATTTGTATACTTGAAAAATATTAATTTAGGATCTACCCTTTAGTTCTATCCCTTTCCACTATCTAAAGGCTCGTATTCATCATCTCATTATGCCTAAATGCCTATTTTATAGTCCAACACTTATAATTATGATGATCCATACCACTTATACACTACATAAATATTAAATCCTGATATACATACTTCAATTTTAGTCACAAATATGTGGTTTTTTTATATCTTTATTAACACTATCGATCACAAAGTCACACTAGTTGTTATAGAAAAGTAGTGTTTTGGTCAGAGGCCTAATTAGACACTTATCTAGTTGTTCAGGTTGGATTTAGGCTTGTTCCAATGGGCTGATGACCTTGAATAATCTTATGGTGATCAATATTTGACATTCAACTATGTTAGCATCATTTCACATGAGGCATGAGCCTCATGTTCTCACTCAAAGCGTAGTGGATAAGGGACTAAGATCTATGTTCGGCTAGTTGTGCCATGGAACAAATATATCCTTAGGGGACTTTGTTTAGTGCAACAAAAATTGTACATTCATGGGTGTAATCCATCCTAGGGTTGGGTAAAAATGATTGTCTATTAGACACAAGCCTTTGATAGCATTAGCTTAATATCATTTGAGTACTTGAGGGGGAACTAGGTATCTAGTTGAGGGGCTTATGCATAGATTTATGCTTAGGTGCAGGTATCATTATGAGGCATAGGGTCTTACCCATACTTAGAGCATTTCCTATATTAGGCATGTGAGTCCTCATGGGTTATAGGTATGCCATAAATGAGTAGGTTAGAATCAAATCTCACAAGATTTGAACATACATACGATAGAGTTAAGCATTCAATCCATTAAATATTGCATAAGGATTTTCACCATTAAATAATTCTATCAAAAATTCATATATAAGTTGATATAAACTACGTAGATGCTTGAATTAAGATGCTAATGGCCAAGAGGCTCACAGGTGATCTTGGCCATTATAATAGGGAGAACTAAAGGCATTTTAAACAAACTCTAGGTCTAAAATTCAAACATAATGTTTGAAACTAATCTTCTAGAGCTTTGCTACTCTAATCATCTCCTTCCTTTCCTAACTAGACTCAACTTCCTTTTATAGAGTTTCGGAGCGTCTTAGGATCATAGAGACTAGAGCACACTGATCATTGAGTTGGTGTTGGAGGTACTCATTATATCATTCCTACTATGCTATCTTTAATGACTCATTATTGTCCCATGTGCCTACTTCTCAATGAGGATTGAGCCAAAATGGAGTTGTTAGCTACCTGCTAGTTGGTACCACTAGATGAAAAAATATAAATCATGACAAGTAATTTCCTCATGCCTATGTGTTTATTGTGTTGGTATGGATCCTATACTTAGATAGATATGGGGCATAATATTACCCCATAAAAAATGTTAGTCTATCCTCAAACTAAGCTTCTAGTGACATAGGTGTATAAAATTTGAGTGCACACTCCTTTAGTTCCACCCTGAAGTCCTTAAAACCCTGAATTATGATCTTGATTTCATCTACGGTGCTATCTATTTTTGTGGAGGTGGAACTGAGGGTGAACATGCTAGTTTTCTCCAATTATATCCTAAAGGCCTAGAACCTTTCCTTTGCCTTGGCTACATCTCCATCGAGGATCTCTCCTTGCTCATAACCCTTTATTTGTAGCACACAGAAGAGATTTTATAGGTCTTACTCTTGGGTCTTGATCTAGGTGCTCAAAGCTTTGACCTATGCTATTATCTGAGCACACTCGACCTTGCTCACATTGTATGCCTATGCCATCAGTGCATCCTTATCCCCTTTTTCCTTTTTAAGGTACATGTTGATGACTAGAACTTGGGTGGAAAAGTTACAAAATATTGCATCAACTTCTTTTACACCCTCTTCTAGCTTCAAGAAGAGGATTCCACTTCTTAGAGTTTCATGGTGATCTCTTATTTTATGTTAGTGCAAGGGTCCTCTTCTTATTATAGAAAAAAATTCCTTCAAACATGGGAGCATCCAATCCACTAGTGCACATACCTTGTCAACTTACAAAAAAATTGAAGTTTTGATGTAATCTAGGAGGGATGGCGCAGCTTCCTCCATGCATTTAACTAGTTGGTGAAATTTGAATCTTATGGCCTTATTATTTTAATCTTCCTGCAGTGTGATCTTCTTCCATCTTGAGGCTCTAACATCGTTGATGATGTTTTTATGTACTACCTTAGAATCCATTTGGAGGAGGGCATGTAATGAAATTACTTAGATGTTCACAAAAATTCACACATAATAAATAGATATGAGAGATCACACAACAATAATTGATAACAAAGTAGAATATTAGATAGTATAGGAAAGCCACTTTAAGGGGGAAACCTCCAAAACAATGAAATAAGAGTAGAATAGACTATATATGATGATTAAAGACTAAACACTACCTCCTCTATATAGTATAATTAGCCATGGTTATTCCATATGCTGACTTATCTAAGAATATAGAGAAATGTAACAAGCATATAAAAGAGGTATGTAAGCCATAACTCAGCCACACATATCCCTAAACACACTAATGGTTAAGGGTATAGCATGCCCCTCCCCTTACAAAAAATAGTGTCCTCAACATTGAGGCAACTCTGGATGTTTCTACACAGATGCTTCATCCTCCCAAGTGGCATCTTCACATCATATATTCTTTCATTTGACCAGGTACTCTGTAATCACTTTGGACTGCAACTACTTAGTGCACATGTGAAGGATCACCTCATGATCAAGAACAACTATTCATTCCTTATCCAGTTATAGTAACTCTAGTTGAATGATAACTCGATGTCCAATGACTTTATTCAGGGATGATACATGAAATACTAGATGTTTATGAGTAGGTAAAGGAAACTCTAACTTATAGGCCACACTACAAATTTTTTGCAAAATCTAATAAGGCCCATAATACTTAGGGGACAATTTGTTGTCCTTTTTTGTTACATTAATGACATATGCTTATTTGGTTACAACTAAAAAAGACCCAATCACCAATGTCAAAATGCCTCTCACTTCCATGTTGATCTGCTTATTGCTTCATGTGATTTTGGGCCATAGCTAAATTTTCACAAAAGCTTGAAAGGACTTCCTATTGATGGTGAATATGTTCTTCAATTGCATGAATTTTAGGATGTACCTCAAGGTTGAAGTGATAGATAGAGGTTGGTATCCATATAGTGCCACAAAGGGAAACATTTTGGAAGAACTATGAATAGAAGTATTATACCACCATTTAGCAAGTGGCAACCAATTAACCCATTTATCATGTTTATCAAAAACAAAACAATGGAGATATCCTTCTAGACATTTATTTACTAAATTAGTTTGTCCATCAGTTTAAGCATGATAGGATGAAATATGAACCAATTGGGTGCCCAAACATGTAAATAAATCAGTCCAAAAATTACTAGTAAAAATGGGATCTCTATCACTTACAATGATCTTTGGCATCCCATGCAATTTTTGAACTATATTGAGAAAAGTAGAAGCTATTTTACTAGAAAAATATGGTTGTGATAAAGAAAAAAAATGAGCATACTTATTGAGATGATCCATAACAACCATCATAACATTTTGACCATCAAATCTTGATAACCCTGTAATGAAATCCATAGATACTTCTTCCCAATGTTGGCTAGGGATGGATAAAGGTTGTAAAAGACTTGAAGTTTTGATAGTTTCACCTTTGTTTTTTTAACAGATCATACACTGAACCACATATTTTTGGACATTCCCCTTGAGTCCTTCCCAAAACAAATCCTACTTGATTATGTGATAGGTTTTCAAAAATCCTGAATGACCCCCAGTGAGTTGCATGAAGTTCTTGAAGGATTTTTTATTTAAGAATAAAAGTCTTACATATGTTAAATCTATATTTATACCATAATGTATTACCCTTCCATGTGAATTTTTCAAATCTAGCTAAAACTTATAGAATATTTTGAATCAAATCATGGGTAGTACTATCATTTTCCCATTATGATCATGCTTCTTCTAACTAGTCTACCTATAAAATATTTATGGCACATAACAATGCCTTAATTGATTCATCCTTTTTGGATAGTGCATCTACCACCATATTATCCTTGCCTTTTTTGTAGACTATTTCAAAATCATAGCCTAACATCTTAGTTACCAATTTTTGTTGTTCTTTAGATGACAACCATTGTTCCAAAAAATATTTGAGACTATCATGATCAGTGTTTACTTGAAAGTGACAACCATTCAATTCATCTAAAAAATAATCCATGATAGGAATAGGAAACTTATCTTTGATAGTGTACTTATTGAGTTCTCTATAGTCAGGACACATCCTTCAAGTGTCATCTTTATTGCTCACCATTACAATTGGAGAAAAATATTCATTTTGGCTATGGTGAATGATTCCTACAACCAACAAATCCTATACCATATTTTCAATTTCACTTTTCTAGGCATAGAGATACTTGTATGGCCTAATATTAGGTGGTGTAATACCAAGAGTAAGTTTGATAGCTTGATCATGAGTGCAGCTAAGTAGAAATCCTTTTGACATATCACCAAAATAACTAAATGACCATCAATAACTTGTTATAGATCAAGAGGTGGAGATGGTTGAGTTGGTTGTAAATTTATGGAAAACAAGTGAGCTACGAATCCTTTAACACCCTTATGGAGAATCTTTGTTATTTGATGGGATCCAACAAGTTGTGGAGATTTAGACTTTAATCCCCTTAGCTCAAATGTCCTTTCTTCAGAATGAAAGTGCATGAATAATTATTGGAAATTCATCTCAATAGTGCCCAAAGTGGTGAGCCATTATACTGCTAGAACAATGTCATCTCTACCCATGTGAAAAGAAAACATAAGAGAATCTAATAAGTAGTCTCCCATGGCCAGCTTAATAATATGACATTTTCCTGAATGGATGATAGTACCACCATCTACAATCATAGCCTAAAATTTTGGAGTTAGATAAATAATATAATTTAAATAAGTAAACAACTTAATGTTGATGAAGTTGTGTGTGCTCTTAGAATCAATCAAGATAGTGACATTTTGTTTCTTAAAGAAACCCATCACCTTAAGAGTTTGGGGAGTACTAATACCTTAAAGTGCATGATAATAAATATTAGGTTGAGAGTCTTCAAATTCCTCCTCAGGGACTTCTTCATCCTCAACATTTACCTCTTCATCATCTTCATTTTCATTGGCACCCTCAATGTAAACTAGATTTTTTTCAATACAATAATGGTCTTTGCTCCATTTTTTGTTGCAACCATAACACAACCCTTTAGCTCACTTCTCTTTAATTTTTTGTTGTGTCAATCTGGTGGGTTACTGAAATGATGGTGTTGTAAAGGTGCAATCATGACTAGTAGTGAAAATTTTCCTTTTGACCATCTCTTTTTCTTCTACCATGCATGCCCTAGGAATAGCTTCTAATACAGATGTTGGGTGTAACATTCAAACCTTTAATTAGTTGCTATCTTTAAGGCCACCCAAAAAAGATCAATCAAATTTACCTCAGTGATGTCTTCCGCCCATAAGGAGAGATTCTAAAACTAATGAATATAATCCTTCATAGATCTTATTTTTCGTAGTTTGGCTAATTGACTGAAATAGTTTTCAAATACATTATTATAATAATGAGTCAAAAAATCATCTATAAAAACAGATCATGTAACAAGAGCACCATTCTTTTTCTTTTGAGAACACAACCAACGATACCAAATGAACTACTCAAGTTCCAGATACAGAGATGCCACTATCACCTTCTAAGAACTAGGAGTTTGATGTAGATTAAATAAATTTTCAATTTGGGTAATCCAAGTGAGAGGATCCTTACCATCAAACTTACGCATGTTCACTTTTGGCAACATTAAACTGGAGGATTTGAATGTTTAAGTGGAGGGTTGTTAGGCTGAAATTGAGATGCAAGGGTAGCCAATTACATAGTGATATGATGAAATTTAGTGTGAACCATGTTAATCTCTTTGTGCATCCATAAAACATCAGATTGAACTATAATAAAGTCATCATGCCTAACCAAATTTTTTATGTCAGCCTGAAGCTAAGAAATCACTGCATCTAAAGTTCTAGATTCCATGTCTTCAGTAGGAGTCTGAGGAGTTTATGACACCCCTTTTCTTCCCTGAGTTGAAGGACCTACCTTAAACAAACCCTAAGAGGGTTTTTACCTTGAAAAATGTGTACCAAGAGATGATACCATTGTGATCACCTTATCAATATGAATATAATGACTATCTTTGTGTACTGGGGTAAAAATTTTAGCACAAAAAAATATACCAATAAAATATACCATTGTGATCATCTCACCGAGACAAATCCAGTGACTAAAATTGTGCAAGAGGAAAAAAATTCTAGACTTTTTTTTACTAAATATTTATTTTCAAAAAATCATTTCGAGTAATACTGCACTGATAAAAAAATAAATTATTACCATATTGTAGGTTATGTTTTTCCATTCCTTCTACTCTCAAAAGCCATGCCTCACTAGATCTGAAAAAAATTTGAAGGAGACTTTCCCAAATTGAAGCTCTAATACCACTTGTAATGAAATTAATTAGATGTTCACATAAATTCACATATAATAAATAGATATGAGAGATCACACAACAATAATTGATAGCAAAGTGGAATATTAGATAGTATAGCAAAGCCACCTTTAAGGGGTAAACCTCCACAATAATACAATAAGAGTAGAATAGTTCATATATGATGATTAAAGACTAACCACTACCTCTTATATATAGTCTACTTAGACATGGTTATTTCATAGGCTAAACTATCTAAGAACATATAGAAATGTAACAAGCATATAAAATAGGTATATAAGCCACAAGTCAGCCACACATATCCATAGACACACCAATGGTTAAGGGAGTAGCAAGGCATTAGTTGAACTTACTAGATTCATTGTCTAAGGGTTTATTAGAAGTCAATCCTACCCTTCCTCTTCTTATTTTATACTAAGAACTACCTTTTGTAGTACCTAAAATTGAGGCTCATCCATATAATAATCAAAGGCAAAGGATAGTTGTTGGCATGTCAATGTCATGGTAGATTCAACATATACTCCATCATGTAATAGTCTTCATCTGTGAACCCCTTTTATGCCTTCTCTCATAGGCTCAACTCAGCTTCCTCTTCTTAGAAGGACAAAACCATCTACTCAAGCTCTTCTTTGTCAAAACTAACACCTTCTTTGGTGCTTTCTTTTGATGTGTCTTATTTTATCAGTAGGGGTTCTTTCTCAAACTTGTCCCATTTATCTACTTATTCCTTCTCTTTAGCACTAGATTTACTCTCATGAATCCATTGCATTTCAACTATATTCTCTTTTTTCTTTTGTAAGGTGCTAGTATCTCCTTCCTTATCGCCAAGTACCCCTTTACTACTTGGGAGTGCCTATGGTGTTGCTTCCTCCATTGTGTTAATGAGGGCACTAAGTGCCTCTACTGCTCTCTCCTTTACGAGTTCCATGCTTTTGAAAACCCTCTTCTCTTCTCTTTCTTTACTGGATTTTTCCAATTAGGCCTTTTTTATCTTTTTCTTCCTCTTTTTCATGATCATGGCTATTATTTCATCCTCAAACCTTATCTCCTTAGCCTCAAATTTGTTAATCTTTACTTGGGTCATGCCCTTGTCCTTCATGGCCTCCCTTTTCTGATGCAACTCAAATTTCACATCTATATGGTCCTACCTAAGGCCCATTTTTATCCATTAATGCCTCATCTCCTCTTCATCTTATAGAGGTTATGTTATGGGTTTTACGATTGGGGCACTTGATTATCCTATTTCCCCAAACATGGTAGGAGTGTCACCTTAGAGATCCTTATAAATTTCATCATCACTAGGCTTTTCCTCTATTTATTCTTTTTGGATGATATATACTTTCATCTTTCCTTCTTCTTCTTCTTCTTCTTCTTCTTCTTCCTCCTCCTCATTCACCCCTAATCCATCTGCTTCCTCTTGTGCTTCTTGCACATTCATCTTTGCCAAAGTGATAGTGGGCATCACCACTAGACCCTTAGGCTTATTATTTTCCTTCTCCCTAGGATTGGGTGATGTGATTCCTAACATGAAGATCATGCACTTCTTCTTTGGTGTAGAGAGGGAAGCTTCATCTTTGAAGGTGATCTTCAAATGAAGACACTCTTGTATTTCATTTAGGGTTTCTTCCTACTTCTTTTGAGGAGATTTTATTGGTGCTACTAGCTCCTATAGCATCAAGTCTACTTTTTCTCTGACCTAAAGGGGGAGGTCATCACCTTTTCCTAAAATTTCACCCTTCTTCCTTGGCTTTATCTCATAAAAGAACCTATGGATGTGTCCAAGGATGACTTCTTTTTCAAGGGGATAGATGTTGGTGGAATTTGAATCATCCTCCTCAATTTTGATTGATTTGCCCCTGAGCACATAAATTGGTGCCTTAACCTATGTATTTTTGCATCCACAATATTCCCCAGGATATCCACTTATTTTGCATTAGGGATTCTTTGCAACACCTCTTTGAAGTACAGCCCTATAAAAGTGAAGTCTTTGATAAATTAGCTAAATCCATTAACAACAAGCTCAAATAAATAGATGGAGTAAGAGGGTATCGCTATCTAATATAGAGAAACAAGCCAAAATCTCTCACACTAATGACCATTAATATCAAGACAAGCATAAGCATCCTAAAAGAGGATTTGAATAGAGAGAACAAACTTGGGGTCTAACCTTAAATATTGAAGCATGGCTAAAATTAAAGGCAATTCAATCCTATCATAATCCTTTTCAAAATCAATTTTGATGAAAATATATATATGCTTGGAGGTGGGAGCCCATCAAGATGTAATGGCCTTGAATGAACTGACTTTGATTAGCTTCAACAATTAAGGGAGTTAAATATCTAACCCTGAGCATAAAAGCACTAGCTATAATCTTTTATGAGACATTAAAAAGAGTAATAGGCATATTATTTGAGATAATTTCATGTAGTCTTGGAAATGGATTTAATATTTCCCTTGTTGATAAGCCTACCTAGAGAACCATTGGCAAGAGCTTCTAAATAGACATTGTGAAAATTGGGTCTGACATAGTCCTAGAGCTATTGGTATAATTCACATGGAAAACTATCAATTATTGGATATTTTTCCTAATCCATACCTAATACAACTTGATGAAGATTCCCTCTAGATAAGGATTTACCAAAAGCCACCCTTTGACTTGGGGAGAGCTTGCAAGGAATAACATCAATGCATTTTTTTAAATCCACTATTTGATCTTTTAAGGAAGGATGATATTTTAAAACCTATTTATAATGCTTCTCAATATCTTGAAGCATTCATAGGAGACTAGTTAAACACTCTCAAACATCCTTGATATCTTCTATTTTTGCAGCAATATTATGAGCTCTCAACTTACTAAAGTGTCTGAGGCCATATAATAATATTCCCATATACTAATGACTATTCTAGAATCATATTCAAGTCCACTTACAACAGTTCCCTTCCTATAAAATAAAATATAAAGAGATATTTTTAATAAAGTATAATAACCACAACTACTTCAAACAAAATCCGGAAAAAAATATTACAAATAATCACAAGACTCAAATTTTATACACACTTCATGCACAAGTCATCTTATTTAGAGCCATTTTAAATTTTAATTCCATACCCAAAAATTAAGCCACTTGCATTTTCACATATTCTATGTTGACATACCCAGATTTGTTGGCATAGATGATTTGTCAATGTTTTATTCTTATATTATCTACATAATTTATCATAGGTGTCAGAAGTGATGGATGGAATTTGAAGAAATGGTCTTAATTTTATTCAATCCTTCCTTGATAAAAAATTATAAGTAATTTTAAATTAGGTACACAATTCATTAATATATATAGAGTGTGTAAAATAAAATATTGTTCTTATATATATATATATATATATATATATATATATATATATATATATATATATATATATATATATATATATATATGGTTCTTTTGATTTTCAAATAATTATATGATGGTTTAAATTTTACCTTGTTTGAATTCATTTATGTTTTTTAATCGTAAGAAATAGTGACAATTTGTTTTTGTCAAGACTTTCTTGAAAGAAGGGGAAAAGACTAGATGGATTTTAGAAAAATGTTAGTAACTTTAAAAATATTTATGAATAATTATAGATATGTATATTAGTTATTTTATATGGTTTTTTAAACATGTTTACTAGAATCTTTTAGGGGAGGGGTCTCCAGTTAGCCCTTGCATCTTTGGTATTGTGGAGTAACTTTGTGTCAAGTGGGGCATTGCTATTTTTTTGTCTCCTTACATAAATGTATAGGTGGTTTTATATCCTACCTCGGTGAAGCATTCATCTTGAAATGCACTTCCACCGAATAATGATCCTCTACCTCATCCTTCTGATGCGGTGATATGTGATTATTATCTTAATATAATTGTTATGGTATTGTTTTATTGTCATGAATTGACCAACATTTATACTTGATCTTATTGTTTTGAACTAGATTTTTCATCTAATAAAGGGTATCAATAGGCTACCTTACTTTGTAACATTTTATAGCATTCCAATAGTAATTTTTGAATGGAAATGTTAAATGACTTACCCTCATAAAAATTTAAGTGATATTTAGGGTTGGCAATCAAATTTAAAACTATTTGGAAGAATTGATCAAATAAATTATGCTTTGAAACATAATGCTTTTGAAAGTGGATTTTTTTATAAAATAAATGAGAATGTTTTCATAGTATTTATGAGATGTGATGCATGAGGAACACCACAAGTATTTGTAGGCACAGAATCCACGTTTTATATGAATTAAAATTAGTTCAAATTATTATTTTAATTATGTCCTTCAATTCTAGCAATCAAATATATTTTTATCGAAACATGCATCATATTTTAAAAATATAAAAATAAATGCATATACAAAAATAATACGGGTGGTATGGTAGTGCACCCTGAAAAAGACAAACTAGGTGAACTTGGGAAACCAAACCCCCTAACAGTTAATTACATCATTAGTAACATTAACTGACCAAAAGATAAAATTAAAAAAAATCATGATATTATGCAACATGAATAACCAACATCACAAAATTAAGTGATGATGGAGGACTATTTGGGTTGTCACCCTGATCTCCATAACTGGGGGGGAGGGGGGGAAGTTTGGTCCAACCATCATATTGTTTACTTCATTATTTTTTATTTTTTAAACTTATTCATTTTTAACATGGTGAGGTAGATGGTAAGATCCAACTAAAGAAACTCACCATGTCCATTTCCACCTAGAGGGGTATACATTACATGACACAAATCAGTGTTTGGTGACAGCTACCCTCCAAAACCTATGAATAGAGAATCTCCATGTGGGAGGAGGGGAGGGGTGGAAAGAGATAAATGATTCTAAGATATACCTTGAACTCACTAATATTTCCCTCGATGTCGATAGTCATGTTGGGATCATCATACAACATTCTATTGATGGTACATGGGGCATTTCCTCAATGATCCAAAAGACTGCAAAGCTGCCTAACCTCTATCTCCACTTTTATGGCTTGAACATGAATTTGAAGCATGGAATTAGACAAGACAAAGATTTTTTTAGAATTAAAAAATATTTTATTAAGATTTAATTTTTTAAAATTTAGCATTTTTTTTTATTTTTCAAGGAAAAAAAGGATTTCAATACATAAGCTATGGCATATTATCTTGAACTTATTAGGGAGGAGGATAAAATCCCCTAATAGGATTATTTTCTAAGTAAAATATTTAGTATGAAAGGGTTGTAAAAAAAATTAATATAATTACAAGCATCTAAAGCTCTAACACAATACAATAAAATGTATTTGAGGGACTCATTACGACCACAAACATGGCATTAAGGAGGAGGAATCCCCATGTGAAGTATCCTTTATCCCATAGGGATAAATTGTTATAATAAACACAAATTAAAATGGATCTTTTATATACAATTATGTCAAACCAAATAAAGGAAAACATCCTATTAAAAATAAAGTTATAATTATTGATATTCCATAAATTTTAAGCATCTCCTAGGTAGTGTTATTTGGGGAGAGCCATTGATAACCAAAACATGGTTGTTATTAGAGAATGCTAGTAGAGGCAAGCCAATGCTAGTATTTCTACTATCAACGAGAGCCTATAACACCAATTTTATGTAAACCATAGTCATGCACACCTATATGAATCTCAGATATTGACTGAAAATCTTGAGCATTAAGCTTGATCTTCGGTTTGAGTATATCTCAAGTAAGATAAAATCTAGTGTGCTTATCAAATATATCCCTTAACACTTGAATGGATCAACAAAAGAGTCTTAATTATTTTATATTTATCATTAATAGAGATAATAGGGAATCATAATACAAAGTGAGAGTTAATAGATAGGCTAGAATTGAATCCATCACATTTAAAATATAACCAAGGTTTTATAGTTTCATGTGCCTTATAAATACTTTTGACAACAAAACTACTAGTAATCTTAACATTAACTAGGGTGATAAGTAGTATTTGAGATCAAAATATTCTGCAAGCCTTTTTTCCATAGGGACAACTTAAAGAGATGAAATTCCTAGAAAACAATAGGCCTCCTTACTTTTAATGGTCTTGATGATCCATTTGGCACATATGTCATGTCCTTGTTTAATAATCTCATTTATCCCAAGATCTCTTATTTATTTGGGTTGATAGATAATATCTTAGGTAAATCTTTGAAAACCTTTGACACCTTCAAATGTGGCCCACAAAAAATGCTTGAGCAAATTTTCAAACTCATTATAGTCTTATTTTGAGGGGGTCAATAAGAGTAGTACACGTGAGTGGTAGCTATGACTTTGAAAGATATTTGAAATTTTATAGCCAGAGAGAGCTTTGGTTATTTAAAAAGATAATGTTTCTATACTATGAAAAAAGCATAGTTCAATAGGTGGACAAGAAAAGCTTGGAAAGCAATGTGGATGCATAAGAATTTGAACATTTCTCCACAAGAAATTTACTTTGATTGGTAATATCCAAACCAAATTTAAATATAACTATATATCTATCTAAAACATTGAGTCTTGGCCTACTAGATTCTAGATCTAGACCTTAAGCAAAAGGTTTGAAGGCATTCCATAGCATTATAGACAAATGTTTCATATTTTGAATCATGAAAATGAATCATCGGTGAAATTACCATTAACAAGATGATTCTAATAAGTAGTGAGGACACTTATACCTTTGGTAAGCCCTCTAGAAGTGAAGTATCTAAGTAGGTAACCAAATCCATCGATAAAAAGGACATAAAGGGATAGATTAAGAGGGTATCCCTATTTAATATAGAGAAATAAGCCAAAGCTCTCAAAATAATGACCATCGATAGTAAGGAAATCATGGGCATCTAAGAAGAGGGTTTGAACATAAAAAATGAACTTAGGGTCTAACCCTAAATCTTGAAGCATGGCTAAAATTAAAGGCCATCTAATCCTATCATAAGCCTTTTCAAAATCAAATTTGATTAATATATGTTTATGATTGTAGGTGGGATACCATTCAAGATCTTCCCAAACCATTAATATTTTATCCAAGATGTAATGACCTTGAGTGAACCCAGTTTGATTAGATTAGATAATTAAGGGAACTAAACATCTAACCTGAATGTAAGAGCACTATTTATAATCTTGTAGGAGACATTTGAAAGATTAAGAGGCCTCTAGTTAAAGATATCTCATGATCCCTAATCTTGGGAATAGATTTAACATTTCCCTTGTTGGTAAGCCTTTTGAGAGAACCATTGGCAAAAGATTCCAAATAGACATTATGTAAATTAGGCCTTACATAGTCTTAGAGAGATTGATATAATTCACATGGAAAACCTTCAATGTCTGGAACTTTTTCTTAAGCCATACCCAATACAACTTGGTGAAGATCCCCTATGGATAAGGGCTTATCACAAGCCATCCTTTGACATGGGAAAAGCTTTCAAGGAACAACATCAATATAGTTTTTCAAAGCCGCTATTTGATCCTTTGAGGAAGGCAAAAATTTAAAACCATATTTATAATGATTTTTGAAAGCTTGAAGGATTTTTTCGAGACTATTTAAACACTCCCCAACATCCATAATAGATTTTATTTTTATAGTAATATTATGATCTATCAACTTTCTAAAGAATTCCATAGACATTCCATTATAGATACTAAAAGCTGATTTATATAATACCCTGGTCTTGTATACTTATAAAATGCCTATCATAGTTATGCCTTTCAGCTATAGACCTACCCACTATCGAAAGGATCACCTTCAATATCTCTTTGTACCTAATTATTTTTCTCTTACTCTAACCTTTTTTAGTTTGATGACCAAGCATTATATACTGTTAAAAACATTATAAACTAGCTATTACACTTCAATGCTAGTTCTAGACATGTACCTATTTTATAGCTTCCTAAACACTTGTGTCCCAAGCAGACATATGTGTCAATGCAAGTGTCCACTTTTCATAAAAAAAATTAATGCACAAAATTCATCCAATTTGTAAAGTAAATGCATTCTAAAGGTCGGCCTAAGTGATTCAATGTGAGATATTTTTAAAATGGATTGGTATATATATGTTTAACCCTAAAAAACTAGAGTTGGGTATCTAGGGTTAAAAATATACAAACAAATTAACACAATGGTGATAAAATAGATCTTTAATAGGTAAATTATTTGTGAAACTCAAATAGAACATATACTAAATTTATTATATTAAGATATGATAAAAATTAAAAGTAAAACTATGATAAATATTGTAATGAAAATGAAAATAAGTACTTAGCTAATTCTAATGCTAATATAGATATGGATCTTGAACAGACTAGAAGCATACTTGAATATTATTATGGAACAATCACCAAATTATGGATTTAGTGCCTTTGTAGCTTCGAACACTTGTCATCCTTATATGGTTACATCGATGCTAATGTTTGGGATGGATGTAGGTGTTATGTATGAAATACCAATTGAAATAGGATGCAACCACCTAGAATGTTTTTTGTTTTTTATTACCTTCACTCTATTGCATTCAGATCTGGGTCATGGTATGTCACTCCTTGTCAAATGATCAAACCCTAATTATGTAATCTCATAGTGGTTATGGGGGGAAATGGGTTAATGGGAACAAGGTTTTGAGTTTTACAAAATACCCCTTTGTCAATGAGTGTTTCCTACATAGCCAATATCTAAATAGCACCTTAGGCTTATGTAGTTCTCCCCTATGTGTTGTCCTATGTGTGAATCATGTAATATGTGAAAAATAAGTACAATAATGACTTAGCTTGTAATTTGTAAAATTAAGCTCTTGGGTTACTTCTTCAATACTTCAAACTTATGTATGTGTTGTTCCTATGAGTGATATGAAAATAGGAGAAAATATGAAAGCTTTGCTTTATTGAGTGATTGATTGATTGAATTCTTTTGATAAGTTGCCTTGGTCTATACTAGGTGATAAATGAATGAGGGTTGATATTATATTTATATCAATCCCTTTGGAGAAATAAATTGCATTAAAGAACTTAGGATGATCAGTAAGATACATTTTATTTGAAAATTGGATAACTTGAGGGCACTAGACACTTGTATCAAATTAGAACACCTACATCAAGTAGGTGTTTGTCTGATATGCAAGTGTCCAAGGAGCAAGAAAATAGGTATAATTTATAAACTTGTAGAGGCATAAGATGATTAGGTTTTAAGGATTCTAGGCAAGATAGATGACTTGAGTCATCAGTATAAGACTGATCAAACTAAGAGATAGGCCAAGAGGCATAAGAAATAATAGATGCGAGACTTGTAAAAGTGAGAACAATATATAAATAAGAGGAATACCCAAGGTCTAAGTTTTCCAAGTGTACAAGACTAAGGTCTTAAATAATTCAAAAATAGTGTCTATATTTACCTACCCCCACCCTCCTTCCACCCCTTAATCAAGTAATTCATATTTTGTAACAATTCTCATGCCATCAGTCACAACCTTTAATATAGATAATATGATCTTTTAATGATAAAATGATCAAATATGTTATATAATATCTAATTTACTAAATGACATTATAGACATTTAGAAATCAATGAATATTGTATATGATAATTCTCAAGGCATAAAATGATATTATGGGTTTTTTAAAATAAATGAACACATCAACTTATCACATTCAAACATATGCCCAAGAAATAATTTTCATATTTTTTCAAACAAGTTGGACCCTGCCATAGTTTTATATTTTATGATGTAAACCATCATTTATGAGAATTGAGATATTGTAAATTTTTAACGAGGGGTATTGAAATTAGTTATAACACAATAGTAGTTTAGATTACATTATTTGATTATCATGAAGTCAAAACCCTATGGGAGCAATTTAGAATGAGTATTGTTATAGCTAATAAAGTTAAGGTAGATTTTAACCCTAAATTTGAATGTCAATCCTACTTGGGTAGATACATTTAAGAATATAGAAATGATAATGCATACGGGTGATAATCAAATTTAGAGCAAGCCAATTAAATATCACATTTAGATATAACCTATGTTGAACTTAAAAAAATCTAGATATGATAAAAATAAGTACAACTATATTATATATGAAAATGACAAAGAAATAATGTACTTAGCTAGTTCTAATGCTAACATAGTTTTGAATTTGGAACAAGTAGGAACATATTGGAAAAGGATTATGGAATGGTCACCAAATTGTAGATTGAGTGCCTCTAGAGCTGTAGACACTAGCATCACCCTTAGGTTGTAGTGTTGATACTACTATCTAAACTAGACATAGGCATCTTATATGGAATACCTATTGGAAAAAGATGTGACCACTTGGATGCTTTTCGGCTTGCCTTTGCCTTCATTCTAGTGCATTCATATTTAAGTCATGGAATGTATCTCCTTATCAAGTATCAAAACCCTAGTTCTTCTTCGTCATAGCAATTATTAGAAAGATGGGTTAATGGGTACATGGTGTCAAGTTACCCCAAATAGCCCTTTATAAAGGAGTGTTACCTACATAGCTAATAATCCAAAGAGGGCCTTAGACTGATGTAATTATCCCTTACATGTTGGATTATGTGTGAATCATGCAATATGTGAAAGTAAGCACAATAGTGACCTAGCTTGTAACTTACAAAATGTAGCTATTAGAATGCTCCTTCAGTACTTCAGACTTGTAGATGTGTTTTCCCTATGACTGATATGTAAATAAGAATAAATATAAAAGCTTTTACTCAATTGAATGCTCTTTGGTATGATTTCTAGATGAGAAATGAATGAGGAGTGATTGTGAATATATACCACTCATATCAATAAGTATCTTGTATTAAATCAATTAGGATGACCATTTGGATATGATTCATTTACAAATTAGATGACTTTAGGGCACTAGACACCTACATCGGGGTATGACACTAACATCAACATAGGGGTCTAGGATTGATGTTTGTGTCCTATGATTATAAAATAAGTATAGGCTCAGAACATATAGAGGCATAATATAAGCATATTTTAAGCATTATGGGAAATATACAAGGTCTAGGTGATCAACATAAGACTAGTCAAACTGAGAGATAGGCCAAGAGGTAAAAGATAGAGTAGATGCAAGACTTATAAAAGTGGGAAAGGTATAAAACTAAGAGTAACAACCAATGTCTAAGTTATCTAAGTGTAAAAGAGAGAAAAAGAAGAGATGTTAGGACTAGAACGTCCCAGCTACAACTACATGTAACCACCTTATATCCTTCAAAGTAAACTCTTATAATGACTATGGATCAGAAGTAGATGTAGTGAAGAGTAGATCACCATGAAAAGGTGAATGAATATGCCAAGCATCTGATGGATCTCTAACCAAGGTGTGATTCCTATACAAGGAACTATTATCCTCATAGAAGGTACAAATGGCAACTACTCCATGAAGTGATGGTGCATCTAAATTAAAAGTGGAGTGTGTAAGGCCTTAAAATTATATAAAAGACTACCTAATGTTTGATGTGTCTTGAATTAAAGATCTTGATCCCTAAAAATTATGCAATGGAACAAAAGTAGGTGGGTTAATAAATAACTCCTCGAGACATGAAACATGATAAAGAGATGGAGGAAGTGTGTCCCCATCACTAATGTAGTCATCTTTAGTAAAAGAGAAGTCATAAAAAATAGAAATGTGCTCAAGTTATAAATTTCCATCAACTAAAAGTGAATCTAATGAAGATTCTAAAATAGGGACAAAGTGGGAGAAGGAATATAGTTGAGTCTCATGAATAACTAAACCTATTGGAATGATATTGTCACTATGAAACTCTATGACATACATTGAATCTGGAGTGAACTCAACTCACATGCTCTAACCAAGGTGAGTAATCTGATAAATTAATAAGAGATTAACTAATAGTGAGAGAATTCTTAAAAAAATGTTAAATATTCCACCATTCACATCAATAGACCCTCCACAAGTTAAATATTCCAAGAAAGTGAACTACATGTTTGAAAAAGCCATATGATGTGAGGCATTAGAATTAACAACCCATGTAGGAGATTGAGGTACCAATACAGCTAGATCTCGCCCCTTTGTTTTCTCTTTCATTGATTATTTTCTCTTTAGTTTTTCCATTGTCATTTTATTTGGATTCATGAGTTGATGGATATGTTTGATAGACTCAGGAACACCTATGTTTTTCTTCTCAAGAAGACTCATGAGGTGATCAATATGATTTTTAAAATGCTTGATTTCATCATGGTTTTATATGCAATACCCATATTTGGCCCTCTCTTTTTTATATTTAACAATAAATAAAAAAGTGTTAAAATTTGTTTTGGTGGTGGGTTGATCCTTCTTGCTCTTATGATCCTTGATGTTCTATTTCTTCTCTTTTGAGACATTTTTGATGTCATGTCCTTCAAGTAGGGCATGTGGTTTAGTGTACTTTATTTCACCCATCTGAATTAGTTTATCATGCTCTTGAGTCAAGTAAGAAGCAAAATCATTAAATAAGGCATAGTCCATGAATTACCAAATGCTCTATTGATTGCATGGAAGGATAAGATGAAAATAGAATAATCAGGTCCAAATTTTGTTAGGATAGAAAGTATATTATTTTAGTTACAATATAAATGATTTAAACTTGGTGAATTAATCTTAAAGTGTGTCAAAATTTATAGGGCCAAGACTACTCAACTCATTTTTCAATTCATGCCCTCTCATCTCATCCAAAATCCCAAAATATTTTTATAGGCAATTTCACATTTCCATGGGTGTTTTGGATGATTCAATATGAAATCATAGATCTAGTGACACAAAAAGACGTATAAAATGAAAAGCTTCATTGCACTTAAAAAATCATTTTTCTTTGTCTATATTTGGTCTAGTTTGCATACCCATAGTTATCATGTAGAGCTTCTTGTTTCATAAGGCAAGTGACATGGAAGCCTTCAATTCATGATAATTGAAGGGTGTGTCAAAATAAATTGAATTAGGATCTATTTTAGATAATGTGAGTTTTTTTTCGACAATTGAATAACTTTAGAAAGAAAGAGTTACAATAATTTATACACCCCCCTGAAATAATGCTTGACCCTCCCAGATTTTTTCACTTTCTATTTTAATGAATTTTACAATGTAAATAGGTCCAATGTGTGGGAAATGAAATAATATGAGCTTTTTAAAAATATGGTTATCAATTTTGAGCTACCGATCAAAATTTATTATAATATTACTTTCCCATTATTAAGGCCTATTTAATTAAATTGCACTAAAATGCTAAAAATTGTCTTATGACAAAAGTGGACCTAGCCTTCCAATCACTCATCAGAATCATCACAAAAAACTAGATCTCCTTGAATAAGCTAAAGATTTATCAAATTATCTTATGCACCCTTATGTGTCCCTTAATGAAAAACTTTCCTCTTGTGGGCAAAATAGAAAACATCTATATAAAAAATAATTAAAAACATGTTTCAAAAATATTTTTACAGCATGATAGAATATTAGGTTTTGACTTATGCAAAGAGAAGTAAGAGGAAAACTCTAGTGCCGCCATATGATAAAAATATTTAGCAAGGTTTGATTAAAAATTTAGGGTTTAACCCATACAGTGTTGCCATGTGAAAAACAAGCTCACGAAGAAACTAGGCACTGTCTTGAAGGATTTTTAGGTCTAAAACAAGCAAAAATCCCATATTTGAAGTGTCATTTGGAGAGGAAGGATGCAAAGTTGAGGAAGGGAACCAATGGAGGATGCCAAGGATGGTTTTTTCTTCCTTTCTCTTGTTATATAAACATCAAAGAGCCGGCATTAATAGTTAGGCCTGTAAATCAAAAAAGCATAAAAAATAAAAATATGCCATTGAAAGAGCTAGAATGTTACCATAGGTATGAATACTCATAGAGTGGTCCAATTTGGGAGAGGATTTCCAATTAACACAGGGCATTTAGACCAAAAACCAACCATGAGAATTAGAGATAATGCAAATCACCCATCGGGTCATTGACTTAGAGATCAGATCCAACAACCAACATGCATGACAACATGATTGAAGTGGAGACCAGATAGTGATGGGGTGAAGGCAAAGGTGACACTTTGAGTAAGGGCCAAATGTGGAAAATCACTTGTTAGTCGCAGTGTTATAGGCCATGAAAAGATTTTAGGAATCCATATAAAGGTTTATGTGCCTTTTAGCCAGCCAATTCATCTTAGCTAGTTCGTGTCCTTTCCATGGCTATCTCTTCATCATTCGAGCCCTCTAACAAAATGAAGCTTCGAGGACACTCAATGGCCTCCTAATGTATTTTCACGACATGTAATATTGCTCTAATACCATGATAGAATTGGCCAATAGGTGATCTTTTACTAGAGTGAGCACATAAGAATTATGTAACAATGACCTTGCTTGTATTCAAAAATATGCAAGAAGATGTGCAATAATTGCCTTGATTGAAAAATATCTTTATAATAGGTGTCTTATATAGGTGGAATAACATACAACTTCCACCTAGAATTATGGAGTTAACTGAGAGTAGACCAATGAAAAACAAATAGTTAACAACTACTTAGCTAAGACAAGGTATAACTAACTACCGTAGACTAAAAAATCATTTAAGCAAGTTAAAACTACATGTTTATGGATTATTCATTTAATAAATATTCTACACTAACCTCCTACTAAACCGGACTTCACCCTTCATCTTCATCACTCAATAGAAAAATGTATAAGTACCAAAACAAAAAATGTTTCTCTTTGCAACAATTACCCTCCCAAGACAATTTTAAAAACACCCACCTTTATAAAAACACCTCCTTAATCACTATTTGAAATGGACCCTCCACATTAGTGTTCCACTTTATAAATGTTTGCCCCCACCTTAAAAAGCCCACAAATATTTGTCCTTCCCTCAATTATATCCACCACTAAAAATGATCTCCTCTTTGAAAAAAAAAGATATTCCTTTGTTAATAATATCCCCACTCTACAAAAATACCCCTTCATCCACTATACGTCGCCCACCCCTAAATACTTTACTAAAGTCTTCCCACCTTATAATGTCTTTTTCCCCACATAATAATATAAATGAATGATGTTAGAAGTTATTTTTAAGAAACAACCAAAACATATTACAGTGCCAAAACCATTTCCCAATTCCAAATACCATGATTGGGAAAGAAAAGAGGTTTTGAGCAATGGGAGTCATGATTCGGCCTCTCAGGGAGGGTGTGAGGGATGACATGGGTAGTGGAAAGGATGTAGGAATAGACAGAGATCAATGCCATCTAGCTCAATGTTGCACACCGATTCTATAGGCCAATATATTGGCTTGGATCCACACAAATTTTTTTGGATACCTTCATTTTGAAGACCTAAAAAAACTAGTTTCAGTCAATAGAAGTGGCAGAGAACTTGGAAAAAGAGTGTAAAGGATTTTCAAGCGAGGTAGGCTCAGATCAAAGGTGACAGGCCAGGCCATCGAAGAGAGGAACAGACCACGTAGAACAGTTTAACTGTGTGCTCTTTATCAAACTCACCCCTATAGTTTTTTGTTAGAGACTCAAGTTGAATTGGAGTTAATTTCTACACTCCTCATGTATGCAATTGTAAGCAATCAGTTAGTAAACTGACAGTTGAACAATCAGTTAGTTAACAAACTGTTAGAGTATTTGTTAGAGAGTTAGTTTACATGGAAAGACTAAAATTAGTCTTGAGTTTATTTTCTAATTATTGTTTGGATTCAAATCTATTTAAAGATGCTTTGGGTGCACATTGTAAGTAAGGAAAATTGAAGATCAATAAAATCTTATTTCTTCAAGAGATTGTTGTAGCAATTGGGTTTAGTTCTTATTTATTTGTTTTAGTTCTTATTTTGTATGCTCTCTTGATTCTGACAAATTGGTATAAGAGCCTAGTTAGGAAAGAAGCTAGCAGGGAGGTGACAATAAGAAAGGAGAGTGAAGCAGTCGGGCACAAAAATTGCCAGTAGGCAGTGCAGAGACTGACATCGACAGTGTAGAGACTGACATCGGCTAACTTAAGACCAACATCGGCAATATAACTGACGTCGACACTATCAGCTAATCGTCTGTGGTAGTTTAACCATCATCGGTGACTGTGTATTAGAAATAGCGACCAAAAAGTCATTTTCAGCGTGAGAAATGGCCGCTTATAATAGTATTTCACAGCCTCAAATTCCCATTTTCAATGGTAAGGATTATGATTTTTGGGTAATTGAGATGAGAACTTTATTTTGCTCACAAGATGTTTGGGATTTGGTAGAGAGTGGTTTTGTAGAACCGCAGGACGAGGCAGCCCATCTGGGATTAAATCGAGCACAAAAAGACGAGCTTAAAGAGAACAAGAAGAAAGATGCAAAATCTTTATTTCTCATCCAACAGGCATTGGATGAATCTATATTTTGTAGAGTTGCAGCAGCAACAAGATCTAGAGAGGCATGGAAAATCTTGGAGACTACCTATAGAGGTAATACAAAGGTAAAAATTGCTAAATTGCAATCTCTTAGGAGAACTTTTGAAAATTTGCAAATGAACGATTCAAATTCAATAGACCAGTTTATGGGTCAAGTTTTGAATATAGTGAATCAAATTAGATCTAATGGAGAATCTATCATGGATCAAAAGATCATAGAAAAAGTACTCAGATGTTTACCCAATAAATTTGATGCTATAGTTGTAGCTATTGAGAAAACCAAGGATTTAGAACAATTATCTGTAGATGAATTAATGGGTTCTTTGTTAACACATGAATCCAGAATGAATAGGAATAATACTTCTCTTGAGAATGCCTTCAAGTCACAGGTATCAGTTGGCAGAGGAAGAGAAAGAGCCAGGTCTAACTTTAGAGGAAGAGGTAGAGGCAGAACTGGAAGGAATAATTTAGATGAAGGTGAGAACAATATTAAAACTACAACAGTAGAGGATGTGGAAACAATCACTTTCAGCAAGGTTCACAGAAGTTTGATAAATCTAATGTTCAATGTTATTACTACAAGAAATATGGTCATTATGCAAATGACTACAGAAGTAAACAATGATATGTGTACAAGTAGAATGCTAATTACACAGGTGAATCTAGTTCCAATCTAGGTGAATCTAGTCCTAATCTTGGAAGCTTATTTCTTACATGTAATGTTACTCAAGAAAAAGCTAGTGATATTTGGTTCTTAGATAGTGGATGCAGTAATCATATGACAGGAAATAGAGAATTTTTTGCTAGTCTTGATGATTCTATAAAATCATAAGTAAAATTAGGAAATGATATCACAGTAGATGTCATGGGTAAAGGTGTCATAAATGTTTTGGCCAAGAATGGTGAAAGAAGGTTTATACCTGATGTTTATTTTGTACATAGACTAAAACATAATCTTTTGAGTGTTGGTCAGTTAGTACAGAAAGGCTATAGAATATCCTTTATGGATAATGTTTGCACAATATTGGACAAGTTTCCAAGTTTCCAAGTTGATAGGTAAAGTGGAGATGACCAAGAATCAGATGTTCCCTCTTCATATTCAATGCATCCAAGGAGAAGAGGAAGCCCACTTCAAAACCATACAGCTAGAGCAATCATGGCTATGTCACTTAAGGTATGGACATTTACATTTTGGAGGTTTAAATTTGTTACAGAAAAAAAATATGGTGAAGGGTTTACCACCAATAGAACAGCCAGGAAGGTCATGTGACAGTTGTATTCTGGCAAAACAGCATAGAGAGAGCTTTCCAGTAGGAGCCTCATATAGAGCTAAGGTAATATTGGAGCTAGTCCATAGTGATTTATGTGGACTAATGCAAACTACATCATTTGGAGGTAGTACTTATTTTCTAACCTTCATTGATGACTTTAGCAGAAAGACTTGGATATACTTTCTCAAAAATAAATCTGAAGCCTTTGAAAAGTTTAAAGAATTCAAGGCAATGGTTGAAAAGTAGAGTGGTCGTTATATCAAGGTCCTTAGATTAGATAGAGGAGGAGAATATTTATCTAATCAATTTCAATATTTTTGCAAATATCATTGAATCAAAAGATAATTGACTACAAGGTACACACCACAGCAGAATGGTGTAGTAGAAAGAAAGAATAGAACAATCATGGAGATGGCAAGAAGCATGTTGAAAGCCAAACACTTGTTAAATAAATATTGGGCAAAATCAGTAGCATGTGCAGTTTATATTCTGAACAGAAGCCCAACAAAGAGTGTCAAAGATCGAGTTCCACAAGAAGTGTGGAGTGGTAAGAAATATAGTGTATATCATTTCAGAATTTTTGGTTGTGTTGCATATTCTCTTATACCATCTAAATTGAGAAAGAAACTTGATGATAAAGGTGAGAAATGCATTTTTATTGGCTATAGTGAAGAGTCAAAGGCTTATAAGTTGTATAACCCTATTTCAAAGCAAGTGATTATTAGCAGAGATGTTGAATTCAAGGAAGAAGCATGGGATGGTAGCACCATCACAATTGGAACACCAATTCCACATATTAAAGAAGAAGTTTTTGAAGAACAAAATTTGCAAAGTGGACAATCCTCTCCACAAGCAAGAACAAGCACTCCAATAAGAACACCAAGGAGGTTTGAACAAGGTGAATCATCTAGTCATGCACGTCACCCTACTCTAAATTCACAAGTAAGTGATCAATCAGATCCAACTCTTGCTACTTTAAGATCAAGAATTAAAGGTAAGAAAATGAGAAATTTGAATGAGATTTATAATCAAGAAGAAGATAAATTAGATTTGGTTTCAAATTTTGCTCTTTTCACTCATGATCCTATGTATTATGAAGAAGCAGTTAATGAGGAACATTGGCTAAAAGCAATGGATGAAGAGTTGAATGCTATTGAAATAAATCAAACATGGGATATAACTATTTTACCTGAAGGTAAGGATTGTATTGGAGTCAAATGGGTTTATAAGACTAAATTTGATGCAGATGGAAATGTTGAAAAGCACAAGGCAAGGTTAGTAGCAAAAGGTTTTGCACAAGAACATAGAGTTGATTATAATGAAACATTTGCACCAGTTGCTAGACTGGATATTGTAAGAATGGTTTTTGCAATAGCTGCTCAAAATAATTGGTATGTATATCAAATGGATCTAATATCAGCATTCTTGAATGGATTTCTAGATGAAGAAGTATATGTGAAACAGCCCACGGGTTATGAAGTGGAAGGACATGAAGAAAAAGTTTACAGATTGAAGAAGGCTCTTTATGGTCTTAAGCAAGCACCAAGAGCATGGTATAGTAGGATTGATTCTTATATGATAAACAATGGATTCAGCAGAAGCAATAGTGAGCCTACTTTGTACACAAAAATCAACAATGAAGGTCACATTTTGATTGTGTGTTTATATGTTGATGATTTGATTTTTAATGGAAATTTGGATGTAGACACTTTTAAATCAGCAATGAAGAAAGAATTTGAAATGATAAATTTGGGATTAATGAAGTATTTTTTGGGAATAGAAGTTGAACAATCAAAAAAGGAATTTTTATCTGTCAAACAAAATATGCAAAGGATGTGTTAAAGAGATTTAGGATGCTAAATTGTAAACCAGCACCTACACTAGTTGCTACAGGGACTAAACTTAGCAAAGAAGACCAAGGGTCTAATGTTGATTCTACAACATTCAAAAGGCTAGTTGGTAGTTTGATGCATCTTATAGCTACTAGACCAGATATCAGTTATGGGGTTAGTTTAATCTCAAGATTTATGGAGTCACCGAAAGACTCACATTGGCAAGTTGGAAAAAGGATATTGAGATATGTGGTAGGAACTACAAATTATAGAATTTTATATTCCACAACTAATGATTTTAGTTTGATTGGTTTTACAGATAGTGATTTTGCAAGTAGTGTTGATGATAGGAAGAGTACTTTCGAATATGCCTTTCTTTTAGGAACAGGTGTGGTCACATGGGCATCCAAAAAGAAACCTATAGTGACACTTTCATTAGCTGAAGCAGAGTATGTAGCAGCCACATCAGCAGCATGTCAAGCAACATGGATGAGAAGAATATTGAAAGATTTATTACTAGCACAGAAGGAGTCAACACCAATCTTCTGTGATAACAAATCAGCAATTGCTTTATCTAAAAATCATGTGTTTCACAAGAGGAGCAAGCACATAGATACAAGATTTCACTTTATTAGAGAGTTAGTGAACAATGGAGAAATCCATCTGGACTTCTGCAGATCTGAAGATCAATTGGCAGACATATTTATAAAGGCATTACCAAAAGAGACCTTTGATTATTTGAGACAAAATTTAGGCATAGTAAATGCTAAAATTGTAAGTGGTAGAAATTAAGGGGGAGTGTTAGAGACTCAAGTTGAATTGGAGTTAATTTCTCCACTCCTCATGCATGCAATTGTAAGCAATCAGTTAGTTAACAAACAGTTAGTTAAACTGTTAGAGTATTTGTTAGAGAGTTAGTTTGCATGGAAAGACTAAAATTAGTCTTGAGTTTATTTTCTAATTATTGTTTGGATTCAAATATATTTAAAGATGCTTTGGGCGCACATTGTAGGTAACAAAAATTGAAGATCAATAAAATCTTATTTCTTCAAGAGATTGTTGTAGCAATTGGGTTTAGTTCTTATTTATTTATTTTAGTTCTTGTTTTTTATGCTCTCTTGATTCTGACATTTTTAAGAGCCATTGATAATTTTCATAAATACTATGAAGGATGGCGAGTGAATGAAGCTTGCAAGTAACCTTGTGGAGACTACTAGAGGAAATGATTTTAGTAGGTGTCTACAGTTGTAATATTTGACAAGATTGAAAGGAGAGACGGGAGAACGTTTGGTACCACATGGAAATGTTTATAGGGCATAGAGACCAATGGTTGAGAGACGTGGTTGGAACAACAGCAAACAAATGATATTAAGGCATACTAGATTCCACTCTTGAAAATAGATCTATAATTGGTCAATGCAAACTTTTCATGCATTATTTTTTATGCAAGTGAATGGAAACTAGAGGGATCAACTATCTACATAGGCATGGCAGGTTAATGCCAAGCATATAGATATCCAAACCTCCACATGACGATACCATGCCAAAGTAGATAAATGACAATCACGTCAAGATTTAATTAGAATATCAAATGCTTTGAAAAAAAATGCATATATGAATAGTATGGCTTAAAAAAAAATGCTTAAATAGAATTTTGGAAAAAAATAATATTTCTCAAGAGCCATAGGGCTACATCAGGGATAATATTAATAGAGTGTGGGCAATAAGCTATGGGAAAATGGCTCCAAAAAAAATCCTAATGCTCTGATACCATATTGGGTTTGAGCAAGGATGCATAATAGATCACCAAGATCTATTCAAAAAACCACAACCACTTAAAACAAGCTTCTAATGCTCAAGAAAAAACACATTATCTTTAATGCTCTAAAAGGGATATTACACTTCTGAAATCCTCACCTTCTCCCTTGAAAATGCACTCCAAGAATGCCAATAAATAGGGGGGAGAGAGGAATCCATAATAGATATGTTGACATAATGTCAACATAATGTGCACATACTAAATTAGTCCCAAAATAATCTTCACTAGTTTAGTGGTCACTAATTAAGTCTTAGACTATTATGAGCACTCCAACATTTATTGGGATATGTGGCCTAGTTAGGACATGTCCCCTATGATATTCATGTCATGACAACATTAACTAATATATGAAATGCAAATACTTGCACTTTATGGCCCTGACAAGGGAGATGATGACCACTTTGGAGAATATGTACTAGATTATGAGGTTGCCCATCATAGGATATAGGGCACACTTATTTGTACATTCTAGCATTAGTTATATTCATAGGTCTTATATGTAATTTACTATGCAGAGGTTGGCAGATGTAGAGTTGAGCATTACTATATGTCTGAATATGAATATTAGGGTTGATGATTTGCAATTATAGAAGTTTATATGTTGTTTACTAGATTTTTTTTATAGATTTTGTTGGTGGTCATTTAGTGATATCTTCTCATATGTATTACATTTTTCATCGCATTGAGGATCAAAATTCACATATTAGCACTTGTTTTCAAAGATTTGTGGCATAGAGTATTAGATTTGTGGTACTTTACTATACACAAAATAAAAAGAAAAAAAATACATTGATCACACCAGATATTATAGGGGTCATGAATTTAGTTCATTCCTTATATTATTTACCAAATACACTGATTTATCTATTAAATCCACCATATTACAAAATACTCCACCAAGCCGCATTGGTAACACCAAGAAGTATTATTATTAAACATTATTTATTTGCAACGGTTGGTTCTTTTTATAGGTTGAAGTGATTAAATCATTTAGCCTCACTCGATTTATAGCTTGTGTTGATTAAATCAACCAACCTATCAACATTAATAGGATGTTCTTGATTAAATCACTCACCCCACCTCATGTTATATATGTTGGCACTTGTGTTTTACAGGTTGGTATGCAATATTCTCAATTGACGTAGCACCACTCTCCTTATACTAGGTTAGGGGCATTATCACCTCTCAATTATCCATGTTCCATGTTTGAAACCTATAGGGTGCATCCCATATGACCACTTATATCCTCAGTCAATTTCCTGGCTAGAAACTGAATGAGTTCTCAAGTCCCTTTCCACTTCACCAACTTCCATAGTGAAACCAATATCTGAAGATCATGATTATGCAACATATACACAAATATAATCCATCCATATTATTTATTTATCTAGATATTTTTTATTACTAGTCATTTTCAAACTATATAGGATAATTATATTGTGACATGCTTTTGATTACAAGTAATATTCAAACCACAGGTTCAAATATATATCATGTAAAGACAAGGTATGTTATACATACTCAATTATGGATTTATTTCTTTTAAACTACTAATTTCATCCTTATGCATTACTAAATTAAAGAGGTGGAAAATGTAGATAATAAAACTAAATATTTATAACATCTTAGTCTTGTACATTTGACAAGTATCAATCAGAGCTCTATCCTTCACTTCTAAACCTCCCTATTACTAAAAGACTCATATTTTCCATCTCATTGTTCCTAAATACTTATCTATTACTCTAATCCATATCATTATGATGACCTAGTTTTCTTGAATTACACATAAGGCTAAAAACATCAATTGAGTGACTTTGGCAACGCCCCTAATTGACTTTTCTTACGTCACCTGAAAATACTTTGCCAATGTCGCTGGAATATATTTTAAACAAATGGTTTTAATAATCAATATCTTCAGCAAAAGCGATTTCATTGTTGTTTAGATGAGGTTCGAATCCGGAAGATCTTGTGTAGGGCTTCTAGTTACTTTTGCTTCATTTTCAAAGCTTTCAAAATTGTCAGGATCAGTTGTAATCAATGAAGTAGCTTTTAATGTTAAACCTTTGTTTTAAAATTCTGTAAGTTCCAAAGTCAAGGCATGCAAATATTGTTAAGGATCTATCAAAAAATGACAGAGCTTTAGAATTATCAGGTGTATATGCATGGCGTGTATTGGTGGTGTGAGAAAATGAGAACACTTGAAATAATCTTGGTACCCATTGCACATACATTGTTGGCATAGAATGCGATAATGTCGAGGCATACACATATTACGACATCGATTTTTCTCGTGAAATATATGCCATTCAAGCGACTGCAAATATATTTTCAAGCGACTGCAAATATATTCTGGCACTGATCCGTTACATCCTTGTTAACTAACCAGTACAGAGATAAAGGGAAAAAATACATATTATTGAATCGAGTATAATTAGTGACTTTTCAAAAATCTTTATTACCTAAACAAAACACTAGTGGAAATGCAATATGAGCAGTGTCGCCGCCTGGGTGATATTTTGATTGAGATAAAATTCAATATAAACTCTAACGTTGGGCAGCTTCCGCTGTAAAATGCATACGAAAGCCCTGCAACAGGAGTTGGCTGGCTTACAACGAATGCGTTCGCATAGGCGGCAAGTGCAACCAAAACAAAAGTTGTGCTGCGTACGCTTCAGAAAATAGTCTTGAAAGACGGGATAATTGAAAATTGAAAATTGGCTGGGAAATCGGGAACGGTGCGACGGTAGTTAGCTAAAAACTATATTAATAATATTATAACAGTTACATTATATTATAATAATACATTTTAATATTATATCATAATAAATAAGCTGTTTTTATTATATTTCAATAAATATATAAAATAGTGAACTTTTGTATATTCACTTAATTATAAAACTAGATTGCTATTTATTCTATAATAATTTAGAATAAAATTAAATATTATACTCATTTTAGTGAAAGGATTGATTACATGTAGAAGTCACATTTATATAATTTTAATAATATAAAAAAAATTATTTAAAAAAAGATAATTTATGATATATTATATATAATTTATCAGATCATATAACTTCACAATTATTCTAAGAAAAAGGTGATAATTTTTAAAGTATTATAGATGTCCCTTTTCTTTTAGAATAGTGGTTTCCTAAGTAAATAAATTCTATTAAAAGTAGTGTGTATATTCTAATATAATATTTTTATTTTAGAGTAATCAAGTAAGTATTTGACTTTTACAATTATTAGTATATATATTTTAGATAAATATATGTAAAAGATATTGAGATATATTATTTTCAAAACATTTATTTTACATATCTTACGAATTTAAAATAGACTATAATAGATAGAATTAAGTCAAAACACTCCCTACATAAATGAGTACTAGAACTCAATAAAGATATTGTGAGACGTCTTTTACATATATTTATTTAAGATATATATACTAGTAGAATAAAATAAATAAAATAATTTAAGAATAAGAAGAGACTTAAAAATTAATTATTTTTTGAAGACAATATAAAATAAAGTTACATATAATTTTATATTTTATCTCAAAATAAAGAACCGGATTTATCTCAAAATAAAGAACTAAATCTATACAAAATAGATAAAATAATTACCCCATTTTGAGAGGCACTTATGTATTGTTAAAAGTATATCATATTTTGATAAAAATTTAGTTGGTTTTGATATATATATATATATATATATATATATATATATATATATATATATATATATATATATATATATATATATATATAATTAATATTAATAACCTTGTCTTTGTTATTTGTTAATTACCATTTCATATAACTATTCAGTTTTGGATACTTAATGTATATCATAATAACATGTTTTGCACAAACATTTAGATATAACACATTAAATTTTTATTTTGACAATTCTTTAATACTTCAAAATATTTGAATATGACAAATTAAAAAATTCACAAACAAAATTTAAAACTTGTTTTGCATTAGATGTAATGAAATTTTTTTATAAATCAAGTAAAGGGGTGATAAACATTTTGATCAAAAACAATTATATTAGGTAGACCAAAAAAATTACAATTTAATATTTCTCTTAATTATTTTTTTAATCTATCCATTTAAATAATTTTTTAATAAAACAAATAATTACTAAAATAAAACATCTTTAAAGTTAGAATAAAACATATTATTATATGAAAGTATTACGAGTTGATCAAAATTCTTAGTACATTTTTTTAAAAGTCTTATTTTACATATTATAAATTGTGAAATCCTTAAATATTTGTAATTAACTTAATTCAAATTTTATTCAATATTAAAATTTAAAATGCAATTATTATTTTATATATATTTATATATATATATATATATATATATATATATATATATATATATATATATATAAACAATTTAACTAGCTTTATCATAATTTTTTAATAGATAGGGATAATTTAAATGTAAATATATTTTATTTCATTTTATTTTATTTTATTTGTTAACATTGAAAATTTTAACTTAAATATATTAAATTTGATTTTATATAACACAAACAAACAGAGTTAACATTCTTTATTTAATAAATAAGGAAAATTTAAGTTTAAATATATTAAATTTTAATTGTCGCTTACATTTAAGTTTCATGTGTCTTTTAGCCAGTCAATTCATCTTAGCTAGTTTATGGCCTTTCCATGGCCATCTCTTCATCATTTGATCCCTCTAACAAAATAAAGCTTCTAGGACACTTGATGGCCTCCTATTATGTTCTCATGACCTGTAATATTACTCTGATACCATGATAGAATTGACCAATAGGTGATCTTTTACTAGAGTGAGTACACAAGAATTATGTAACAATGACCTTGCTTGTATTTATAAATATGCAAGAAGATGTGCAATAATTGCCTTGATTGACAAATATATTTATAATAAGTGTCTTATATAGATGAAATAACATACAACTTCCACCTAGAATTATGGAGATAACTGAGAGTAGACTAGTCAAAAACAAATATTTAATAACTACTTAGCTAAGATAAGGTGCAACTAACTACCATAGACTAAAGAATCATTTAAGCAAACTGAAGCTACATATGTATGGATTTTTCATTCAATAAATAAATAGAATAATAAATATTCTACACTAACCTCGTACCAAATTAGACCTCACCATCCATCTTCATCACTTAATAAAAAATTGTATTGGTACCAAAACAAAAAATGTTCCTCTTTGCAACAATTGCCCTCCCAAAACAATATTAAAAACACCCACCTTTATAAAAATACCTCCTTAATCACTATTTGAAATGGACCCTCCACATTAGTGTTCCACTTTATAAATGTTTCCCCCCCACCTTAAAAGGCCCACAAATATTTGTCCTCCCCTCAGTGATATCCACCACTAAAAATGATGTCCTATTAAAAAAAATATTCCTCTGTTAATAATGTCCCCCACTTAAAAGTGAGAATCATTTCAAAAATACCCCTCCATCCACTATATGTCGCCCACTGATATATACTTTACTAAAGTCTTCCCACCCTATAACGTCTTTTTCCCCACATAATAAAGTAAATGAATGATGTTAAAAGTTATTTTTAAGAAACAGCCAAAACATATTAAAGTGCCAAAGCTATTTGCCAATTCCAAATACCATAATTGGAAAAGAAAAGAGGTTTTGAGCAATGGAAGTCATGGTTCAGCGTCTTAGGGAGGGTGTGAGGGATGGCATGGGCAGTGGAAAGGATGTACGAATAGGCAGAGAGCGATGCCATCTAGCTCGATGTTGCACACCGGTTCTATAGGCCAATATATTGGCTTGGATCCACACAAAAGTGTCTGGATACTTCCATTTTGAAGACCTAAAAAAACTAGTTTCAGTCAATAGAGGTGGCAGAGAGCTTGGAAAAAGAGTGTAAAGGATGTCAAGTGAGGTAGGCTCAGATCAAAGGTGACAGGATAGGCCATCGAAGAGAGGAGCAGACCACGTAGAACAGTTTAATTGTGTCCTCTTTATCAGACTCACTCCTACAGTTTTTAAGATCCATTGATAATTTTTATATGGCATGTTTATAGGGCATAAAGACTAATGGTTCAAAGACATGGTCGGAACAACGACAAACAAATGATATTAAGGCATACTAGATTCCATGTTTTGAAAATAGATCTATAACTGGTCAATGAAAACTTTTCATGCATTCTTTTTTATGCAAGTGAATGGCAACTAGAGGGATCAACTATCTACATAGGCATGGCAGGGCAATGCCAAGTAAATAGATATACAAACCTCCACATAAAGATACCATGCCAAAGAAGATAAATGACAATCACGTCAAGATTTAATTAGAATATCAAATCCTTTGAAAAATAATACATATATGAATAGTATAGCTTAAAAAAAATGCTTAGCTTAAAAAAAATGCTTAAATAGAATTTTGTCAAAAAATTATCTCTCTCAAGAGCCATAGGGCTACATCGGGGACAATATTAATAGAATGTGGGAAAGAAGCTATGGGCAAATGGCTCCAAAAAAACTCTTAATGCTCTGATACCATGTTTGGGTTGAGCAAGGATGCATAATAGATCACCAAGATCTATTCAGGAAACCACAACCACTTAAAACAAGCTTCTAAAACTCAAGAATAAACACACTATATCTATTGTTCTGAAGGAGATATTACACTTCTGAAATCCTCACCTTCTCCCTTGATAAATGCACTCCAAGAATGCATATAAATAAGGGAGAGAGGAATCCACAATGGGTATGTTGACATAATGTCAACATAATGTGCACATACCACATTAGTCCCAAAACAATCTTAACTAGCTTAGTGGTCACTAATGAAGTCTTAGACTATTATGAGCACTCCAACATATTGATCATGCATGATTGGGATATGTGGCCTAGTTAGGACATGTCCCCTATGATATTCATGTCATGACAACATTAACTAAGATATGAAATGCAAATACTTGCACTTTATGGCTCTTGACAAGGGTGATGATGACCAATTTTAAGAATATGTACTAGATTATGAGGTTTCCCATCATAGGATAGGGGGCACACTTATCTGGATATGCTAGCATTAGTTAAATTCATAGGTCTTATATTTAATTTACTCTACAGAGGTTGGCAGATGAAGAGTTGAGCATTATTATATGTCTAAATATGAATATTAGGGTTGATGATCTACAATTACAAAAGTTTATAAGATGTTTATTACATTTTTTTTATAGATTTTGATGATGGTGAGTTAGTGATATCCTATCATATGTATCACATTTTTTGTCACATTGAAATCAAAATTTACATATTAGTACTTGTTTTCAAAGATTTATGGCATAGTATATTAGATTTGTGATACTTTTACTATACATAGAATAAAAAGAAAAAAAATACATTGATCACATCAAATAGTATAGGGGTCATGAATTTAGTTCATTCCTTATATTATTTACCAAATACATTGATTTATCTACTAAATCTAGCATATTACAAAATATTCCACCAAGACGCATCGATAACACCAAGAAGTATTATTATTAAACATTATTTATTTGCAACGGTTGGTTCTTTTTATAGGTTGAAGTGATTAAATCATTTGGCCTCACCCAATTTATAGTTTGTGTTGATTAAATCAACCAACCTCTCAACATTAATAGGATGTTCTTGATTAAATCACTCACCCCACCTCATGTTATATATGTTGGCACTTGTGTTTTACAGGTTGGCATGCAATACTCTTGATGGACATAGCACCACTCTCCTTATACTAGGTTAAGGGCATTATCACCTCTCAATTATCCATGTTCCAAGTTTGAAACATATAAGGTGCATCCCATATGACCACTTATATACTCAGTCAATTCCCTAGCTAGAAAATGAATGAGTTCTCAAGTCCCTTTCCACTTCACCAGCTTCCATAGTGAAACCAATATCTCAGGATCATGATTATGCAACATATACACAAATGTATTCCATCCATGTTATTCATTTATCTAGATACTTTTTATTATTGGTCATTTTCAAATTATATAGGATAATTAAATTGTGACATGCTTTTTGTTGCAAGTAATATTCAAACAACAGGTTTAAACATATATCATGTAAAGACAAGGTATGTTATACATATCTAATTATGGATTTATTTCCTTTAAATTACTAATTTCATCCTTATGCATTATTAGATTAAGGGGTGGAAAATGTAGATACTAAAACTAAATATTTATAACATCTTAGTCTTGTACATTTGACAAGTATCAATGAGAGCTCTACTCTTCAATTCTAAACCTCCCTATTGCTGAAAGACTCTTATTTTCCATCTCATTGTTCCTAAATACTTATCTATTACTCTAATCCATATCATTATAATGACCTAGTTTTCTTGAATTGCACGTAAAGCTAAAAACATCAATTGAGTGACTTTGGCAACGCCCCTAATTGACTTTTCTTACGTCACCTGAAATGACTTTGCAGTGTCGCTGGAATATATTTTAAACAAATGGTTTTAATAATCAATATCTTCAGCAAAAGCGATTTCATTGTTGTTTAGATGAGGTTCGAATCTGGAAGATCTTGTGTAGGGCTTCTACATACTTTTGATTCATTTTCAAAGCTTACAAAATACTGAGGATCAGTTGTAATCAAACTTTCGAGGTTGAAGTAGCTTTTAATGTTAAACCTTTGTTTTAAAATTCTGTAAGTTCCAAAGTCAAGGCATGCAAATATTGTTAAGGATCTATCAAAAAATGAAAGAGCTTTAGAATTATCAGGTGTATATGCATGGCGTGTATTGGTGGTGTGAGAAAATGAGAACACTTGAAATAATCTTGGTACCCATTGCACATACATTGTTGACATAGAATGTGATAATGTCGAGGCATACACATATTACGACATCTATTTTTCTCATGAAATATATGCCATTCAAGCGACTGCAAATATATTCTGGCACTGATCCGTTACATCCCTGTTAACTAACCAGTACAGAGATAAAGGAAAAAAATACATATTATTGAATCGAGTATAATTAGTGACTTTTCTAAAATCTTTATTACCTAAACAAAATAGTCGTGGAAATGCAATATAAACTCTAACGTTGGGCAGCTTCTGCTGTAAAATGCATACGAAAGCCCTGCTTACAACGAATGCGTTCGCATAGGCGGCAAGTGCAACCAAAACAAAAGTTGTGCTGCGTACGCTTCAGAAAATAGTCTTGAAAGACGGGATAATTTAGGCAGGATAATTGAAAATTTAAAATTGGCTGGGAAATCGGGAACGGTGCGATGGTGGTTAGCTAAAAACTAAACTATATTATTAATATTATAACATTTACATTAAATAAATATAACATTACATTTTTATATTATAATATAATGTTATACCATAATAAATAAGCTGTTTTTATTATATTTCAATAAATATATAAAAGAGTGAACTTTTCTATATTCACTTAATTATTCAGAGAACTAGATTGCTATTTATTCGATAATAATTTACAATAAAATTAAATATTATACTCATTTTAGTGAAAGGACTGCATCCATGTAGAAGTCACATTTATATAATCTTAATAATATAAAAAAATTATTAAAAAAAGATAATTTATGATATATTATATATAATTTATCAGATCATATAACTTGACAATTATTCTTAAAAAAAGTGATATCTTTTAAAGTATTATAGATGTCTCCTTTCTTTTAGAATAGTGATTTCTTAAGTAAATAAAATCTAATAAAAGTAGTGTATTTATTCTAATACAATATTCTTATTTCGTAATAATCAAGTAAGTATTTGACTTTTGCAATTATTAGTATATATATTTTAGATAAATTTATGTAAAAGATATTGAGATATATTATTTTCAAAACATTTATTTTACTAATTTAAAACAGATACTCCTAAAAAGATATATATAAGCATCTTTTACATATTTTTATCTAAGATATATATGCTAGTAGAATAAAATAGATAGAATTAAGTCAAAACATTTCCTACATAAATTAGTACTAAAGTTCAATAAAGATATCGTGAAACATATTTTTATCTAAGATATATATGCTAGTAGAATAAAATAGATAGAATTAAGTCAAAACACTCTTTACATAAATTAGTACTAAAGCTTAATAAAAATATTAAGAAATATACAAATAGACGTGAAATAAAATACTAATTTAAGAATAAGAAGGGAGTTAAAAATTAACTATTTTTGAAGACAATATAAAATAAAGTTACATATAATTTTATATTTTATCTCAAAATAAAGAACAGGTTTTATCTTGAAATAAAGAACTGAATCTATACAAAATAGATAAAATAAGTACCTCATTTTGAGAGGCCCTTATGTATTGTTAGAAGTATATCATGTTTTGATAAAAATTTAGTTAGTTTTGATAAATATATTTTTAATAACTTTGTCTTGTTATTTGTTAATTACCTTTTTATATAACTATTCAGTTTTGGATACTTAGTGTATATAATATTTAGATATAACACATTAAAAATTTATTGGACAATTTAATAATACTTCAAAATATTTGAATATGACAAATTAAAAAAAATTCAAACAAAATCTCAAACTTGTTTTGTAATACTTCCACATAATTTTAAATGTAATGGAAATTTGTTATAAATTAAGGGAGTGATAAACATTTTGATAAAAAACAATTATATTAGGTAGACCAAAAAAATTACAATTTAATATTCTTCTTAATTTATTTAATTAATTTATCTATTTAAATAATTTTTTAAGTAAACAAATAATTATTAAAATAAAGCATATTTAATGTTAGAATAAGACATATAATTATATGAAAGTATTACGAGTTGATCAAAATTCTTAGTACTTTTTTCAAAAGTTTTATTTTTCATATTATAAATTGTAAAATCCTTAAATATTTATAATTAACTTAACTCAAATTCTATTTAATATTAAAATTTAAAATGAAATTATTAGTTTTAATTAATATATATTAAATATTAATTAAGAATTTAACTAGTTTTATCATTTTTTTAATAGATAAGGATAACTTAAATGTCAATATATTATATTTTATTTTATTTAAAGTAAATAATATTTGTTAACATTGAAAATTTTAACTTAATATTTTATATTAAAAAAAAAACAGACTAAACATTATTAATTTAAAGGATAATTTAAGTTTGAATATATTAAATGTTAATTGTCGCTGACATTCTAGAGACACGGGTGACATTTCCCTTTGGCGTTCAGTGCTTTTGGGTGCTGTACTTTTGGGTCCACGCAGAATATTTTGCGGGTTTTGTGTGAGGAAAAGTAAAATATTACTTTATTTCTTTTTCGGGGGTGATATTATAAACAATTAATTCCAAGGGTGCATAACATATTCAAAATTATACAAATTTGTATTTAAATATATAATAAAATTGTTAAAGTTAAATATTGGTTAAAGTGTTTTTATTGTTAACATTTTGTTTATATTTTAAAATTATCTATTTATTTAATTTATTATTAGATGATTATTATTATTAATTGTGTCATAGGTGTAATGTAAATGTCTAAAAAGAATTGTTTTATTAATTATTTGAAAAGAAAAGGAGATCAAATATAAAAACTATTAATATTATAAATTATATAATAAAAATAAAGAAATGGTTATCTTTTAGTTTTTTTAATTATTTTTCTTTGAAGAAAGTTTACTCTCATATCTTTTGCAGATGTCTTTTTGTTCTTCGTCTTAATCAAAAGTGGAAATGCAAATTTACTTTTAAATTTTGAAATACATTGAGTGTTCAAATATGAAAATTGATTTTGATGCTCAAGTGTTGGCTTAGAAAATTTTGCATTGCAAGCTTCTAATTGGAGATAGATTGAAATGTATATTGTTCAACGAGCTAATTGCCTTTATTGATTGCGTATTGAAAATATAAAACACATATTTTAGGACTAATTATATCAAGAAATAGTGAACAGTGGTTTTTAAAATATTTCCTGTTATTTTCTATCTTGAGTTAAACTGGAAAGAAGCCATCTTGGGCTTGGGTTTGCAAAATAATGTTATCGTTGATTCTATTAGACAAGTTATTCTAAAGCATATTTGGAAAGCTAGATGTTCAACTATGCTCTCTAATAACTACAATCATGCAACTGCAACTTTAAGGCTTTACTCCGACATCCTTCTTCAAGTATTTTTTTGGTTTTCGCAACATCAAGTTTTATGCAAGAAGAATTTAAAGGTCATAGTTCAACGTTAGTGAATTAAAGTTCAAGTCTTACAGTTCTAGTTTGATAACAAGTTTTATCATTGTAAAATTATACAGTATATGAAATGATTGTTCATTTCAACCTTATTATGGCTAAGTTGTAATTATGATTTGTTTATGTTTGTGTCCCTCAGCTACTAGTTACTTTCTTATGGTTGATTTGTAAGTATGGTATATTTTTGTTTGTATATCTCAACTACTTGTTGGTACCTTATTTTTTGTAAATTGCTTTGATTCAATTGAAAAAATAAAAATATAAAATATAAAAAATCATAATATAAAAAACAAGTTCTTACAAAAATTTAAGAGGTTTCGTAATTCATATCTTTAACATAAATTATTTTTTGACCAAGACTAAAAATAATAATAAAAATTAAAAATATTTTAAAAAATCATACTAATAAGTAATTTTTTTTTAATTTTATGTGATTATATGAGACAATTTGTTTTGAACATATGCATTGTTTTGCATTATTATATATTGATAACTAATGATTCCTACAGAACAAAAAAGTTATTTATGTGATATACGAAGTATTATTTTCAAAGAATATTTGAAAATGTTACATGTTCTCTTAATATATCTTTTGAACAACTCTTTGACTTAGTTTTTTTTTTTAAATAATAAAAAAATCGAAGAAAAAAATATTATTTAATAAAAGATAGAATTTAGATTTCACACTCTTTATTAAAATTATACATTATTTTCACTAAAACCGTTTTAATAAATAAAAAATTAGCAAAAAAATATAAAATTGAAAAAAAAATTATGGATGTATTTTTTTATTATATTTGTTTTTGACGAATTATTTTGGGATATAATTAAGGACCCAGATTTCTATATGATCATCTACCACATATACCAGAGATACTAATAAGACTACAAACAATCCGAAAATACTAACAACGACCATATCCAACGTCATATACCTTAATAAAATTCGACCCTAAATGAAACATAAAACACCCAAACCACTTTACTAACTCTATTTAAATTTCATTAATCCTATAAATAAATTTTAATAAACTACTTACACATATATTTTTATAAAATAAAAAATACACTATATTCACTAATATTTATATACATTTTAAAAAAAATCCAATTCTTTGGTGTTCTGAAAATTGCTGAATTAATTTTTCAAAGATCCCATGCAATTTCTTTATTAAGCTCCTTCCCATCTGAAGACAAAATATCATCTTAACTTTATTTTTCCCCCCAACTCCAATGAATCTTTATACAACTTAAATAGATAGGTGCGATAACAAGGTTAGAGGGACAATATATCCATACCACCATTGGCGTTCTCCGTACGAATCAGAAGGGGAGCAATCAAATATTGGGTCGTATGACAACATGGGAGGATGTAGAAGCTTATAGAGTAAACATTATAATATGAATGGATTCTTTTGTCTTTAAAATATGACATGATTGTATCTTAGGAATTCTATTCTTTTTTATTCTGATATTGTATAAAAGGATGAATGTGCATATTTTTAGGAATTATTTTGAGAAGTGTTCTTACAATTACATTTTATTGTGGTAGAGTTTTTGAATATAAAATGTGTTAATTTTTAATGGTTGATATTATTAAAAATAAAATGAAATATATATAAGTAAATAAATCAAGTGAAAATATTTTCCACTTGTTTGATCTATTTTTACTGTTATGTATATTCATCCGCAGGTTTTTAAATCAAAATAATTTAATTTTTTAATTTATAAATTTTTAATAATTCTATATGTTTATGTTTGTAAAATAATGATAACATCTGTTTGAATGCACACTTCATTTTTATGGCAAACTCAACATATATTATAAAGTAACAAAAACTCTGTTCTCCATCAATCATATAATGGTAGAAAATTTTCATATCAAATTCAATACATTTTGATGTTATTGATAATTTTTCTTAGATATTATTATTTTTTTTTAAAAATTATATATGAATAATATAATTTTCTTAACAATATATTATTTTATCTTTTTTTTTTTCAACTAAGGTGATATCCATATGTCAATATGGAAGGGTATTGTGTTTTTATAAATGTGGATGGCAAATGTATATATTTAATCTCAAGAATGTTTACTATGTTTTTGTTACACAAATTAAATTTTAATATGTTTAAATTTAAATCATCTGTATTTATGAAGTAAAGAATGTTTTATGTTTTTGTTATACAAGATAAAATTTAATACATTTAAGTTTAAATAAAAAATAAAAATAATATATTTAAATTTAAATTATCTTTATTTACTTTTTAAATAAATATGGGGTTATTTAAGGCCTCTTACCATATAAATTTTTTATAAGAAGTATTCAAAAAGGATTTGAAATAAAGACTAGCAATGTCAGTATAGAGGTATTACAAACAAGAATTTTAAAAAAAAAACCCAAAACAACACTAGGGATTATAACAACCAAACCGAGAGAGAGAGCATCTACTTCTTCACTTACAACCGATATAACCCAACATAAAAAATTAAAAACAATAGAAAAAAACATTAAAAATTAACACAAGCATGTGCCTCATCATCTGGATTTTCAATGAAAATGATTTCCCTGCCCTTGAATTCATTGGCCATGACTTCACCGAAAACCTCTCACTTGTGTTTCTTTAATGAAGCTTTGCATCCTTCTTCAAGAACTGTTATGTTGTTGTTGACAGTTTTGCCCTGAAGAACCTTTGAATTTGGTATATTTCAAAGCCTTGGGGGCCTGCTATCGAACTACATGCCACCATTTTCAAAATTTTCTTAACCGCTTCCACCCTCTCCTTATTATGACAGCTATCCTGCCACTACACTATCTCAATAATCAAACTTTTTATTTGCATCATGGGTGGCAAAGTTAGAAATTATCCTTCTGAGGGATCTAATGAGCATACCTTTTACTACATGTCTTCCACAAATCCCACTACGAGCATAAACCACGTTTCCAAAACATGAAAATCAAATAGTAGAACTAAGCCCAAGCCATTCAATCCAATGAATGGCAATTTGGGAACGGGACCCAACCAAGCTTGATAATGTCCTCAACCTGTCCAATGTAATACATCAGCTTGATGCAGAAGGACACCATATTGGTAACCACCTTGGTGTTAGAGATCAAAGCCATGAGATTTGATACAAACACAATGGCCACCTCAGAGTTCACATGACTATGGACCCCCTTCTCTAAATAATCAAGGCCCAGAAATAGAGAGATAATCTCAACAAATTCTTCCATCAACACCCATAAAATGTTTTTAAGTCATGCCCAATAAATTGTTCCCTTGAACACCATTTACGAACAGAGATCTCATCATAAACAATAGGTGTGGAAAGAGTGATTTCAACTCCACATTCCATACCGAGACAAACAGTAGCCACTAATGACATGCAATAAAATAGGGAAAATTCCAAGTGGAATGCTAAAGGATTAACATCAGTCACCAATTGTCTTGAATCAAAAATGCTAGAATAAAGCAATTTAGGTTAATCATTAAGCAAAATGGAAACCTCTCGATGCACTCATGTTGCAGGCACACCGACATTCAAGTTGATAAACCTAAAGTCCTTCATATTTATGAATGCATCAACTTCATAAGTGTAATCATGAAGGAAAATTATGATGGAAGATTTGGCATAAGAATTTATCCCTCTCTAAATTCAATGCTAAGCATTGCCACTGCTTTGCCAAAAAGACTATACTTTAAAACTTCCTTTTTTGTGATTATTTTTGTAATAAAAAATAATACAAAAAGAAAATTGAAAAAAGATTATCATTCCAAATTGATAAGTGAAAGGAATGGGAAATCCTCCCATGTCTCCTGCACATTGTTCACATGGCTCAATTCAACTTGATTGATGACATAGTTTAATAGGAAGTTAGCTACCACATTGGCTTCATGATAACAATGGTTTGATTTAATAGAAGTGAAGAGAGCCAATATATCCTAAGAATATGATAGAATGTATTCTTTTTGGCAACAAGTGGCAGCCTTTTTTTTAAATGTAGAGATGAGAATTTACAAGTCACCTTCGACGACTAGCTTAACAATATTACATGGAATTGTGAGATCAATCCCACTGACAAGTGATTGTGCTTTTCCATTATTGGTGCCATCTAAATTTTTTTTGGACATTGCTCAGATTAAAGATCCACTGCCATCATGGATAATAAACCCTGCCCCTAAATCCCTAGGATTTTCTCTAGAAGCCCCATCAAAATTTAACTTAAACTATCATGCAGGTGGAGGATTCCAAGAACACTTATCTTTTCTTATTTTTTTCCCAATGACTACAATTGACCCATTAATGGGAGGAAGAGAAATAAGTCTCCATTTTTCACTCATTCTCATATCTCAGTTTGTAAGAAACCCATTTCTCCTTTTAACTTGAGAAAAAATAAATTATAAAATTGACAACTCAATTTCTTTTAAAATTGTTGGAAGTGTTTTTTCTTTGACTTCAAAAATGTGTTGATTTATCTCTTTCTAAAGGGTCCAAACAAGGATTTTAGGACTGATCTACCACATGTGAAAGAGAGAATTTTTACAGTCTCCTATTGGCCAAGAAGAGAATGTTGTGATCAATGAAGGTGGCTAGGCCCATAACCAATCCAACCTATAGAAAATCCATACCCAGCACCATGTTGTTAAGGGGCAGTCAAATAATAAATAATTTATTATTTCTTCATTATTTTTTATAAACAACACCATGACGGGATAATGAAACCGATATTATTGAACCTATATTGAGTTAAGATATGGTTTCAAATCACAAACCATGTGAAAGCACCAACTTTTTGGAGCCCAATTTTATCCTAACAGAGAAAGCATGCCCAAGACATCAAATCATTTGTAGCATCCACCATTTGATAACCCAGATTGACTTTGTAGATCTTTGATTTGGTCCGGATCTAGTGTAGGGTATCTTCCTTGTCATTAATGAAAATTTTCCTACTTTTTAGTTAATAAATTAATCTTGCATGTTACTCCACTAAAATGTTCATACCTTCCATGTTTTTCCACCCCCAAAATGGTAAATCATTAGCAAATTGTAGTTCCACATAGTTGGTGACCAAGGTGGCCCAAGTAGCGGATAAAACCCACCTAACCTCCTCCATGTGGGGTATCTCAATAATAGGCTTGTGACCATTCCATGAATCCTCCCAAAAATTGGTAGTCCTTCTATTATTGATCATCTAGGAAACACGCTCTATAATAATAAGCATGCAATTTAAAATAAAATTCCAAAAGTGTGACCCTTTAGTGGGATTAACAACATAAATTATGCTCCATGGATTATCTAGAATTAGATATTTGCTTCTTAAAAATTTAGACCTTAGAGTCTCAGGTTTGGAAATCATTCTCCAAATCGATTTAACCCCAAGATTTTTGTTCTGAAGATTCAAATCCTTAACTCCACCTCCTCCCATTTTCTTTATTTTACATACCCTTTTCCTTTTCAAGAGTGGTATTTTTATTTGCTTCTAGCCTCCTTGTCACAATAAATATTCATAATCTTGTTGAGTTGTTTAACAATATGGCAAGGAGGTTGTAGCACTAAAAAAAAAAATACCACAAGGGAGCTCAAAACTGACTTGATGAGAGTGATTTGTCCAGCCAAAGTTAACCATTAGCCTTGATAAGAAGCCAACCGAGCTTTAAAAGATTAAATTAAACCATCCCAATGAACAGTTCATGAAATCCCAGAGAAGAGAGGAACCCCTAGATATTTAGAATGGAGTTTGCCAATATTGAATCCCAAATCTAAAGAGATGGCATGTTATTCTTGCTTAGAATAATTTAAGAAAAAAATTTAGATTTCCTAATGTTCACCATTTTGCCTAATGCAACTATATAGCTATTCATAATAAATTTGAAATTTTGAGCTTCCCTAACCGATGCTTGACCAAAAAGGAAAGTATCATCATTAAATTTATGATGAGTAATATTATTAATACCTTTAGTATCTTGAATTCCATGGAGCGACGATGTTTCCTTAGCCAATTTCACCACCCTTCCTAAAGCTTCAGTCGATAAGATAAACAAAAAAGGAGATAGAGGGTCACCTTGTCTAATGCCTCTAGAAGTTTCAAAAAATCTCATCGGACTGCCATTAACCAAGACAAAATATTTAGGACTACAGATGCAGCTAAAGACCCAATTACACCATTGTTTATTGAAACCAAATTTCTCTAAGGTATTTAGTAGAAAGCATCAATTTACCTTGTCATAAGATTTGATCATATCAAGCTTCAACATCATACCTTTTTGATGAGTGACAAATAGAGAATGGATGATTTCATGTGCAATGATAACTCTTTCTTGAATATTTTGTTTAGGACAAAACCCATCTGCTCCTCTGAGATCAAATACACCAGTATCTACCTAAGTCTTGTAGCCATTTATTTTGAGATAATTTTATAGACCATGTTACACAAGGAAATAGGCCTAAAATCACTAAAATATTATTGTGTTTTTCCCTTAGGAATGAGTGAGATAAAGGTGACATTAATATCATCAAAATCTGTGTTCCTCTTTCTTGATGCTTCCACCATTTGTAGCATGTCATTTCTCACCAAATCCCAAAATGTCTAAACAAATCAGGTAAAAAACCATCTGGACTAGGGGCCTTATCCTTTTCCATAGCATAGACTACATTTGTAACTTCTTTCAATGTAAAAGGAACCATTAATCTCTCATTTTATTATGGAAAAACCAGTTGTGGGATAAATCTTAAGTTGTGGTTCTGGGATTCAAGATCTGAAAGAATGTCATTGTTAAGAAGATCATAAAATAAATTGACTGCCTCATTCCTAATGTCCTAGTGATTGCCCAAAATTTTACCATCAGACGAACTTATCTATGAGATATGAGTGAATTTTCATCTAATCTTGACCGAGTTGTGGAAAAAAATTGAGTTCTTATCACCTTCTTTTAGCCACTCGATTCTATATTTTTGTTTCCAAAATATTTCTTCACACTAGAGCAATTCTTCATATTTATCAAGAAAATATTTTTCTTTCTCATACAAGAATTAATACATATCAAATTGGTAGATAGTTCAATTCAAGTTTTCTAGATTTACTTCTACTCTAACTTTCTCTTGAAATATATTTTTGAAGCAAATAATATTCCACTACCTAAAACAACCCTTAATACACTATAGCTTCTTTACCATGTGAAAGTGTTAGAGGTAAAATCACTTAGAGGGGGGTTGAATCAATAAGCCCAATTTCAATTTCAATTCCAATCCTTTCAAACTTATTAAACAATCAAAAAATATCAACTTGATCAAGCAACATTAACAAGAGAATTCATTCAATCAATGCATACACAAGATCAAACACACAATACATGGTTCTTATGGGAAACCCTCATGGGGGTTAAAACCCACTCTCAATCCTAAAACACATGGACTACTTGTATTATAATAAATTACAAATAAAAGACTGGATAGGTTTTTTAGACCAAAAACCTTGATCAAGTCCTCCTAACCAAAGGCCTTTAGTGAAACACCTATTTTACAAGGAGCAACTACCCCTAAGGAAGATCAAATCATTTAGACCTCCCTTTAAATTGAACACCTCCACCTTAGAACTAATGTTTTCAACACCTGATAATGGATCTAATATTTTACTAACCCCTACATAAACTTCCTCTCTATCTCATATAGGGCTCTCACATAGGCATGCCACAATCTCTCTTCTTCTTCACTCAAAATATACTCATATGCACACTCAAACCTGTTCGTATTTCCTAAAGCTAAAATATCACTATTATGACATTATAAATATGACCTAAAGGTGATACACATAGTCAAAAAACTATTATGCTCATCAACACATCAACAGGCACACAACCTATCCTCTCTTTTTTACTTTAATGCATACTATTTTCATGCAAGCCTCTTTCAATCCTTCTACACATATAGAAACCATCACATTTGGTTTCACTATTTATAAACCATTCATGAATTATCAAGTGAATAATATTATTTATCAGCCACAATACATATATTCACCCTTAAGGCATCTCACATGGGTCAGACTTTAGCACAACTCTCTTTCAAATAAACCTAAGTCACTTTTAGGTCCTATGATGACCCAATCACCTCTTTGATACTTATCCAGGAAAACTAAGAACATAGTAACACTTTCCAACATATGGATCCATTCCACATGATAAATATGTCCTTCTTAAATTCCAACAACTATCTATTACCGTTCTACTTAAGCACAATTTTCTCAAACAACATTCTATATAGCAACCATTATGAGCGAACACATAGTTAGTTTCTAAACCTTTGTTCATACATGATATGATTGGTTAAACCCTTAAAATCCACAAAAATCATTCTAATGGAGTATACAACATTATAAACTATATAATTCATCATGAGACATCTAAATAACATCAATACAACATCAAAAAAACTTCTTGGGCTACTTACAGAGTATACATAAAAACATAGTCAACTTTGAACCTTCATAACATTAACTGTATGCACTTTCATATTTTAAATTTATATTACTATATGATCATTGGAGTCCTATATTAATTATCTTATTAAATCATGAGTAAATTATGCCTGGATAAAAAGTTATGGCCCAAAAACCATACACTAGTATTTCCTTTATTAAATTCAAAAATTTGAAATCAAACAGTCACAAATAAACCTTGGTCACTTTGCTCTCACCTCATATCCTGACATCTTCAGATTAAATGCACATCATCAATCTTATTTGAAATTTAATTCATATTGTGCCAATTCCCAATTGTTAAAATTCTAACAGTTGACCTCAACTCATTGCTTCCTGACACCTGTGAATGAACATGCTTCATTGATCCATTTATAAGGAGCTTGATATTTACTCAGTTTAAGTATCAAACACTTTGACCCATTTGAATTAATATGCACCGTATATCTAGATGAACAAACACCTAAGAACATTTGGATCTTAATTTGGTCCTATTCTTTAACATCATGAAAAAAGGACTAAGTATGGGTACCATTACTTATCTACCTAGAATGCCAATTTTGGACCTAAATAACTTTTGTTGTGCTTAGATGCATGATCTGGAATTAGGACCATATGATCTGCTCACATAGTATAATCCAACCATGTATTAATAATCTCATAAAATATTCACATGTTCAAGACATAATGCCATTAAATTTCTCACTTAGAGTTTTCTCCCACAGAACTAACTACGTCAAGAACTTGTTTGGAAGGCCAACTTTGCACAAGCATATCTTTTGATATGCTTCATCACACGATCTAAAATTTAATGAAAAACAACTAAGCAAAAAAATTATCAAAACCATATTATCATTTTTTACTCTCACTTTCACAAGTGCAAAATATAATAACATTGAATTGTTTACTCGATTCTTTCTTGCCTCATGCAAATTTGGCTAAGTGTGGGAAAACATTATCAAACTACCTCGGATCCCAACTTTGCACCTACATATCTTATGTTGAACTTTATTTCATGACCAATAACTTATCACATAGAAACTATGCACAAATTTGATCACAACCATATGACTAACTCCCCTTGACTCATCCACATATGGCAATGGTGATGTCAGTAAACTGCCTTCTCAGATTTTCTGTCACTAGACACAAAATGTCTAGGTGAAAAAAATGATCAACCAGATGAAATCCACTCATGCACACAAGAAATAAAATCATATAAAACCTCTTATATTACTGATTTCACATGCTCAATACTCCATATTGATCTCTTAACACCTCTATCCATGTCAAAATTGAAGATCAACAAAGCCTCCTTCAAGCAGACTAGGACAAGCATATTGAACATTTTGTCATTGTCACTTAGACTATCAAGGCACTTCATCCACTCACCAAGATATCTCCATGACATCACTATGATAAAATTTAAAACTCTCTAAAAATCTCCCCCTTTGTCATTGATGTCAACAACCATCATATACCAATAAATAGCTCACTTTCCTTCTCTCTCTTCAAGCACTCCATAATAGGAATTTGCTCCCCCTTTCACACAATGATAAAGTGGGAACCAACTAATATTAAGGACCTAAAAAATTTACCAACATGAGAGGACCACATTATAAATATGATACAAACTCACTCTTACCTTTATCCTACCTCTTCTTGCCTTGGCAACTTCCTCTTGCTCCAAGCCAACACTCTTTTTAACCAAGCACTACAATCAATGAGAAAAAAATATTAAACAAAAAACTAAAATATTGATGAAAGTCACCAAGAAACATCTGTTAGGAACTCCCCCTAATATTTCTAAACCATTGTATCACTTGAGCATCTTCATATCTCCATACACCATGAAAAATCACCACATATGCTTATTAGCCTTCTCTCTCTAAACACCTCAAGGACCACCAAATAAAACTTCATGCTACTCACCAAATAAAAAACATGTTCTAATCCAACCTAAGAACTCTCATTGAAATACACCTACCTTTCTCTTTTGAATAAACTGATCAAAAAAGCACTCTTCTTACTATGCCTATTTAGACTCCTTGTATCCCTACCTGATATTGTAGAGTCCAAAACTTTTAGTAGACACATCTTCAGGAATCAAAATTTCATATCCAAAGCACACTCATATGCCCCTTTAATCAAACCAATTTGAAAAATCTAGATTATTCTCTACAACATACTTCCTTCACAAATCAACTTGTCAGTTAGGCCTCCATATTGACAAAAATAAGAATAATTTGAAAACCATAAACATTCAAATCTCTATGAAACATGATTTGACAACCCATTTGGCCTAATCAACCTATTAAGAAGCTTCAAACCACAACTCATAATGCAGACCACTTTTTTATCAAAGCCTAAAACCCTAGAAACTCAAAACAAATAGAGTCAACAATCCTCTTTCTAGTCAACATCCACTTATGAAACTTTTTTTACACCTAAATAAAACCGTTACACACTTCTAGAGCAATTTTTGAGCTTCCACATCTTTGGTAACACATACATCCTATGACCCATGTTAGGACTAGCATACTTTTAATCAAAAATTGGGAAACTCGAGAGCAAAACAAAATCTCCAATTTCATTTCAACATAACTTCACTCCACAAAACCACCTAGAGCATGATATAATAAGGCAAATAGACCTTTATATGCAAAAATATCATCTTGACAAATCAAAAATCCTCTTTTGCTCCTTGAAAATCTTCAATTTGGCCCTACAAACTGACCATATAAAGCTATGACATCACTCTGACATCACCAAAACATCTCTTCCATTTGGACATACCTGCTCTAATTGAAAACATTCATCTCTATCCTTCGAAGGCCATCTAAATAACAACACATCAACACTTGCTTCTCCACTAAAGGGAGTATCTAAAGAAGCATAGATAGAGACATCCTCTCCACCATTATTTTCTAAAACAAAGTGAAGCCAGGAGTGGTCCACATCTCCTCAGTAACCATTGAAATCCTCTTATAACTATAAGACATCCTACTCTTGTTCTTCTTCTTATTAGTCTTAACTATGACAACTGGTTCTTTTTCTATATCACTCTCCTTTTCTTCTAAGATAGAATTCACAACACATGGAACAGCTATGAAATCTTGACATACCTTTTTTATTTGAAGAATCAACCTTGAAATTCTAAACATCATCACTAGGTACTGACAATTAATGTTATTTATATGATAATTTCTTAGTAAATCATAAAATGTTCACTCATATGCATACACAACTTAGAACTAGCCTCAACCAGTACCTTGGTCTTCTTCTTGAACTTGGTCTATTCGTTCACAACATGAGCAGACAATGAGAGCCCTTGAAACTCTTCAAATTCTGAAGCATTCTCCACCATAACAAATAAATTACTTGGACCTACAAACTCATCATGGCACACACTTACCACCTTTGGTTTTCATAAGCTAACTTTCCTTCTTCCTTACACTCTTGGAGACTGATTGAACCTATTCTGATTTGTAGACTTTTGCTTACAGAATATAGAAATGTGACCAATCATTTCATAGTTGTAGCAAACAATATTCCTAGATGGAAACTTATCTTGTCTTACCTTGTTTGGATAAAAACTATCAATGTGTCCAATTGCATGACAATTGAAACAAACTACTCTTTCTGAAGAAGTCTTACCTTTCCTTTCCTTATTTAGATAATGCTTTGCAAAGTCTCCCATATTATGAAAGTTGAAACACTCAACCCTTCTCACACCACTTGACTGATGATTCCATTCATAGTCCAATACAAACTCATTTCTAACAGGTCTTCTCCATTCTCTAGCTCTATACCCAAACCGATTACAAGTATAGTAGTAACCATTGAAATTTGCATACCTCATGGCATTTGATTATCTAATCTAATTTGTATTCATTCTGCTAGCACCTTCATTCCTTGTCTAATGATTTATCTTCAAAGTATGATTGTCCTTGTTCACATTAATTTTATCTTGAGTTGCATTCTTTGGTAATTTTTTGTATCCAAAACCACTTCTATCACTTACATGCTTTTGATCATTTTGAATATTGTCTAGATCACTTAAAATATTTTAAAATCTCACAAATGACTTCACCTCACTAGATGTCTTTCCTAACTTAGATTTCAATGACTCATTTTTAATTACATACCTTGAAAATTCATCTTATTTATCTTTCAAACTTGTAGACAAGATTTCTAATTGACAACTAAGATGATTGACCATATTTTCATGATCCTTGGTGTCTTCATTCATTCTTGCCTCATACACTCTAAATTTCTCTTCAAATTCCTTGAGTTTAAGTTTCATCTTCTTATTGATCTTCTTCTCAATCTTCAGTTCTTCAAGAGAATTTGTCAATGCAGTCTGTGTCTTCATTCATTCTTGCCTCATACACTCTAAATTTCTCTTCAAATTCCTTGAGTTTAAGTTTCATCTTCTTATTGATCTTCTTCTCAATCTTCAGTTCTTTAAGAGCATTTGTCAATGCAGTCTCATAGTCCACCTCATCATCATCATCATCATCATCATCATCATCATCATCATTTAAATAACTCTAAGTAGATTCATTTTAATGTTAGCAATTACCTTCCTCAGCCATGAACATGGCTTCATCTTCAACAAGACCATCATCTTCATGATCATACTCTGAGTCATTGACTTCACTCTCATCTAATGAGTTGTAATCTTCTTTGGTGTAGAGTCTCTTCTTGTCCTTAAAGTACTTCTTATTGTTGTCAAACCTTCTAAATCCATTTTTTATTTTATCAAACCTTAATGATCTCTTGCCATCATCATGACCTTGATAATGCTCTTCATCATCATCCTTATTATACTTATGAGGGAACTTATTATCAAAATGTCCTATCTCTCCACAATTGAAGCATTTTAGGAGTATTTTACCTTTATACTTAACTGAACCTATTTTCAATTTCCTTGAAATCAAAGTAATTAGTTCATCCTCATCTATATCAGAAATATCATCCTCCTTTGTTTTATTACCTTGGAACTTATTTGGCTTCATCTTTGTCTTGAATTTTGCTTCCTTCTTTGGTGTTATATCATGATTCTTCCTCATCTCATAGGCAATAAGGGTGTCATGCAATTGATCCATCTTTAACTGAGTAAGATCATGACATTCTTCTATGGCAAATACTTTAGGATCAAACTTGAGGGATAAAGACCTTAATACCTTTTAAACAATAGTAGCCTCTTCAAGGTTCTCTCCAAGACCTCTGATGATGTTCACAATCTCATCAACTCCCTACAAAAAGCATGCCACAAAATCCTCTTCCTTCATCTTGAGAGTTTTAAATTGCCTTCAGTGAGTCTGTAACTTAGCAAGCTTGACCTTTGAATCTCCTTCATAAATGATCTAAATGTTGTCCCATATCTCTTTAGTGAATTTACAATGGATTACCTTGGTGAACTCAATTTTTGTAAGACTATAGGTCATGACATTTATTTCCTTAGAATTATTCTCAAATAGATTCTTGTTTGTATCACTGGATGGAGGAGTAGAAGAAACAACATAACCATCCACAACCGATTGTCATACATCAAACCATGGGGACATAATGTATGTCCTCATCCTTGCACTTCAAAAATCATAACTGGATCAACTAAACATCGGTGATTGATTATTAGATAGACGTCCTTGATGACTACCCATATTATACCTTAGATCACCTTCAAGCAATCAAACCTTTACCAAAGGACCTATTTTGATACTAATTTTTAAAGGTAAAATCACTAAGAGGGAGGGTGAACCAGTGAGCCTAAATATTTCAATTTCAATTCCAATCCTTTCAAACTTAGTAAACAATCATCAAATATTAACTTGATCAAGAAAAATTAACAATAGAGCTCATTCAATTAATGCATACATAAGATCAAACACACAACACATGGTTCCTATAGGAAACCCTCATGGGGAATAAAACCCACTCTCAAGATTGTAACACATGGAATAATTTTCCTATAAGAAATTATAAACAAGAGATAGGTCAAGTCCTTTAAACCAAAAACCTTGATCAAGTCCTCTTGATCAAAGGCCTTTAGTGAAACACCTGTTTCACAAGGAGCAATTACCCCTAAGAAAGATCAATTCCTTTAGACCCTCCTTTGAAGTGAACACCTCAAATTTAGAACTGATATATTCAACACCAAATGATGGATCTCTAATTTTAATAACCCTTGCACAAAATTCATGTCTATCTCATATAGGCCTCTCACTTAGGCATGCCACAATATCTCTTTTTCTTCACTCAGACTATCCTCATATGCACACTTAGACCTCTTCACATATATTTGAACTAAAAGAGAACTATTTTGACATTAAAAATGTCACCTATAGGTCATACACATAGTCAATAAATTGTTTTGCTCATCAACACATTAATAAGCATAAAACATATCCTCTAATCTTTGTTTCAATGCATACTCTTCTTACACAAGCCTCTTTCAAGTCTTTCACATGTCTATAAACCATCACATTTGGTTTCACTATTTATAGAGAATTCATGAATTATTAATTCCATAATATTCCTTCTTAGCCACAATACATGGCTTCACCCTTAAGGCATCTTACATGGGTCATACTTAAGCAAAACTCTCTTTCAAATAATCCTAAGTCACTTTTAGGTCCTATGATGACCCATTCACCTCCTTAATACTTATCCAATTAAAATTAGAACATAGGAACACTTTACAACATATGTATCCATGCCACATTACCAATAGGTCCCCCTTAAGTGACAACACCCATCATAGTACCATTTTGCTTAAGCACAATTTGGTTAGACAATATTATGTACAACAACCATTATGAGCAAACACATAGTTAGTTTCTAAAACTTTTTTCATATAGGATGTGATTGGTAAAACATTAAAAATACACACATAGCATCCTCAAGGAGTATAAAACATACAAAAATAGAAAATTCATCATAAGACATCAAAATAGCATCAATACAAGCTCAAACAAACTTCTTGTGTTACTTGCAGAGCATACATGAAAACATAGTCAAATTTGAAGTTTCATAAATTTTATCATACACATGTTTATATATTAAAATATATATTTAAAAATTCTTCTTTGAGTCATCTATAAATTATCTTTTTATGCCATGAACAAATTCTCCCTGGATCAAAATTTATGGCCAAAAAACCAAACACTTATCTTTCTTTTGTTAAATTCAAAATTTTGAATTCAAACAGCCACAGTTAAACCTCGATCACTTTGATCGCATCTCATGTTATCAAGTATTAAAATTAAATACACATCATATATCTTATTCAAAATTTAATTAATAGTTCACTAATGCCCAAATGTTAAAGTTTGAATAGTTGACCTCAACTCACTGCTTCCTCACACCTTAGAATGAACACGCTCTGGTGATCTTTTTGTATGGAGCTAGATATTTACTCAATTTAAGAATCAAAAACTTTGACACATTTGACATAATACTCACCATAGATCTAGATCAACAAACATCCATGAACCATTGGATCTTTATTTAGTCTTGATCTTTAACATCATGGCTAAAAGCACTAAGTATGGGGACCATTGCTTATCTACCTGGAAGGCCAACTTTGGACCTAAATAACTTTTGTTGTGCTTAGACACATGATCTAAAATTTGGAATATATGATCTCCTCACATAATATAATATAACCATGTTTAATCAGCTCTTGAAACCATCACATGTGTGAGATATAATGGCATTTATCTAGTCACTTAGAGTTTTCTACCACAGAGCCAACTATGTCAAGAACTTGTCTGGAAGGCTAACTTTACACAAACATATCTTTTGATGCACTTCATTGCATGATCTAAAATTTAACACAAAATAACAAGGAAAAAACTATTGAAACCTATATGATCATTTTCTCCTCACACCTTCACACGTGAAAAACATAACAACATCAAAATGCCTACTTGGCTCTTTCTTGCCTCATGCAAATTTGGCTAAGTATGGGAAAACACTATCAAAGTAACTGGGAGCCCAACTTTGAACTTGCATATATTATATTTTCCTCTGTTTCACTACCAATAATTTAGTGCATAATAACTAGGCATAAATTTTATCACAACCATATGACCAACTCCCTCTGACTCATCCACACATGGTAATGGTGATGTTAATAAACTGCCTCCTCAGATTTTCTGCCACTAGACCCAAAATGTCTAGATGAAAATAATGATCAAATAGATGAAATCCACTCATACATATAGGTATTCAAGTCATATAAAACCTATTATAGGACCCCTTGCACATGCTCAATACTCCATACTCATCTCTGAACACCTCTAGCCACACCAAAACTAAAGATCAACCAAGCCTCCTTTAAACATACTAAGATAAGCGCATTGCACACTTTATCATTGTCACTTAGACTATCAAGGAACTTCATCAACTCACCAAGAAACCTCCATGACATTAACATGACATCATTGATAACTCACCAATAATGAAACATGGGGGAATGGTATTGAATATGAAAATTCTTCCACCATTCTTCAATGAGCCTGAGTAAAAAGCGATCCCTGAGCCACTTTTTTCAAATTTGAAAAGATAGTGTGGAGGCATATGATCAATATTAATATAAAAATCAATAGGCAAATGATTCAAACTAAAAAAGGATAAAATGAAACTTTCTATTGTTCAATTTTGATATAACTAAGAATTTTAAACTAGAAATCTATCTAGTTGCTTTAAGATCTTTTATTCACATATTTTGTTACTCTAATTGAAATTACCCAGTTTGGGAGATAAATCTAAAAACTCATTACTTGAAATAAACTGAGAGAATTCTAATTAGATTTTTCTAACATGTTTTTTTACGGATATAAAATTGTATTAAAATCCCCTCCCATTACTCTTTCACTAAAATTTTGCTTTATTTTCTTTAAAAGAAAGTTTTAAAATAATAAAGGTGAGGTTAGTAGAACCTAGATGTGGTTTACGTGCATGAATGTAGATGTTTATGGAGACTCTTCTTTGTCTAGTGAGGAATGACCTGTGGATAAGAAAGCACTAAAGAAATGGTTGACTGGTTGGATAGTAGGGTGGATTCCTTAGAGTGAGCTAGATCCAAGAAGCACAAGCTTCCTTAGAGGTTGTCAATCTACACTTTTAAATAATTAAATTATTGAAATGAAGGATGAATTGCTTGCATAAATACTAGAGAATACTAAAATGAAATACAAGAAGTGTTTCAAAAGAAATAAGTGCTTTTGACTAATTATAACAATAAATGATGAGATATCAATGCTAAATAAATCAAAGGTGGTTCACAAGATTGAGTGATCCTCTTTGATGAGATAGAAACATATAAAAATGGGATTTGGTCATGGTCTAGTAGGTCAAATAAGCTTGTTGTTTGAAAATGAGAGATAAAGACCATCATTATTTAGGGTCAAACTATCGATGGTGGGGTAACCATCGATAGTTAATGATCATCAGTGGTTATGGTCAAATTGTTGGTGGTTAGGAAATCATCAGTGGTTATTGTGAGATTTGGCTTGGGAAAAGAAGTTTGGTTGGGAAGATTATAGATAAGGTTCTGGAAGGTGATCCTAGGTTGGCTATTAGTTGAGAGATAGAGGGTAGTGTCCATAGACACAAGGAATGACACATAGAAACTAACTGATGAATACTGATAAGGAACAAATATTTAGTTATGTTTCTTCTAGTATGAAGAATGTTGAGGTTGGTTGAAAGCTTGATGTAGATTCTAAAGTAATTTCGATAGAGTGACAGTACCTTGGTTGTTGACTAATGAACATAAACACTTTTGATCTTTATTATTGTAATAGAAGTAATAAGGATGCTTCTAAAAGAAGATATGATCTCTTGAATAAGAAATTCTCTAATGATCCTTTCACCTCCTCTTCCTCTCTTAATATAGAGGAAAGGGAGTGGTGAAACATTAAGTTTAACAATGTGTCTAACAAGCTATCTGATTTTAACTTGACATGAATTAATTGTGCAGATGGCTAAAATAGATATTAATAGAAAAGTGAGCTGAAGTTTTAGTTGAAGTTAACCCTTGAGGTAGTTAAGGGCAAACCATTGATGGTTGAGGTTAGTTATCAATGATTAAAGATTGACCGTTGGTGGTTAAGGTCATAGTCACAAATGGATAAAGTTAGCCATTTCCACTAATGACTGGTGGGGTAAATGGTTAGGGAATGGTCCTAAAGGGGTCTAGGGGTTCCTTATAGGTCACTATGACATTTAGAACTGTAATGTATGGTTGTCTAGTGTCTACATTTTACCCCTTTTTGTTATGCATTTTATATCTACAAGATGTCAAAAAAAATGCAAGGTTGGTATAAGGTCAAATGTTTCGAGTATGGGATAAGGTGTTCATGTTATAATAATTAATTAGTCTTAACCTATTGTAATTAATGTCTCAAGGTATTACACCTTGGTTGACCTAGGTTAGTTAGATGGGGCATTTCCTAGATGTGTGATTAGTTGTTGAGTCATAATCTCCTCCAAATTAGGAAATCTAATGTCACTTACTATTATATAAATTAGCACCTCTTATATTGCTTTTATAAATTTAGTTAATGTAATTCCATTATGGTTTTCATTTGTACCAAAATAAAAAATTCCTGAGGAGTCTTTTTCGAAGCATTGGAAATTCAGTGGATATCAAGAGCGAAGTTTGTGCGATCTTTAGATGCATCATGCTACTCCAATTTCAGCCATCCCAAGTTGAAACACTACAAGAATTCTAGCCAATTTATGGAAGGAGAAAATTTTAGATCTGGAATTCATACTTGATATTGACCAATTTGTAATATTGGCAATATTAATATTAGGTTGAAGCACCAAAACCTGAACTATGGCATTAGTATTTGCTACTTTGCATTAGTCTGTCAAGATCTATCTTTGGCACTTTGGATCTATTGTTCTTAATTTGGTGTGAAGAAATGATAAGCCACTAGACTAGCTTTGGCATCACCCTTTAGTAGTTTGGCATCATATTTTGAGCAAGAATAAGGCGTTAGAATTATTTTTATTCATTTTATTTCAGACTAGCTTTTGTTTCATATTTACACACAGTAATCAAATCTTCATTGTTAATAAGAGATGGAAGAAGAAATTAGATCCATGCCCACTAGTCTAAATTTTTAGTTTCAACATCGATCCATGTATTATCTTCTACGTCAACTTTAGTAGCACATCTAACCAGTAGATCAATCCATTATTTCTTCCACTCGATGTTGGCTTTCCAAGAGGGATTTACAGTGGAATCGAGATCCATTCTTATGATCTAAAAATAAAAAATAAAAATAAAATATGGAAGGCATCATTTTTTTTGTTTGAAGTTAAACTATGGCATCCTTTTTTTATATTTCAAATCCATTTTTGGCAAGTATTACTGAAATAGTGCATTAGAATTATTATTTCTTTTTTTTAATCTTATATGCATATTATACTTGGCATTCCTAGGTGTGAAAGCAGGATCTACGAGCTAAATCTGTTTCTTTTCTAAAGACGAGGCATTGACAAGCTTTGGTTGTACGTTGGAAGAGAGTGTGAGCCATTGTATCTGCCTAAGATTTCTATTCTACTCTCTGGATCTATTTGAGGAGTTCATATTTATATCTGATCCAAAACAAATAGTAAAATCTTCCTTTTCTTAATTTACACAGCTAAAAAGTTATTATTATTTTGTTATAACCTATATTTTTTGCTTAAAGAGGAAGTAAAACTCATATAAATGCATCCCAAGGTAACCATGAAGATTATTTTTCAGTTCCATTGGCTTTTATAAGTCCATGGTGAAATTTAGGTTCCAATGAGTGGTTGCATGAATATATTCTTTTTTGATTTGGCCTCAAAAATTTGTTTTTTGTGTTTTTTAAATTGATTTGACCTATTGTTATAGGAAATCAAAACACTTATAAGTTTTAAACCATAACTCCGATTGGAATTCCATTTTTTTCAAAAGTGCATATTTTTTTATTATATATCTATTATAGTCCTTAATTTTTATAAAATAAATACATTTCTTCCTCAGACGCATATTCAATTAAAACTGACATCCAATTTTTCATTACTTGTTTGGATGCATTTTCGATAGAGTCTGATGTCTGTTATGTTCTTGTGCATTATTTTTTATCTTTGTGTATTCATTTTTTGCATTTTATTTACATTTTACAAATACACATTTCATTTTCGCACTTAACAATACACTTGTAATTTGTTATATGCAACTTGCAAAATGTTTGGTTCTGGACCATATTTTATGCTTCCTAACACAAAACTTTGTGGTGACAATTATGTATCATGGAAAACAAAAGTATAAACACATATTGAGTTTGAATACATTTGGTCAGTTGTAGAAGGTACATGGCTCAGACATGCAATAGATGTTGATCAACAACAAAAATTTGATAAGGCTAATAAAAAAGATAAATTAATAATCATGTTTGGAGTTTTAGATGAGTTGAAAACTCATAACCATAATGTTACAACAAAAAAATATGCTTGGGATAAGATTAAAATAATATATGAAAATAAGAATCAAAATCAAATCCTACATCTTTAGAGCCAATTGCACACTCTTAAGCTCAAATCAGGTGAAAAGTAAAAGCATTCCTTAGAAGGGTTACAACTTTGTGGGCTTTGCTTCAATCCTTGGGTGAACTGATGACAGATGAATCTTTGGTTCTTATAGTCCTTAGAGCATTTCCCTACACATATAGGATCTTTGTGACCATATTGAATTCATAAAATAAAATAAAAATAAAAATAATCTTTGAGATGTTAAATTTGTTCTAATAAGAGGAAGTTATGCACAATTTAGAGGAAGTAGATGATGATCATGCACTCACATTGAATCAAAAGGGGAAGAAACCCATGAAGGGTCCCAAGAAATCTCTAAATTAGAATAAACAACACAACCAACAAGGGAACATTCATGTTCTATTAAAGCATGCCAAATTTGAGGAAAATAGTGACATGACTTGAAACATTGTTGGTGTATTTTTTTCAACAAGGCTCATCTATCAAGAAGCCCTCTTTCGAAAAATCACCAAAAATAGAAAATAAGAAACCACAACAACATAATAGGTGGAAACAAAAAAAATCCAAACCTAAACAACATGGAAATGTTGCTAAAGACAATGATTCTTCAAATGAGGAATATGGTTTAGATAATCAAACACATAAGTTTACTAATCATCCAAGTGTAGTTTGGTATGGTTATTTAGGAGAAACCAGACACATGACAATAGTATAAGATTAATTTTCTGCATTGACCAAAATAGAATCAAAGGGCAATGTATCTCTTGGAGACGATACCTCATATACATTCAAGACAGTGGTGACATTAAACTTCAACTTGGAAACAAAAATTACAACATTTCAAATGTTTTATATGTTTCAGGACTTACAGAAAATATGTTATCTATTAATCAATTACTTGACCACAACCTCATGGTTGAATTTAATCATCAAAATGGTCAAAACTTTTACCATATCAAAGATAAGTTTAGGCATATCAAAGTGATTGTCAAGACTTCCAACATTGGAAAAATGTTTCAACTTGATTTTGTTCAAAATAATCATCAAGCACTTGTAGTAAAAGATATAAAAATAGGAAATTTTATAGCTATATGGTCACTTGAGTTATGGTTATTTTTTTTAATTGATAAAATAGGATATGGTTTATGGTATTTCCAAACTCAAGAAATCTTCTGATATATGTACTAGTTGCTTAGCAGGAAAAAACAAAGAGCCCCCTTTGGAAAGATTGAGTATCGATCACTTGGTAAATTGGACTTGGTGCACACAAATCTTTGCAAACATTTTTCTTCCAGTCTCAAAGGGTACAAATACTTTCAACTTTTTATTGATGATTACTCATAGTAAAAGTGGGTATATTTATTGAAGACTAAGGATCAATATTTTCAAGTCTTTAAATAATTCAAGGCCATGATTAAAAATAAAAATGGTAAGAAAATTAAGACCCTCCACTCAGATCATGAGGGGAATACACTAGTAAATAATTCTCAACCTATCTCAATGTGAATGGAATCAGTCAGTAATTGATAGCTCCATATTCAGCTTAGTAGAATGAAGTTGCATATATAATAGAGTCATTATGAAAATGTTTTTCAACATGGTTGAGGATGCAAAATTACCTAATACATATTGGTCAAAATCTTGTCACACTGTAGTCTACTTGTTGAATAGGTCACCCACCAAAGCTCTTGATAAAATCACATGTCATGAAGCTTGGACAGGTAATAAACCAAAGCTAACTCACCTTCGAGTTTTTAGTTGCAAGGCTTATATGCAATTTCCTAAGAAGAAAAGAAAGAATTTAGATAAGAAAATAAAGGAATGTATTTTTGTGGGATACAGTGCACAATCAAAGGCATATATCCACCTTGATCCAAAAATAAAGAAGGTACTAATCAGAAGAGATGTAGTGTTTGATGAAAAGAGTGGAATCAATCCACCTACTACATAAGAAAATGATACATGAAAAATTTACAAATACTAATTACAAATACTAAGAGTGGAATCTATAGTTTAACATATGCCCAAGTGGTATACAAATACTATATGAGATGATAACTTAAATGAAGTACCAAATACATCCACTTAAAGATCAAGGACTCGAAGCATGGCTTGAAAAGATGTTAATATGGCCCTTATGAGCATTATGCAAGAAACATATGGGCCCTCTATAGTAATAAAATCCCTACAATCTAGACCTTAGAAAGATGCCATGGATGTAGAACATTAGTCATTGATGAAGAATAACACTTGGTAACTTGTTGATAGTCCACTAGGAAAGAAGCCTATAGGATGTAAATGGGTCCTTCAGACCAAGTAAAAAGTAGATGGCTTTGTTGATAAGTACAAGGCAAGAATTTTTGCAAAAAAGTATGCTTCAAAAGAAGGCATTGACTATGAGGAGACTTTTGCTCCCATAGCTAAGATAAAGACTATCAGAATGGTTTTTGCTATGGCTACATAGTTTGGATGGAAATTCCATCAAATGGACATAAAAATCACTTTTATAAATGAATATTTAAAAGAGGAAATATACATGACTCAACCTGAAGGATTTGTGGCACCTAATCAGGAACAAAAAGTGTGTAGGCTTATCAAGTCTCTCTATGGGCTAAAATAGGCTCCTCGAGCCTAGTACATTAAGATTGATGAGCATCTCGTACAACATGGATTCGATAAGATTCCATATGATCCTAACCTCTACATCAGACAACATGGAGAGGAGGTTGTTATGGTGATTATTTATGTCGATGATCTAGTCATCATTGGTAGCATAGTGAAGATTGATGCAACTGAGAATGATCTCAAAAGATTGTTTGACATGAAAGATCTTAGTCTATTATACTATTATCATGGTTTGTAGGTATGGTAGAAGGAATATTATAGATGAAGTATACTAAGACATTGATCGAATAATTCAAGATGATAGACTACAAGCCTATTGTAACACCTATAGAAACAAGACTTCAATTATTTTGTATAGATCCATCACTAGAAGTAAATATAACTCTCTATCAGTAGTTGATTGGGAGTATTATTTACTTGACATATACTAGGCCAGATATTATTTATTTTATTATCTATATTTCTCAGTTCATATAGGAACCAAAGGTATAACATTAGAAAGCAAAAAAGGGGGTATTAATATACATCAGATGTGCACTTGGGTATGGCCTAGAGTATAAGAAGAATGATAAGTTTTTATTGATAGGATACCTAGATGCAAATCATCCAGCTTCTATTGATGATAGGAAATTCACTTCTAGATTTGTGTTCTTTCTAGGATCAGGTCTAATTTCATTAGGAAGTAAGAATCATAATTGTATTTCTAGATCTTTCATGGAGGTAGAATATTATGTTGCATCAGGATTTGTCTATGAAGTGATATGGATACATTGCATTCTGTCAAGACTAGGAGGTCTAAAAACTCATCCTACAGTTCTAAATTATTATAATTAGGGTTTTATACATCTTGTTTATAATTTAATGTTTCATGAGATAACCAAAAACATAGAGGTTCAAATTCATTTCATACACAAACATGTTCTATAACACAACATATATTTTTAGTATTGCCCCACTCAAGATCAGTGTGTAGATGTCTTCACGAAATCACTTGCATGTGAGAAGTTTGAGGCATTCAAAAATTCTCTCATCTCCTCTTTAGGTTAAAATCAATTAAGGGGGGAATGTTAGAATAGTTAATTAATCCTAGCCTATTTTAATAAATGTCTTAAGGTATTACACCTTGGTTAACCTAGGTTAGTTAGATGGGGTATTTCCTAGATGTGTGATTATTTTTTATGAATCATAATCCCCTATTTATTAGGAGATCTAATCTCACTTAGTATTATATAAATAAGAACCTATTTTAGTGTTTTTTTAATAATTTTAATGTAATTACATTTTGGATTTCATTTTTCTCTCAAACCAGGAATCAATGAGGTGAAATAGAGTTGATAGTGGGTTTAACAAGTGGTTAAGTGGGTGATAAAGATGGTGATACATTGGGCATTAGATTGTAGACATGCACATAGAATGTGACTAAGTTTGATATCATAGATCATACATATACTAAGTTGCCATAGGTGAAGTAGTTTGTAAATTATGGTTGGTACTAAAAGGATAAGTGACAAGTGGATCAAGTGACCACAATCAAGCATGGTGGTTATGATTACACTCATAAATGCAAGTCTCCTAGGTAAGGTTAATGTGTTTGTTGGTATCCAAGGTAAGATGTGATCTCAAGAAGACACAAAAGAGTCACAAGTGTCAAGACCACAAAGGGTTGTGTTTCAAGTTACCTAAACTATTGGTGCATAAAAGTAACTAAATTTCAAGTTGTTCATCATGACAAGGTAGTCGTCACAATCTAAATGACTAAGGCAAGGTCAATGTAAAATGTGTGAAAGTTGGGCTAAAAATACCAATGTTAGGGTTTTTTTATTAGTGGGTTGGTATAGAAGGTGATCATTATTAGGGGTGGTTAATGGTAATGTTGTTATGGTGAAGAGTTGGTAAAAAGTGTAGTTGTGATGCCAAAAATTTTGATGGGTCGATTATCGACAGTCAAGGTCAACTGTTGATGGTTGCATAGTGACCATCTATGGGTGGACCTCAACCCTAAAAAGGAGATGGGTAAAATTCAAATGAGAATTATTATTTTTAATTTTCAAATCAACCCATGATGTTTCATCTTTATTTATGTGGTGACGCTTGAGTGTTTATGATTAGCTAAGTGAGAGTTCATTTGTGTGTTTGACTAGGAGTTGAGTGATGAGTTTGAGGTTTGACTGAGGTGGGTCAGAGTAGAGGAGATCCAATGAGGATATAGAGAGGCTGAGGTAGAGTGTGAGACCAAGTGGTGGTGGTTGCGAGAGTACCACCATGATGATGGTCATGAAATGAGGTTAGTGGTGTAATTGAATTTGTAGTTTGTCCTTGAATTTATTATTTGTATAGTTTATTGTAAGTGGGTGGGTAGGGGTAGGTTTTTTGAATTTAAGGGGTTTTGAGGAGTGGGTATGAGATTGGGTATGGGGTAGGTAGGTGTTGTGTGGAAACTAGTGGGGGTGATAAATAGAGTAGGGGTAGGTGAAAATTAGGAAGTTTGGTTAATGTTTTGGGTAGTTTGGGGAAGCCCTAAAGCTTGGTGTGTCACTGATAGTCACCACATAGTGACCATTAGCAATTGTTATTAACCAGCACCAATTGATAATCAACCATCAATGGTCGATAGGTGACCATTGAAGTGGTAAATATGTAGATTTTTGATGGTTAACCACTAAAGTGTTAGTGGTTGAGGGTGATCAGTCGATTCTATAAGGAACTATTTTCAGTTGATATTCAACCATCAGTGGTTTTAGGATAAGTTAAAAATATGGTAGAAGGATGGGTGAAGGGTAAGGTAAATATAAGTGTTTCAGGGTGGATTAGGTGAGGGTATATGTGGAAGAGGTGAAGGGTAAGGTTAGGTTTAGGGTATTAGTCATAGGTGTCATTCTAATAGGTAAAATATACTTAAGTAATGCATTTAACTTTGCAAGCAAGGGAGCAGCTTTAGGTGCAAGATCAAGTGACATAGCTCCTAGATGAGGTTTGTCAAGTGATGACAAACTAGGAGTGGGATCACTTAAAAATAGTGGACTTGGGAGGTATTAGGTATTATTAGTGCATTCTTAGATATACAACTATGTTGGTGTCCCTCATAAAGAGATGGGACCTAGATAATAACACATTTTTACTACCAATTGGAGAGATGATAATCCTATCAGAGGACATCCACCAAATCATGAAGCTATTGATATGAGGTGAGCTGATAGAGTACATCAATAGTAAAGAATGAGATGAGATCATAGATATGTTGTATGAGGATAACTTGATGCATGTTAGGTGGCACACTGTGGCCCTCCATTATACACCCCTATATCACAGGTATAAGGGATCGAGATGGGTTTTCACGATGACGACGATGACGACGACGACGACGACGATGATGATGATGATGATGATGATGATGATGATGATGATGATGATGATGATGGTTATGACTTACTATGCACTACAAGGCTCAAGCATTAGCAGATTTCTATTAGTGTTTCTATGAATTCTAGTAGGTATGATGATGGATCAAATAATGTATGCTTAGGTACCTATCTTACTAGTACAAATCTACCAAGAACTATAGGGTTATAGATCACATAGGATGTATAGCATCAGCATCAGATTTGTGCTACACTATTGGGCATATGAGCACATTAGGGTACTTTGACCAGGTGGGTTTTCATGGCATGGATTTGTTTATATGGACTACAAAGTTGGTTTTATGTGATGGAGGAATGACTATGCACTCACAATACTAGGGGGAGGGACACAAGATCTTGAATGGTACTAAGATAGGTTGGATGCACTAGTCAAGGGTAATGTCATGTGGAGACCATATGTTAGATTTCTTACATGAGAAGGTCACTTGAGGAAAAAACTATAATTATCGAGTTATAGGTGGATTGAGTGTAGACAAAAACCTGAGGTAGAGTTGATTCCTTTTTGTGGATCTAAGAATTTGGCTCAAGAGAGGATGGTTAGTATGGTGTTAGTTTCAAAATTAAAACAAAATGAAAGAAGCACACTAGCTAACATAACATCTCTAGGCCTAATACTAGGGAGAGATTAGTTAACAAACATAATAAAATACATAAATAAAATTCAAAATAAATCCTCTTTTACCTTCCTTAAATGTTCCAAAATGTTTGTTGTAGTGGCTTGCTTGATTTGTGCTCATGAAGTCCTTGGCATTGGAAGCTTGGCTACCTCCAGCTCTCCTTGGCACCTTTGGCTTGTGGCTTAGCTTGGCTTGGAATCAATTTAGCATGGAAACACTAATTTTAATGGCTTATTGAAGATATTTGTGCAATAAATTAGAAATGATGTTCATGGCCTCTCTATTTATAGATTTTTGCAAATGTCTAGAATCAACCTGAACCATCCATCCTGAGATTGGGATGTGTGGTTAAAGATTAATTCAATTTTTAGAATTAACTTTATAATTATCCTCATCATGACATTGGATTAAGGAGAAATTAAGAGGCATGGAAGGCATCATGGAAGGCATTGTTGAGGCATGGAGGGCATGAATCTTGATATTTGTGACATTTATGGCCTAGGGATGTCTTCCCAAGAAATGAAGTCACATGATGATGCAGATATTCCATATTTATTTCCTAAATAAAATATTCAACAAGTTTCCATGGAATTCTTAACTAGTCCTTGATTTTTATTAATTAGCTCTTAAGCATGATTAAGCACTTTGTGCACAAATTACTCAAATTGATCAAAATGCCTTGTTATTGGTCTAAAATTTGAATGGATTTGAATTGGAAGTCATTGTCAGATGCATTGAAATTGTATTCTCATTTATTATGTTACCAGTAAAAAATAATGAAGGCACATATCTTGTGTAAGGGATTTGATAGGAAAGATCAAATCAAAGCACCTAAGTGAAAAATTGGCACTTTGACTCAGAATGATCTGATCAAAGTTAGCTAGACCATAAATTGTATTGCTCCATTTAGGGATACCATAGCCAAAATCAGCACTTGAATATATCAATTTCACATCATTTAGCATGTTTTAGTAATTTTAGGCCAAATTGTGCATTTTAGATGTAAATTGGTCAAAAACCTGGTTGGAGGTTATCAATGGCTAGATTTAGGTGTCTATAGTTTGCCCCTATTTTGGAAGGTGTTTCAAGCTATAAGCACAGTAACATCTCAAATAATGAAAAGGTCATGTATGCCTATAACTATAATGATGATAAACTAATTATATGATGCCCCCTCAAGGGAATGGTTGGCACAAGTAAGGTCAGCAAATGGGCCCTCAAAAAGAAAAAAATAAAATAAGGGGACCAAAGAAAGGAAAGATGATGGGGGGAAATACAATTATATTGAAAAAGTATTCAAAATCATTAATAATGCAAGTGGGATGGTGCACAATGGTTTACCCAAAGGTGGTTATAAACATTGTACCCCGATAGTGGCAATGTGGTATGATAACACAATGATTTTCCCAAAGATGGTTATAATCATTGAGAAGATGGAGTTTCCCTAGTTAGGATAGACAAATAAGACAATAACATGGCCCTGTATAGGCAGAAAGTAAAGTGGTGACAACACAATGATTTTTCCAAAGGCGGTTATAATCATTGAGAAATACAAGTGGGATGATGTGTAATGATTTATCCATAGGTGGTTATAATCATTAGACCTTGACTATAAAAAACATGATAAACTTGGTTGAGGATGAAGATAACTTAACACAAAGGATAATGATGAAGTGGAATAACCTACTAGTAGGGAAATGCTCATCTAAACTAATAAAAATTAAAATTATTTCATGGTGAGTTACTCTATTTGGGATATGATTAGGATGGAATCAAGATGTCAGCATCGAAGAGACACTGCCATTACTAAATAGAATTTTTGAATCTTAGGTTTGTTGTATCACGTGTTGGTAGGCATCATGGTATAACATCATGAGGACTTGGTCAAAATATACATAAGGATTGACTCTCGTAATCCAATACACAATAGAAAACAATGCACCAATGATAGAAACCATGATGACAATGTAAACATATGAATATATATGTATTCAAGTGTAAGTGTGGCCAAGGAATCACCTAATGAACACAAATAAACTGAATTAAGGCAATAGTGCTAAATGTAAACAAATAGGTAGACAAACAAACAAAATAAGAAGAAACAAACAAACAAACAATGCAATAAAAACCATATGAACATTGCCCCTAGAAAATAGATGACAACTCAACAAATGAACAAAATGGAGGGATAAAAGAAAAGGAAGGGGGTGGTCGATTTGTCTCCATATGCACTAGGAAAGTGGAAGCTGCCTACATAGTTCCATGAATGTAATATCCAATAAAAAAAAAATAGGCCAAATGTAGTTCTCCCAAGGAATGGGAAGAATGAGATAACTGATAAAATAAAATAAAATAGATGTGATAGAAGAATAGGAATGGTCTTGAAAAAATGGTAAGTGCATGAGAGAAAAAGGCCAAAAGAATGGGGAAACTAAATGATAAGTGATTTGCTTGTAACTTAATAAGCATTCCCAGAATCCTTAAGGCAAAGAAGTGGTCAATGCTTTTATTCTTTTCTAACAATTTTTTAAATATTTTTGGAATTATTTTGGAGTATCTCAACTCAATTGAGAATGATGAGACACTAAATGGTTTAATCTCACAAAATGGTGAGAGTACTCAAACTTAGGTTTCTCACAAAATGATACGAGTGTGGCATAGATTGCTCACAAAATGGAAAAAGCGTGGCTAGGTTACTCACAAAATTGTGAGAGCATGGCTTAGGGTGACTGGTCTGGCCTCAATAAGTATTGAGTTCTACCTGCATAGTCCTAGAGTAGGACCTCAAGTCACTGTAGTTTTTCCCTTACAGTGGAGGAATTTGACTAGTTTAGTAGTCAATTCAAACAAAACAATCATAGTTGGTAAAAAGGTATAGTATCACATAGGAAGTGGCAAGTTGGTATGTCAAGGCTTAATGTTGCCCCTAGTTTTCCCATTGGTGGTTATAACCAAGACACAATGGCATAGATAAATGGTACTAATTTTCTTAAAGGTAGTTATAATTAGTAGCAAGACCAGTGGTAAGAAAGGAATAACAAACAAAGGATGCAACTATCAAAACTTCTATTACACTATCCTAATATATGATCTTTGTCTGAAGTACTTGAACCAACTGATGAAATTTATCAGATACCTTGATGCTTAAAATGCGTAACAAATGGTAAAAACCAAGGTTAAATAGGCTAGGCTTTAGAATACACTGGGTTTATAGGTTGAAAGTGGAAAGTGGATATGGCAAAGAGGATGGATAAGGATGGTATTTGTATAAACAAAAATAGTAATAAAATAACATAACTAAAATGCTCCTTATAGACAATACACCTTAGCATTAAAGCATAGTACCACTTGAGATGAATAATATTCATCAGCTCTAAAAGTTTATCTCCATCTGGTGTGGTGAGCCTGTATGCTCCTAATCCATAATCTATAGTAATGATGAAAGGCCCTATCTAGTTTAGTTTGATTTCCATTTATGATTCTTCTTAGCCATGGTATTCTTTTGGTTTTCCTTAAGAATAAGATCACCAAGTTCAAATGTTATATACATAACACACTGATTATAGTGGAATTTGAGTTGGTTTTGATATGCTTGAAGATTACTGAGCATGATTGTGTGTTTCTCATCAAGTAGGTCTATCTCTTGCAGGCAAACTACTCAATAGTCATGATCATCTAGGACATGCTTGAAAGAGATGTGTAGTGAAAGCAATTCAACTTCAATGGGAAGGATGGCTTTAGTACCATAAATGAGTATGGAGTGGCTCCTATGGGAGTACGATGATTGGTATAGTTTTCCAAAGGATAGGGAATATCTGCAAGTGCCAATCATGATTGGCATCATTTACAATATTCAGTACATAGCTAGTTTACATCCTTGTTCTTGAATGATCCACCATTATCAAATATAATGTCAGAGGGGATACCGTAGTGGTAAATGAGATGGTTTAAAATGAATTTGGAAATTTGCTTTCTAGTCATGTAAGTGAGGGGTATATCTTCAATACACTTAGTGAAATACTCAGTGGTGGTAAGGATATGTTTATGGTTGTCAGATGAAGTGGGGTTGATCTTCGCAATGAGATCAAGTCCCCATGTAAAAAATGGAATTGGTGTCAACATTTGTTTTAGAGTTTTTTCTAGGGTATGTATCAGATTAGCATGTTGACATTTGTCACACTTTTTTACATATGTAGCAACATCTACATTTATTGTGGGCCAATAATAACCAATACATAAGAGATTTTTAGATCGGACTACCCTACTAGAATGAGTGCCACATACTCCTTTGTGAACTTATCTTAAATCTAGTGTAGACTCTATCAAAGTTAAGTAACGAAGCAGAGTTCCATCAAAACTATGATAGTAAAAGGTGGATCTAAGTAGAGCGTAATGAGTTCAATAATGAATGAAGGCTTTGGTTGATTTTGAGATAGGTTAAATGGTATAACTTTATCATGAAGGTAGTTATAAAGGTCTAAGTACCAGATAGAATTAGGACCAATAATATCACAAATTTTGGTAATAATTGAAGGTTCATGAGCTAGTGCTAATAAATTCTTGATGAGGAACTGATACTCTCATGCTTTATCTATTTATCAAATTAGAGAGCCAATAGTGGCCATGGCATCTACAATTCTATTACTAGACCTTGGTATATGCTAAAACTAAATGTTGGTAATTTATTTCTTAAGAGTGTTGACCATGACTTTATATGGAACTAGCTTGTCATCTTTGGTCTAAAAATGATATGTGACATGATTGATGATTAACTAAGAATCACCATAAACTTGGAGATGAGATATATTCCAATGCACTACTTGTTGAAGTCCTGGAACAAGTGATTCATACTCAGCCATGTTGTTTGTATAAGGAAAGCTGATTTTGAATGATTTAGGGATTAGATCCCCCTATGGTGTAATAAAAAATAGGCCTGCCCCCAATCCATGTGAAGTAAATGAACCATCAAAATACAGCTCCAGGGTTACTCCTCAAGGGGTGTGTCAATGACAGTCATTATGGATTCATCAGGAAATTGAAACGTGAGTGGTTGTGTGTCTGTGAGAGGTGCTTCAACAAGTTGATCTACAAGAACTTATCCCTTGATTACCTTCTGAGTGACATAGTCTATGTCAAACTCACTGAGAGGCATGATCCATTTAGCCATTCTACCTTGCAAAGCTATTTTAGATAGTAGATACTTGAGCGGATCTACTTTTGAAATGACCATGGTCTTATTATTCAACATGTAATGGCATAGTTTTTAAGATGCAAAGACCATGGATAGATAAGCTTTTTAAATAGGTACGTAGTTATGTTCATATGTAACCAAGGTACGTCTTATGTAGTATATAGCATGCTCTTTTCCATTATCATCTATTGAGCCAAGATTGTCTCCAGAGCATGGTCGATAGCTAATAGGTATAACAAGAATGGCTTTCCTGACATATAAGGTAATAAATAAGGCAGATTAACAAGATAGTCTTTGAGTTGTTGAAAATTTGTTTGGCAGTGATCTTCTCAATGAAATGCAACTCCCTTCTTCAAAAGGTGTGTCAATGGATGGCACTTATCTGCTAACTGAGAGATGAAGTGTCAAATTGACTGGATCTTACCCTATAAACTATAGATTTGCTTTAAATTTGTTGGTTGTAACATCACGGTTATAGCATGGACTTTAGCCAGATCAACTTCAATACCTCTATGAGATATGATGAAGCCAAGTAATTTGCCTAAAGTTACCCAAACACACATTTTTTTGGATTGAGTCTGACTTTATACTCTCGTAATCTTTCAAATATATTAAATAGCACTATTGGTGATCAGACTTGGTTTAGGATTTTCCTAATATGTCATCGACATAGTCTTCAACAATATCATGCATCATATCATGGAATATAACAGTCATGGCCCTTTGATATGTAACTCTAGCATTCTTAATACCAAATGTCATTACTTGATAATAAAATGTTCCCCACAAAGTAATGAATGCTATTTTATGTTTGTCTTCTGGTGCTATTATAATCTAGTTGTATCCTAAAAAGCCATCTATAAGTGAAAACATTTCATAGCCTGTCATGGAGTCGATGATCATGTCGATATTAGGAAATGGAAAATCATGTTTAGGACAAGCTTTGTTGATGTCTCAAAAATTAGTACAGATTTTGATCCCTTCAGGGTTTTTGCTAATAGATACCACATTATATATCTATTATGAGTAGTCAATAGATCAAATACATCCTGCTTCTAAGAGTTTTACCAACTCTTTTTTTACCAATATAGCAATGAAAGGATGCATCTTACATAGCTTTTTTTACTGATTTGGCATTGGAATTAACCACAAGCTGGTGCAAAACCAAGGTAGAGTCTAAACGTAGCATGTCAGAATAGGCCCATGTAAAGATATCCACAAATTCTCTCAATAGAGATGTAAATATGCCACGTTCTATTAGTGTAGGTTTTTATTTTTCCCTATATATTAATTAGGGAATATCATATATTTGTGCATACATTGAGTTTTCCTACATTCGTGGGATAGGCTAGCTTATGTGGAGATTGTGTGTCATATTTGTGTCATAAGGTGTCATAAGAATGTCATAAGATACTCCTATTCGGGGTATGGGAGTTATTTCTCTATTCTTAGCACCTTGTCACCACCTTTTTTGGAGGAGTCTATTCTTGGGGTGATTTGACCACCTTTTGTGGAGGAGTCTATTCTTGGGGTGCTTTGACCACCATTTGTGGAGGAGTTACTTACTATCTCTCTTATATGTATTCTTCATTTTGGCCATTTCATGTGAATAATCAGATTTTAGTTTTCTCCATTTTTGTCTTGTGCAATTTATCTTCTTATTTTCAAATTGCTTCAACATCTTGTGGTGTGCACTTGTTCATCTTGTGTGATCACGTCTCCATTGCACTAGCGTTATCTGGATTCTGGCAACAACTCCGATATGGTATCAGAGCAAGAACGGTAATCGTGTGTGTGGTTATGCTTTTAAGTTCATTTTGAAATCAAGAAGAGTGGAGTTCTCTTTTTTTTTTTTTTTTTTTTAGATTTGATCTAAAACAAAAAAAAACTTTCAAAATCTCTTCTGGTTTTCTTGGAAATCCTTGGCCTTTGGGTGTCTTGGTTGTTTTTACTTCAGAAGCTGGTTTATCTGTTTCTCTTGGGTGCCATTGTTGTGTGGAGCAGTAAATTGAAGAGCAGTAACTCAAAAAAACAAGTCCTTCCAGCGTCCTTCTATAGCCAAGCTTCTGGCTTCACTTCTGCGCCAACATCAACTTCACTTCTGCCACGCCATACTTCTGGTCTACACTAACCTCATTTCCAGCAAGGAGCAGTAGTAGCTATCAGTTCCAGCCACGTCATTTGGCTGTACGGCATCCTTCTAGCAGGTCTGCAAGTTTTCTTTAAGCAAAATCAGGTCTTTTTTTTGGTTTGGCGTCCCAAGTCACTAGGCATTTTGTTTCTGCACCTAGATGTCCCTTCTCTTCTGTTTTGTTGTTGTATGTTGATATCAGTGAGGAGCAAATTCAAAATCTTTGTCTTTTCTGACCAGCCAAATCAGAACTGTGCCCTTGTTTGTAAGACATTTTTGTCTGCTGTATTTTCTTGAAAATGGCGCTCCTTTCATAATTGGCGTCCAATGTGGACTCTTAAATGCTTGGTTAGCTGTTAAATTATGTCTTTGCTTCATTATTTTTAGTCAAAATTGACTTGATAAAACAAAAATCAGTCAATTTGACTAAATATTAAGGATTTTAGACAGTGTTGTAATTTGGGGTTTTTCAATTAAAACTTGTATCTTCGCCTGTCAAAGATGAAGGGTGAGGCCGGGGTTGGTAGGAGGCCAATTCCCCCTCAAAAAACTTTATTTAGATTCCTCATTTTGTGCTGAATCCAATGAGTGGTTGGAAGGCCACTTTTTCTCCCCATAACACGCATTTTTTTAATGTTTTAGTACTTCTTTTACAAAAACACTAGTTTATGGGAAAATTGTAACTTTAAAATCTTGCAAACAGTAGCTCGGTTTTAGGTGCCATTTTTTGCAAACGTGTTTGTAATTTAATTATCCATAGTGTAGACTTATTAATTGTCAAAAATGCACTAGTTTATAAAGTGCCAAAAATTTGGTTCTCCCGGGACGCATTTTCGGTCGAGTCTGACGTCTTGTTTGCTTTAGTCTTGCACTGATTGCTCTAAGACACATTTTCAACTGAGTCTGACGTATTTTGAGAGTACACTTTCAAATTTGAGGGGGCTCAATATTTTGGGGGGGTGTGATTGCTTTTTCACAACTTGCAAACTTCACTTTCATTCTCCTTTCTGCATAAATTCACAACTTGCAATCAACTCAACTTCACCTAAATTCAGCTAAAAATGGACTCTTTTCAACTCAAACCCCTAACACCCTTCAACTATCATGAATGGAAAGTCAAAATGTCAATCATTCTTAGAAGCAAAGGGTTGTATAGGATCACCATGGGTACAGAAGTAGAACCCAACACAGATGCTAAAAATGTTAAGTGGTACAACCGTAGTGATGAAGCCTTTGGGTTACTGAGTTTGTCCGTGTCTCCAGAACTTCTCTTCCACTTAGAATCCTCCCAAACTCCTAATGACATATGGAACACCTTAAAAAAGTTGTTTGGGAAGCTTGATGAGATGAGAGGTCATGAGCTCGAAAACGAACTCATAAGTCTAAGTCCTAGTAACTTTGACACCCTACAGGACTTTTTCACTAAGTTTAAGGCCTTTAGATTGTAATTGAAAGAATGTGGGATAGAGAAGAAAGATGATCAACTCATACTTTCTATTCTCGCAAAGTTAGGTCCAAGCTATTCAGTCTTTGTCTCCACTTTCTATGCCACTAAAAGTGCCATTGGCACTGCATGGAAAATGCCTTCTTTGGATTCATTCATTACCGACTTGACTAGGGAGCAAGATAAGCAAATTTAGATGGGCACAATGAAGTCTACTCAACCCCAAGCTTTGATAGCTGGAAATGGTAAGGATAAGACTTCAACAAAGGAGAAGAAGAAAAAGAATAAGGACCAAGAGAAGAAGAAAGAAAACACCAATCCTGCCAAAAACAACACTGAGACTTCTTCTTCTAATGCTAAACCTAAGAAGGAGAAGGTTAAGTGTGCCTATTATAAAAAGATAGGGCATGATGAAGACAAGTGCATGAAGAAACAAATAGACCACCTAACTCATCTTCTAGAGAAGAACAACATAGGTGTTCCTGAGTCCATCAAGCATAATTCATCAACCCAAGATTCTACTAAGGCAAAAGGCAAGGGTAAGGAGAAAGAAAAGGGCAAGGCTCTTGTAACAACTGTAGCTTCTACATCATCATGGGTCATTGATTCGGGTGCTTCTCACCACATGTGCTCTTCACTAGTTGAGTTTTCATCTTTAGAGCCTTGTAACATGACTTCAATTAGTTTGGATGATGACACATCAGTTTCTGTTGCAGGGAGAGGGTCAGTTGAAATGGAAGGAGGAACATTCAATAATGTTCTAAGTGTTCCTTCTCTTTCAACCAATCTCCTATCAGTGTACCAAATCACTCACATGGTCAAGGCATGAGAGTTGAGTTTTCACCAGATTTAGTGTCTATTAGGGAGTTGCATAGTGATACTATAGTGGCAATGGGTAGGGCAAATCACCAAGCTAAGTTATACACCTTCTCACATTTTGCATCAGATTCTTCTCTGATAGCATTGTTGACTCATTCAGATGGAGTTAGCAAATTATGGCATGAGTGGTTCAGCCACCTTAACTACCACTACCTTGAGCACCTTCGAGTTTTTGGATCCCCAGCCATGGCCCGCATTCTAAAGAAGAAACGCAAAGCTATGGAACATCAGTCCAAGCCTTGCATCTTTGTAGGATATCTAGATGGTATTAAGGGATATCGACTTCTAGATCCCGTCACTCATAAGTTGTTCATCAAGAGAAGTGTCCATTTTCAGGAGAGTCCTAGAGACTCAACACTTGACACTTCTTCTCCCTCATCGGATCTACTTTTTCATGATGATTCCTCATCATATTCAGATCAGTCACAATAGGTTCTTGAGCTAAAGACATCTTCTTCTTCAAGTTCAGACAGTGAAGACAATGATGCAGTGTCATCCACCTCTAGTCAGTCAGAGGATGAGGAGTTAGCCCCTAACTCACCCACTTTTGGGCCACTTTGGGCCAGACAAACACTTGAGAGTGCTAGCACTTGGGCAGGAGACCTCGCAGATGATAAACGTACTAGGGGGGATTTTTAGAGAGATCCACATGCCTTTTTTGCTTCAATTTTAGATCCACAGTCTTTTCAAGAGGCATCAGGGGTACCTGAGTGGGATAATGCTATGGAGGAAGAATATTCATCCTTAATCAAAAATCACACTTGGGACTTGACATCACTTCCTAAGGGAAGAAAGATGTTTCAATGTAGGTGGATATATCAGACCAAGTTTGTAGTAGATGGGTCTGTCGATAAGTACAAGGTGTGATTGGTCGCCAAGGGTTTCTCACAGGTGGTAGGCATTGACTACTCAGAGACCTTTGCACCCGTTGCAAAGATGAATTCTATCTGACTCACCTTGGCTATTGTCGCAGCACATGGTTGGGATGCGCATCAGATGGATGTGAAGAGTGCCTTTCTTCATGGAGACCTTGAGGAGGAGATCTACATAGAGCAGCCAAGAAGATTTGTTCAAGATTCTTCCTTAGTATGTGGACTTAAGAAATCTATCTATGACCTCAAACAGGCCCCTCAGGCTTGGTATGCCAAGATGGATTCCTTCCTTCTCACAGTAGGTTTCACTAGGTGCCATTCTGATCCTAATGTCTACTTCTTGTAGTAGGATGATTCGCTTCTAATTTTGGTTTTATATGTTGATGACCTTTTGATCACCGGGATTTCTTCATCAGCTATTGCAATGGTGAAGGCATCTCTCCAAGATAGATTTGACATGACAGACTTAGGTTTATTGCACTACTTCCTTGGCATTGAGATCTCACAGTCAGATTCAGGGATTTCTCTTACATATTCTAAGTATGCTCTTGACTTATTGGCTCAGTTTCACATGGCTGATTGCAAGCCATCTCTGACTCCCTTTCTATCAGGAGTCAAGCTTGAGGCTGATTGTTCTTCACCATTAGTTGATGCCACTCAGTATCAACAACTCATTGGCAGTCTCATCTACTTGACTCACACCAGGCCCAACATATCATATGCAGTGGGACTTGTCTCCAGATTCATGTAGGAACCCCATGAGCTGCATCGGAAAGAAACTAAGAGGATTTTGCATTACATACAAGGTTCACATAGATATGGGATTAATTACAGATTTGGCACAGAGGTTGACTTGGTTGGATATATAGATTCAGACTGAGATGGCAATTCACAAACTCATAAGTCTACTTCCGATTACAGTTTCTCTCTAGGTTATGGTCCTATCAATTGGTCTAGCAAGAAGCAGAATGCTATTACTATATCATCCACAGAGGCAGAGTATAGGGGAGCTATTAATGCAGCTACTGAGGCTATTTGGCTTCAAGGGATTCTTTCTGAGTTTGGCATTCCCATCAGGCAGCCCACCATCATTTATTGTGATAACCAGAGTACCATTCAGATTTGTAGGAATTCAGTTCAGCACCAGCAGACCAAGCACATAGAGATTCACATGCATTTCATTCAAGAGCTCATTCATAGTTAGGTCATTGACTTGATATTTTGCCAGTCTTCAGAGCAGGTTGCAGACATCTTCACCAAACCTTTCACTGAGAGTAATTTCATTCATCTACGAGCTCTTCTTGGGGTGCAATCTATATCTGCAGCAACATCATCTTTAGGGGGGCCTTCTAGCCTCTTCTTTTCTTTTATGTCTCTTTTTGTGGGGGGAGTTTTTTCCTATGGATTTTCTCCTTTTCTCTATCTTATGGGAGATTGTATTTGTATATGGATACCTCATCAGGCCTAGTTGCCGGGACCAATTTTTTATTTCTACACTGCCCACCTAAGCTGCACTTATGGGGGGTTATTAGTGTAGGTTTTTATTTTTCCCTATTTATTAATTAGAGAATATAATATATGTGTGCATATATGGATTTTTCCTACATTTGTGGGATAGGCTAGCTTATGTGGAGATTGTGTGTCATATTTGTGTCATAAGGTGTCATAAGAATGTCATAAGATACTCCTATTCCAGGTATGGGAGTTATTTCTCTATTCTTAGCACCTTGTCACCACCTTTTTTGGAGGAGTCTATTCTTGGGGTGCTTTGACCACCTTTTGTGGAGGAGTCTATTCTTGGGGTGCTTTGACCACCATTTTTGGAGGAGTTACTTACTAACTCTCCTATATGTATTCTTCATTTTGGCCATTTCATGTGAATAATCAGATTTTGATTTTCTCCATTTTTGTCTTGTGTAATTTATCTTCTTATTTTAAAATTGCTTTAGCATCTTGTGGTGTGCACTTGTTCATATTGTGTGATCACGTCTCCATTGCACTCGCGTTATCCAGATTCTAGCAACAACTCTGATATATTCCTCCTCAGTGAGGGACACACCTAATTTTATTCATTTTAGTTCTGATGGAGTCCTAATATTTACCTCTATTATATATTTAACTAGAAGGGTCGAACCATCTTTTATGATAGTAGGTAATAACTTGAACTATTGTATTATGGCAGGGTCCTCCATTAGGACTTGTTCTTCAACTTCGCCTAGGCATGATGAATCTGAGTCCCCTAATGGGAGATATAGACATATGATAAATATAGTCAAAAATTCATGAAGAATTTGATCAAATACTTGTTTTTTCTCAAAGCTGAACTTAGATCCATAGGCAAGTTCATCGTTGGTGGTCTCTTAGTCTAAATTTAAAGAAAAATGAACACCCCTATCTAACGATGCTTGAAACAGGTTTAACCACTAGACTAGCCTTTATCTTTACTTTCTACCTGGTCAAAAGGTGCCTCAAAGAGGTTTTCCCTTTGGGACCTCAATGTTTTACTTACTTGTTTTTGGCTAAGGGTGTTCACTCACTCTCCAAAACAGGTTGAAGGATATAATGTGATTGAGAATCTTGATTTGTGATCTCCCAATAGAACATTGTCTTTAAGGCCTAAAAATTCATAGAATGCCTCATCATTTTGGAACTCATCAATCGACATATTGGATTCTTGTTGGTCCCAATATATAAATTGGGAATAATATAATGTCAATGCATAATGATGAATGGCTAAGGTAAGGGTACAAATGCCATTGTTATCAAACAGGTTAGTTTCAACTAGGTCATCAAAGGTGGGGCTATGATTGGACTCTACTTCATTATTGGCATCATCATCACTAGTCACCACTGATGGAGTTTGAATAAGATATGTGGGGTCACCCCCAGGTGATTTAAATGTAAGTCCATAAGGTCATTCATACTTAGTCATGGAAATTGACTTGATGGTTCCTTGTTATTTCAGTTTGAGGATTCTTCCTTCATAATTGTGATGCTCCATGATCCTATTGAGAATAGGATACTTTGTACTTTTATAATAATCAGCTTGGTTTTCATTGTATAACCATGATTCATCCCCTTCAAGAGGGTCATGTTTTAGGCAAGATGTTGGTACAAATGTGATAGCTCCCTTATCTTTGTTGCCAATGCATATGTGGGGTGACTTTAGGTCACCCAAAGGTTTTTGGATTCTGAAGAAGATTGGCAATATGAAATGTATCATGGGTCACATACTCTACCGATCCATTATCTAAAATGGTGAAATGATGAGAAGCTTTAGGAGGTGACATGTGGGAAATGGAATCCAAGGTACTAGGATCTATGTAATTATCTGGTAAATGATCAATAAGTATAGCCTTTCCTTTATCCTTCTTTAAACTTGGATTCATGTCATACTGATATTTATAGCTTTGAAATTCAACCTCAAGATGCTTGCAGTGTTCATATGGGTGTAAATCTCTTGGAATATTCACTTCTATCCCTGAGTAGGAAAAATTGATACATTGGTGCAGCATTAATGAGACTACATGAATCTCATGTAACCAAGGCCTGCCTAGAAGCATATTTTATGATAACTCAAGATCCAACACATGGCAAAGTGTATCATGGGTCAAAATCCCAATGACAACTGACAAACTAATTGTTCCTTGTGATTTTTTTTCCTGATTATCATAGGCTTTGATGGTTATTATTTTTGGCTGGAGATATGTCATTGTGTACCCAAGAAGCTTGATTAGCTTTAGAGACAATATGTTGAGGCTAGATCCATTGTCTATAAAGACATGTTTCACTTTATTCCATCTTATATAGACTTCTATGTATATTGGATTATTATGGAGTAGGCCAAGGGAAGACATATCGCTTTGGATGAATGTGACTTGTTGGGCTAGAGCTAGGTGTCCAACCAAAGCTTAAAATTTGTCAGGGGATATGTCACTAGCAATAGTGGATTGGGTCAAAAACTTATTCAAGATGTTTTTATGGATTATTGATGTTCACATCAAATCTAAAATAGAAATTTGTGTGGTGTCTTCTGTAATTGTTCCAAAATATCAAACTTCTTATCTTAGTCAGCAATGAATGGTTTATTCTGAGGCTGAACAGTTGGTTGGATGACAGGTAAAGTGGCAGATGGTTATGGGCTTAGGATGGTAATCTTCAACCTCTAAGTTTTGGTTGCATAATCAAGATTAAATTTTGGACCATTATTGCTAACAAATGTTAGGAATGGTGTGGGACTAGATAAGACAACTCGTAGTTGCTAGTGTACTCACATATGGTCATGTGGCAAGGATGAGTTATTGGTATAAGGTCTAAAAGGGGAAGTCCTAGTTTGTTGGTTTGCATGTATGCACACCAAGGTCAAAGAAAGATTATATATGTAATTTGGTTCAATGTTGTTGTTTATCAATGATCTAGGTTGATTAGTGCTTGGTCTAAGATTAATAGAGATGGTACTAATGTTAACCCCTATAATATGACCTACAACCCTATTGTTGTCATGTGTAACTGCATGGTAGGTTTGTTGGTTGTCACTATTTTAACCTTGGTTTTTTCCATTATTCTGTCATTATGGGTTCTACTATCGATTTTGTTGATTCTTTTGGTTCAGCCTTTGATTTTGATACTATTGATTTTGCTATAGCACTGGCCGTTGTTGTTGTTGTTGCTGATTATTTTGCTATTACTAATTTTTATTTCAGGGAAAGGGGTTTTGATAAATCTCAATATTTTGATTAGAAGTGGAATCACCATTATCCAATTTTATCTCCCTATTCTCTAACTTATTTTCAACTAAATGCTTGATTTGAACACATCTTCATAGATTATGCCCATTGCCCTGATGATAGTCACAGAATTTGTTTTCACAGTACCAATCAAGATAAGCAATGCCTTGTAGATAATGCTTTAGTATAGGCTAACTAATAAAATTAGTATCAATAAGCTTCAAAATAAAGACTCAATAAATTCTTCTAGGTCACTAAAGACACGACGTGTAGGCACAGTTCTCTTAGGAGGAGGGGTTTGTAATGGTAAAGGTTGTTGTATTTGTTGTGCAGGTCTTGGTTGCTATGCTTGTGATATTGGTTACAGAGGCTACTGAGTAGAAGTAAGCTAAAAAGGTGGTACAGGTGACATTTGGACTGTTTAGACATGATGGGATTTGGTTACTCCATTTCCCACAACATTCCTATTGTGGTTAAATTAATTTGGTCTTTCATGGCTATTGGCATGTGATGGTTACGATGCTAGCACTTGAATGGGATGTTGGTCATTTCCTTGATTGGTACCTTGACTTTGATTGGTTGAATTAAGCTTGATAACTCTTTTATTGATGAGCACCCACTCAATCAACAAACCTTTATCAATGATCTCTTTGAAATTATGTGTACATTGTAGTTCCAAATGATAAACTATCTCACTATGCAAATTTTTAGTAAACATAGTGGCTAACTATTTGTTTGGTAAACTATGGGTGAAACGGCTTGCAAGGCCTCTCCATCACTATAAATAACTTGCAAATTTCTCACAAGCTTTTTGTTTTTCTTGTATTAAGTCCACTAATGAAATTTCATGCTTGAGATTATAAGAAAAGTGCTACACAAGCTTATTAGAAAGATCATCAAAATCCATCACTAAAATTTTGGGCAACATTAAAAACCACTCCAATGCTTGTCCAACCAAGCTCCTTGGGAACAACAACAAAAGGTATATCTCGCTATATGCCACTAGTTGACATGCGATAAAGAATTTAGTTAAGTGGGCCTTAGGGTCACATTTCCCTTTATATTTGTCAAATTTTAGTAGTTCATATCCTAGAGGGAATGGTATCTGCAAATACTCCATTTTGAATGGATAGGAAAACACATCATCCAATTTGAAATTTTTAATCTATTTACCAACTTGAATGGTAAAAATTTGTATCCTTCATCTATTGTAATTCTTGGGATAGGAAACTGGAAGAAACATTGGTTTGAGGGAGAATATTGGCTTGGGTAGATGGTTGGGAGGTCACAAGTGGGACATTTTGAATAGGGTATCATGGAGATATTTGTTGGGGTACATTGGTTTGGTTGGGGAATGGATCAGGAATATGCATACATGGATTAGGATGTACTTTAAATTACACAATTGGTTGTGTGATATTCTAGTTTAGGTTGGTGATAAAGGTTTAACCTGGAGGATTTTGTGGATGGGATGGAGGGATATAACTATATTGTTCTTGCTATGGTTAAAAAGGGACATGTTGCCAACTAATCAAACCTTGATATTGAGTGGGAACTTGTGAACCAAGACCCTGTCTCTGAATTTGTGGCACATTTTGAACCAACAGTCTAGTAGGTACTTGAGAAATATGGGGAGATCCTTGTTGCATGAATCCCTATGAGAAAGTGAAAACAAGTTACATATTCATCATCTATTTATGACCCATATTTACATGTTGTTGACTAGTCATTGCTTGGTTTTGAATTGCCATATTAGTTTGCAACTAGAGAGGTATGTTCATCATTACCTAGCAAGGTGGAAAATTTTTCCTCTAATTGAGGTGGTAATGTATTTGTCCTTTGTTGTGTTGATACACTATATTGTGTCTATTATTGTGGAGTACAAATTGTTACTTGTTGAGGAGTAAGTTTCATCACATTCTATCGTTAAGGCATGACATTAGCCATTATTTGATTACCTAATCTCATAAGTTATACACTTGAGGAATCATTTGGTTGAGGTTGGGTGTATAAACTCCTATTCCTTGGTATGATGATCTACCCATAAGATTAACTACATGCACATGTTTTTGGCTAGTTGTTTACATGTTAGTACCACTTTGATCAAGATTGGATGTTGTTTATACATTTTCCACTACATTTGGCTCATTATTCTATGTAGAGCCTGAAGATACTTCTTCAATAATGGGCATATGCATCAAGTTATCTATCGAATCAGTTTGGATGAATGGGTCAGAACTCAAATTTTCTTGTCCAGTTAACTCTATCAAAACTCCTATTAAATGAACTAGGTCAATAAGAGGCTTACTCACAATGTTCATCTAATTTAAATCATGTGCTAGATTCAGGTAGGTTTGATATGCTATCTATATTTGGTTAAAGTGATCTTCCATGATGTTTTTGCCTTGATTAGATATATTAGGGTCTTCATACATTGTTTGGACTAGAGCCATAGGATTGCTAGAAGAAGCCTATTGATCATAAATGATATTGTGGGGCACTCTTACTAGACTTGGTAAATTTTCATGGGGAAATCCTACTAGAAACTTAGCCCCTACCTCTATGGCTCTAACCAAAATCTCATCTTTGTTCTCTAGCAAATTTCACTCAAATAAAAATGGATCATACATGGAAGTTGTATTAGTAGAATATGATTGTTGAAGAACTGACTCGTCCACTATGGGTATTATAGCTAGGTATTGTGTGGTTTGTTTTTGCTCTTATTCTAAATAAGGTGGTGTGTTAACCAGATAATTAGCCAATAGATATTGGATTTGTACCCTTAATTGAATATTATAAGAGCGATAACAATCCATCTCATAAACAAAATTATCCACATAGGGGTCTTCGACCATTTCTTCCTACACAACTACATTATTAATCCCTATATTGTACATGAGTCTACTACAAGTATAGGAATACATGTTGGGATCCATAGTCAATGCTTTGCGATAAAAGGTCAAAGAGTTATACAAACTTTAAAAAGAACATAATCTAAAATAGATGATGTTCCAACTTAGTCTAGATTTGTCAAAAGGATCAAAAGGTTTATGCAAATATTTATGAAGAAACAAGCTAGCGTGAAGTATCTAATGTTTCACTATTCACACAAAGATAAGTAAGTAAATTGGAAAAAAAAACAAAATGTCAAACTCTAAGTTCGAAGTGTTTCAAATTAGTCTAATCTAAGAATTTAAAATTTGTCAGGTCTTTTGGCCAAATATAGCATCAAAAGATAGGCTCAAACAAGTCATGCGCTAGGACTCTTGACCAAATGGAGTCAAAATCTAGACTTTGAAATAGATGAAATTTTTAAATCTAACATATTTGAAACACTTATAACAAATACTAGGCATTTGACAATTGGACATGAACTTGATCAACTAGGTATAAGGTATGAGATAAAAGGCACTTTAGAAATAGTTTATTTTTTCATAAAAATGGTATAAAACTTGGTTATTTTGAAAACCAACCTAGACAAAAGTGAACAGTATAACTATTTTAGACAAAAGATCACACAAGTACACTTGGATTGGTCTGAAAATGTAGGAAAAAAATTGAACTCTATGCAAGAGGGTCTATGAAATAATATTTGAAATGTTTTGGGCAGCGTAATGATGCTATACTACCCAAAATGTGTGAAAAAAAAAATTATTTTAAAAACTCTCTAAGGCAAAGACATTTTCCCATAATTTTGACAACATAACACTACTTTTCTTGTCTCAAAATGTTGTGGTGCATAGACCCAAAGTGCAATATTTTAGCAAAAAATGGCTTTATTCTATCAAGTGATGATAATGATTATGAGTCTTGAATTCCCTTCAACCCAAATTGGAAATTAAACCTAAGTTCCCTCAAGTTTAGTGTAAATGGCAAACCCACTTAGCACATCAACACTACGAATTTATAAAGGTGCAATTTCAAATTTAGATTATAAGTGAAGGACTTAAACAACTTTTGTAAAGGTCTAAACTCAATTGGGTAGCATAAATTCACCAAAGTGGATGATATGACTCTCAAGCTTTTGATGAACTTTGAACAAGGAAAATTAATGATCTCATGTGGGCAGCATAACACCTCTTTGTTCAAAGGAAAATTAGGACTATGTGTTTGGTTTGAATTGTTTGTTTACATCAAGTTTTGACTTCAAACAAGACTTTAATCTAGGACAAGACCAACTAATTAATCGCTCTTAGATCCTAAATTGACAAGGTTTCTTGGTATTGTTGGAATCCATTAATATACGTCTGAGAGGATTTTAAGTGTTCATATAAAAGTAAATATCCATTATATAGTAGGTTTTTTACACCCCCCCCCCACCCTTCTCTCAAATGCCAGTACTATGACATGGGCCTTGAGGCATAGCTTGTACCAACAATACTTTCATGACAAGTGGGGATTTGTCTAAGATCTTACAATTTTTTAGATGTTCTAGGGGAATCAATTACACAATGGCTTTCATACCAAATAATATAAAATAAAATCACTAATTTGGGGTCTATATCCCTTGGCTTGTTACAAAAAGGTCTAGTCTTTTTTGCAACCACTACATCATGTTGTTTGCTCAGTGTAGTGTGATGTCCAAAGTGCCACTACGTTCCATGTGCAACTCTAATTAGGAGCTAAATAAGTCAATGCTAGGAGGTGAAACCCCAAGTCAAAGCTTCCCTAAAGAATTCATTAGACGTGATGAAGTCCCTCTCGCAAGCCAAGTTTGCATAAAAATAAAGAAAGCATGAAATTAGAAAGACTTTAGGGTGATTTTCAAGGTCACCTAAACTTTGACGAGTTTTTGGAGAGTGCTTTAGATGACTTTATTTTTAATCCTTGGACTAGGCTACTTGTAATAGGAATGACACTTTTGATTCTAAGGGTTCCCTAAAGTGGACAAATGGAAGAGCATACACACAACATCCCTCTTTTTTCCAAATAAAAATTTAATCTAAACAACTAAGTAAACACAAAAAGCTTTGAAAAGGTGGGTTCATTTTTAATCCCAAATGGAAAATGAGGTGGTGTTCATTTGACCCCTTGGTCTTAGTTGCAAACTTTGAAAACATTCACCATAAACATCTAAATTTTTTGTTAATCACCAAAATAAGGTTCCTAATTAATTTTTAAGCATGAAAAAGGTGATCTAAACATGTTTTAAGCAAATGTCAAGCTTGGTCCTGCAACAAAAATGTTAGCATGTCCTTTAGCCTTTAATCTCTTTTAGGTTTGAAATAATGAACTCTAAAAAAAGAGCTATCAGGTCTGTGTTTTAAGAAAAACATAGTGATCAACATCAGTTATATAATTGATGATGGTTACATTTTCTAACCAATGATGTTTATCTAACTGACATCGGTTATACCAATATGACTGACCATAGGTATCCAATTGATGCTAATTTTATTAACCGATGTCAGTTAATCTATCTAATCTATGTCAGTTACTATGTAAACTCGTAGCAAACTAAAAAAATGGCAAAACAAAGTTAGAAAATCAATTCACAAGAGTTTTCATGATCCAAATAAATATTTTAAAGCTATAAAATGATCTTCTTCATGTTTGGGATGTGTCTTGTCCCACCGAGTGTGCCATTATGTGGATCTAGGAATTTGACTCAAGATAGGATGGTTATAATGGTGTTAGTTTCAAAATGAAAATAAAATGAAAGAAGCACACTAACTAGCATAACATCTATAGGCCTAGACACTAGGGAGAGCTTAGTTAACAAACATGAATAAAACACACAACTAAAATGCAAAAGAAAACCTCTTTTACCTTCTTTTGATGTTCCAAAATGCTTGTTGTAGTGGCTTGCTAGGTTTGTGCTCATGAAGTCCTTGGCAATGGAAGCTTGGATAACTCCATATCTCCTTGTCACCTTTGGCTTATGGCTTGGCTTGGCTTTGAATCAATTTGGCATGGTAACACTAATTACAATGGCTTCTTGAAGATATTTGTGCATTATAACATTTCACCAAAATAGCTTAGAAATGATGTTCATGGCCTCTCTATTTATAGATTTTTGCAAATGTCTAGAATCAACCTGAACCATCCATCATGAGATTGAGATGTGTGGTTGAGGATTAATTAAATTTTTGGAATTAATTTTATAATTATCCTCATCATGACATTGGAAGAATGGGCAATTAAGAGGCATGGAGGGCATGAATCCTGATATTTGTGGCATTTGTGGCATTTATGGCCTAGAGATATTTTCCCAAGAAATGAGATCACCTGATGATGCATATATTCCATATTCATTTCCAAAACAAAATATTCAACAATTTTCCATAGAATTCTTAATTAGGCCTTGATTTGGATTAATTATCTCTTAATCATGATTAAGCACGTTGTGTACAAATTACTCAAATTGATCAAAATGCCTTGTTATTAGTCCAAATTTTGACTGGATTAGAATTAAATGTCACTGTCAGATGCGTTGAAACCATATTCCCATTTAGGATGTTACCAACAACAAATAATTAAGGCACATGTCTTGTGTAAGAGATTTGATAGGAAAGATCAATCTAGAGCACCTAGGTTCAAAATTGACACTTTGACTTAGAGTGATCTGATCAAATTTAGCCGGCCCATAAATTATATTGCCCCATTTAGGGATAACCTAGCCAAAATTGGCACTTGAATATGTTAGTTTCACATTATTTAGCATGTTTTAGTGTTTTTAGGCCAAATTGTGCATTTTGGGTGGAAATTGGTCAGAATCCTGTTGGAGGTTATCAGTGCCCTGATTTAGGTGTCTACACTTTTGACAAGGTGAAGAGGCAATTTAGGCTAGTATAGGATATCCCCAATGCTTTCATATAGTACTGAAGGGAAGATGTAGAGTTTTCACTACCTAAACCACAACCAAAAGAGTTTGAGCTTAATCAGGAGGAGATGTCAGCAAGGCTAGAAATTGATGGTACAAGGGTCACATAAGAGTACATTATGTGGTTTTAGGCTTACTATGATGTGGTAGTGTTTCAAAGAGATGATGTACAAGTTGGGTAGCAAGCTATGGATGTTGATATGAAGGAAGGGGGTAAGGACCAGATGGAGGTGGATGCCCCTAATTGATAGGAATTTCTCGTAGAGAAAGACCAGGCACGGGTGGCATTGGTCATAGCACATGGAGCCTTAGCAGCAATAACCCAAGAGAGAGACATATAATGGGGCCAGGTGGCCACTCTTATTAGGGAGAGAGATCAAGCTATATCTTAGCTAGATGTGGTTATATAGGAGAGAGATGATTTTAGATAGGTAGGAAGGATAGTACTGGTACCTATAGGACCATCAGGGAATATTTCTATGGTGAGATACGTAGTGATAGTTGAGGAGATGATGTATTATGAGGCCTTGGTTTTTACACATTTTCTAGATGAGCCTAGATGGGGTGACTATAGATCAGGGATCATTAGAGGGGATATTAGTGCAACACCAAGTTAGTGGGTTGAATTTACAAGTGGATAGGCAGGTTCAAGAGGTGGTTAGGCTCCAAGAGGCAGTGGTGCTCCTAGGTCGTAGACTCATATGAGACCTTAAATTATTGATGTACTATATGATTTTGATACCAGTCTATGAGATGATGTAATGAGATGTATATATCCCTATAAGAGACATGATATGTATATATCCCTATGAGAGACATTTACATTATTTAAATATATGATTATCATGTTGATTATGAGTTCATGATTTGGTGATAGTTATTGGATGTTGTGTATGGATGTGATGGTGTGACAATTTAATTTATGCTCATGATGGTATTGATATTGATAAAAATTTTCTTATGCTTATGATATGATGATAATTGTTTAATATATTTTTTAATAAAGCTTATTATAATTTTTGAAGGGTAGGGTCTCCAATTGGTCCTAGTGCTTTTGGTGTTATGGTGCAATTATTTGTTGCGTGGGATACTACTATTTATTTCATTCTTTTCATGAATTTATGGGTGGTTTGGGATCCTCTCTCAATGGAGCTCAATCTTGGAATGTACTACCACCAAAGAATGATCCTCTATCTCTTCCTTTTAGTACAATGGCATGCATGCATATTATCTTAATGTGCTTATTATAATTGTTATGATATTGTTCTATTGTCTTAAATTGATCGATGTTAGTACTTGATCTTATTATTTTGAACTAGTATTTTCCTCTAACAAGGAGTATCAACCCATTTCCTAACTATATAACATTTTGTAAATTGTTATTTATTAATAATAGTCATACTGAAGCATTCTAATAGTAATTTTTGAAGGGCAACGTTAAATGAGTTACCATCATATAAATTTATGTGATTTTTAAGGTTGACCATCAAATTTAATATTTTTTTGATGAAATGATCAAACAAAGTATTCTTTGAAACATAATGTTTTTGAGAGTGGATTTTTGCATAAAATAAATGATAATGTTTTTCCCTTATTTATGAGACATGATGCATGAGTAACACCATAACTATCTATAGGCACAAAATCCACATTTTATACTACTCAAAATAAGTTTAGATTATATTTGAATTATGTCCTTCTATTCTAACAATCAAATATTTTTGATTGAAACATGCATCATATTTAAAATTTTAAAAACTTAATTATATGAATAGTAAAGAAATATGGGTGGTAATGTAACCTAAAAAAGCACACTAGGGGAAATCAAGAGACCAAACCCACTAATAGTCAATTACACCATTTCTAACATTAAATGATCAAAATATTTTTAAAAAAACATCATCTTGTGAAAAATGAGCCACCAACATCACCAAAGGAGGCAGAAATGGAGGATTGTCTGGTTTATCACCGCAACCTCCCCAATGACAATATATGGGGGTGAGGGGATAAGAGATGGTAAGAGCTAGTTGAGGAAACTTGGACTAGTCATTTCCACTTGGAGGGGAAAACCTTTCATGACATAAATTGGTGCTTGGTGATAGAGACCCTTCAAACCTTATAGAGAGAGAATCTCCACCTAGGATAAGGGTAAGGGATGGAAAGAGCTGAGCGACTCTAATAATTGTAATGGTTGTGACTCTACAATCTACCTTGACTACATTGATATTGCCATCTATGTTGAGATTCATGTGGGAGATCATCATACAATATTCTATTGATGGTACATTGGGTGTTGTCCTAGTGATCTAGAGAAGTGTGAAGTTTCCAAACCTCCATCTCCACTTTTTTGGCTTGAACTTAAATTTGAAGCATGGCATTAGACAAGACAAATATTTCATTAGAAATAAAAAACTATTTTCTTAATATTTATATATTAAAAACTAAAAACATTTCTATCTTTCAAAAAAATAAGGATTTTAATACAGACAATATGCCATATTTTGTTGAACTTCTAAGGTAGCAGGATAGAATCCCATAATAATATGATGTTTTAGGTAAAATATTCAGGCTAAAAGGGTTAGAAAAAATAACAAATCCAATTTCAAGCATTTTGGGCTCTAGCATAATACCATAAAATGTGTTTGAGGGACTCGGTATGACCACAAGTAAGGCATCAAGGTGGAGGAATACCCATGTGAAGTAGCCTTTCTCCCATAAGGAGACTTTGGTATAACAAGCACAAAATAAAAATAGATATTTGGGGTTCAACTATAGTATACCAGAGAAATGAAAACATCATATTAAAAATAAATGGATAGTTATTGATATTTCATATTTTTTAAGCATCTTCTAGGAAGTGATATTTGGGGAGAGCCATTGATGACCAAGTTTGAGATGTTACCAGAATATGAGAGTGGAGGTGGGACAATTTCAGTATTTCCACTATCAAGGAGATGCTATAACACCAATTTTATGCAAAGCATATTTAATCACAACTATATGAATCCTAAAGATTGACCCAAAATCTTGAGCATTAAGCCTAAACAAGGATTTGAAGCTATCCCAGGTGAGATAAGATCTAGTGCACTTATCAAAGATATCCCTCAACACCTTAATTGCTTGACAAAAGAGTCTCAATGCTTTAATATTTCTCATTGATAGAGATAATAAAGGACCACAATAGAGAGTGAGAGTTAATAAATAGGCTAGAATTGAATCCATCCCATTTCAAACTTAGCTATGGTTTGATATTTTCCCATGCCTTATAGATGCTTTTGAAAATAAAACTATTAGGAATCTTAACATTTACTTGGGTTATAAGTAGGTTTTGAAATCTGAATATTCTCCAAGCCTTTTTTCCATAGGGACATTCTGAAGAGATGTGATTCCTAAGAATAATTTTATATACCTTCTTACCTTAAATGGCCTTGATGATCCATTTGGCATATAGAACAAGTCCATGTTTAGTAATGTCAGTCATCCCAAGATCTCATGCTTCTTTGGGATGATAAAAAATATCCTAAGAAACTCTATGAATGCCTTTTCTACCTTTAGATTTGACCCACAAAAAAACATGAGAAATTTTTAAAGCTTCTTATATCCTTGTTTTGAGGGGACCCAACAAGAGTAATACACATGAGTGCAACTATGACTTTGGAACATATTTGAAAATTTTCAGCCAAAGAGAGAAATCTTTTGTGATTCAATAGGATAATGTTTTCTCTAATGTGAGGACATATAGTTCCCTAGGTCCATAGGATAGACTTTAAAATAAAAAGGCATGCCTAAGAATTTGAACATTCTCTATGAGAAATCCACTTCAATTGTTAATCTCCAAACCAACTCTGAAGAGCATTGTGGCCCTATCTAAAACATTGAGTCTTAGATGACTAGACGCTAGAACTAAACACTAAGTAAAAGGTTAGAAGGTATTACATAGCATTATGGATAACTGCTTCATTATTTCAAAGTGTAATAAATGAATTTTTGATGAAATGAACATTAACAATTTGGTTCAAAGAAGTAATTAGGAGAGTTATACCTTTGGTAAGTCTTCTAGAAGTGAAGTCTTTGAGCAAGTATCCAAACCCATCAAAAACAAGGAAAAAAAGGGTTAGAGAAAGAGGGTATCCTTATCTAATATAGATAAACAAGCCAAAGCTCTCACACTAATGACCATTAATAGTAAGGCAAGCATAGGAATCCAAGAAGAGGATTTGAATAGAGAGAATGAACTTGGGGTCTAACCCTAAAAATTGAAGTATGGATAAAATTAAAGGACATTCAATCATATCATAATCCTTTTGAAAATCAATTTTGATGAAAATATCTTTCTTCTTGGAGGTGGGAGGCCATTCCATAGCTTCCCAAACTACAAGGAAGTTTTTTAGGATGTAATGACCTTCAATGAACTAAATTTGATTACATTGGATAATTAAGGGAAGTAAATATCTAACCCTGAGCACAAGAACACTAGATATATTTTTGTATGAAATATTCAAAAGAGTAATAGGCCTCTTATTTGAGATAATTTCATGTCATCTTGGGAATGGAGTTAACATTTCCCTTGTTGATAAGCCTACCTAGAGAGATTCTAAATAGACATTGTGCAAATTAGGTCTTACATAGTCCTAGAGAGATTGGTAGAATTCACATGTAAAACCATCAATGCTTGGATATTTGTCTTAATCCTTACTCAATACAACTTGATGAAGATTCCCTATGGATAAATATTTATCACAAGCCACCCTTTGACTTGGGGAGAGCTTGCAAGGAATAACCTCAATACATTTTTGTAAAGCCACTATTTGATCCTTTGAGGAAGGCTGAGATTGAAAACCCTATTTATAATGCTTCTCAAAATATTTAAATATTTATATGAGAATAGTTAAACACTCTAAAATATCCTTAATAGCTTTTATTTTCATAAAATCATTATGATCTCTCAACTTACATAAGTGTTTGAGGCCATAGAATAATATTCCCATAATCTAATGACTATTATAGAATCATATTCTAGTCCAGTTCCAACATGTCCCCTTCATATAAAATAAAATATAAAGATTTATTTTTAATAAAGTATGATAACCATAATTACTTTATGAAAAATCCAAAAAAAATTACAAATAATCACAAAACTCAAATTTTATAGACACATCAAGTACAGGCCATCTTATTTATAACCATTTTAAATTTTAATTCCATACCCAAAGACCATGCCACTCATATTTTTGCTTATTCTATGTTGACATACCCAGATTTGATAGCATAGATGATTTGTCATCTTATTGTTTTTATATTATCTACAGTGTTTGTCATAGGTGTCAATAGTGATGGATGGAATTTGAAGAACTAGTCTTAATTTCATTCAATCCTTTCGTGATAAAAAGTTTGAAGGAATTTTAAATTAAGTACACACTTCATTAAAATATATATAGATAGAGTCTGTAAAATAAAATATGATTCTTCTGATGTTTAAAAAGTTATATGATGGTTTAAATTTTACCTTATTTGAATGTATTTATGTCTTTTAATTATAAAAAATGGTGATAATTTTTTTGTTAAGACTTTCTGGAAAGAAGGGGAAAAGACTAGATGGATTATACAAAAATGTTAATAACTTTAACAATGTTTGGCAATAATTATATATATGTATATTATTATTATTATTATTATTATTATTATTATTATTATTATTATTATTTTTTTTTTTATTATTATTATTATTATTATTATTATTATTATTATTATTATTATTATTATTATTATTATTATTATTATTATTATAATATATAAACATGTTTACTATAATTTTTGAGTGGAGGGGTATCTAGTTAGCCCTAATGTCTTTGGTATTGTGGTGTAGCTTTGTGTTGGGTGGGGCATTACTATTTTTTGGCTCTTTCCATGAATGCATGGGTGGTTTCAGATCTTCCCTCAGTGGAGCCTTCATCTTGGACCACTCTGCCACCTAAGAATGATCCTCCACCTCCTCCTTCTAATGTGGTGACATGTGCCTATTATCTTAATATAGTTGTTATAATTGTTATGGTGTTCTTTTGTTGTCATGAATTGACCAACATTTTTACTTGATCTTATTGTTTTGGACTGGAGTTTTCATCTAACAAGGGGTATCAACTAGCTACCTTACTATGTAACATTTTGTAGCATTCCAATAGTAATTTTTGAAGTGCAATGTTAAATGAGTTACCCTTATAAAAGTTTAAGTGATATTTAGGGTTGAAAATCAAATTTAATACTATTCAAGGAAGAATTGATAAAAAATAGTATGCTTAGAAACATAATGTTTTTGAAAGTGGATTATTTTATAAAATAAATGAGACTATTTTTGTATTATTTATGAGATATGATGCATGAAGAACACCACAAGTATTTGTAGGCACAAAATCCACATTTTATACTATTCAAAATTAGTTTATACTATTATTTAAATTATGTCCTTCAATTCTATCAATCAAATACATTTTATTGAAACATGCATCATATTTTAAAAATAGAAAAATAAATACATGTATAATAAAAAAAAATGGGTGGTATGGTAGTACACCCTGAAAAAGACACATTTGGGGGAACTTGGGAAACCAAACCCACTAACAATAAATTACATCATTACTAACATTAAATGATCAAAGGATTAAAAAAAAAAATCATGATATTATACAACAGGAACAACCAACATTGTATAAGTAGGCGGTGATGGAGAACTATCCAGTTTGTCACCCCAATCTTTGCAATGGGTGGGGTAAGTATGGTCCAGCCATCATCTTATTTACTTTATTATTTATTTATTTATTTAGCTTGTTCATTTTAAACATGGTGAGGGAGATGGTAAGATCCAACTGAGGAAACTTACCATGTCCATGTCCTCCTAGAGGGGCAAACCTTACATGACATAGATCGGTGCTCGGTGACAGCTACCCATTAAAACCTTTGAAGAGAGAATTTCCATGTGGGAGAGGGGAGGCGTAGAAAGATATAATCCATTCTTAGATCTACCTTTACCTCATTGATATTGTTCATATTGATAGGCATATGCAGATAGTCATACAACACTCTATTGATGGTACATTAGGCATTTCCTCAACGATCTAGAAGAGTGCAAAGTTGCCTAACCTCCATATCCACTTTTTTGCTTGAACTTGGATTTGAATCATTACATTAGACAAGACAATGATTTTGTTGGATCTAAAAAAATATTGGCTTAAGATTTCTTTATATAAAACTAGCATATTTCTATCTTTTCAAAGGAAGAAAAGGATTTCAATGCAGAAGATATGGCATATTTTCATGAATTTATTAGGTAGGAGGATAGAATCCCCTAAAGAAATGATTTTCCAAGTAAAATAATTATGCTAAAAAGGTTGGAAAAAATAATGAATCCAATTATAGGCTCTTGATCTCTAACACAATACAATAAAATGTGTTTGAGGGACTCATTATGACCACAAGCATGGCATCAAGGTGGAGGAATCCCCATGTGAAGTAGCCTTTCTCCCATAAGGATACATTGGTGTAACAAACACAAAGAAAAATAAATCTTTTGTGTTCAACTATGGCAAACCAGGTAGAGTAAAATATCCTATTACAAATAAAGTGATAATTATTGATATTCTATAAATTTTAAGCATCTCCTAGGGAGTGTTTTTTGGGGAGAGCCATTTATAACCAAATCAGGGATGTTATTGGAGCAAGGGAGTGGAGGTAGGCCATTTCTAGTATTTCCACTATCAAGGAGAGCCTATAACACCAATTTTTTACAAAGCATAGTCAAGCACAACCATATGAATCTCAGAGATTGACTCAAAATCCTGAACATGAAGCTTGAACTTGGATTTGAGGCTATCCCAGGTGAGACAAAAACTAGTGTGCTTATTAAAGATATCCCTCAACACTTTAATAGCTCAATAAAAGAGTCTTAACACTATTTATATTTCTCATTCATAGAGATAATAGGGAATCACAATACAAAGTGAGAGTTAATAGATAGTTTAGAATTAAAGGCATCACATTTCAAACTTAACCAAGGTTTTATAGTTTCCCATGAATTATAAATACTTTTGACAAAAAAAATACTAGTAATCTTAAAATTAACTAGGGTAATAAGCAGGGTTTGAAATCCAAAGATCTTCTAAGCCTTTTTTCCATAGGGACACTCTGAAGAGATGCAATTCCTAAAAAATATTTTTTAGGCCTCCTTACCTTCAATGGTCTTGATGATCCATTTGGCACATAGGACATGTCCTTGTTTAGTAATATCAGTTATCCCATGATCTCTTATTTCATTGGGATGATATAAAATATCCTAGATAACTCTATGAAAGCCTTTGATACCTTTAAAGGTGGCCCACAAAAAATACTTGAGCAATATTTCAAGCTTATTATATGCTTGTTTTTTTTTTTTTTTTGGGGGGGGGGGGGGGGGGGGGGGTGCACAAGAGTAGTACTCGCGAGTGGTAGCTATGAATTTGTAACATGTTTAAAATTTTCCAACTAGATAAATATTTGGTTATTCAATAAGATAATGTTCTGTACTATGAGAAAAACATAGTTTTATAGGTCGATAGGAAAATCTTGAAAATAAAAATGGATGCCTAGGAATTTAAACATTTGTTCATGAGAAATCCACTTTGATTGGTAATATCCAAACCAACTTGGAAAAGGACTATATCTCTATCTAAAATATTGAGTCTTGGCCCACTAAATGCTAGAACTAGACCCTAAGTAGAAGGTTTGAAGGCATTCCATAGCATTATAAACAAATGCTTCATTTTGGAATATGCAGAGTAGAATGACTAAATGTTATGATGATTTTATTGAACAATAATATGTCAATATATACAAAGAAAAAATAGTTAATAAATGTTTTAACTTGTAAATAGTTATGTCATTCATCACCTAAACTGACATTTAAATAAAACATCTAACTATGTTAATCACTATGCAAGCGTAACAGATCATTAGGCTTTACAATGTAATATATCATATTTTCCCAACATTCCCCACTTTATTACATTATTTATACAAACATAAAAAAAATTTATAGTGATCCCCCCTTTATTACAAACATTGTAAAAATATTTGCACTCTCCACATAGCCTACTCACTTTCTAAGGTGGCATGCCATCTTTGTGGCTTCAAGGTCTTGGTGACACCTCGGTGTTTCCTTGCAAGATTACCAAACCCCAAAATTGTAAAGAACACTTATGTCTGTTAACAATGAAGTTGGAGTGTTACAAGAGGTTTCGACTGCACTTTGGTGGTTTCTTGGATTACCACAAACCCTTTTTCAAGAACAAACCACTAATTTAGTGCTTTTTCTCCCCACAACATTCTTTTTTAAGAGGTATCAAACTAAAAAATCATTTTCAATACTTTATTGAAAAATAAACTACAAAACATAAAAAATAAACTCACCAAAATTTGTCACCATAGCAATGGTATGACCCCATCGTAGGTGACTCATGAGAGGATGCCAAATGTCCTCTAGCCTCTGTGTATCCTATAGCCTCCAGTTGAGTGCTATTACATGTTTCACAGCACGAGAGTTGAAGTGAAAGCTACTTCATCACTTGATTCTTCACTTTCAATAGTATTTTATGGATGTTATGCTTGAGCAATATTGGCTTCACTGTACTTGAGTTTCCCCTTAAGAACATCTTTTGCTCAAATATAATAGTCCCATGTTGTATGACCTTTCTTCTTGTAGTACTTAAATTTTATTTCCCTTTTGTTTGTATTGAATTTTTTATGAGAATTTTGAGAATATAGTGCATTCTCAAGTTGTAAAATATCTTCATCTTCTACAAGTATCCTTCTGTCTTCTACTAGTAGTGCTACAATTATAGCATCAATAGATTGTTATGGTATTTGGATAAGAGTAAATACAATATTACTCTATTTATATGGTAAACAATAAAATAGAATAGCTTTTGCATCTTGATCCTCGACAATATTTTTTACCTCAACAAGTTGCCTAATAAGAGATCTCAGATTGTTTAAATGGTTGGACATAGTAATTCCATCATCCATTTTGAATCTATATAACTCCAATTTTAGTGGAAATTGGGCATTTACCACTTTTGCACCAAACAAGGCATTGAGTGTATTCCAAATTTTCTTGGATGATTTTTCTAAATCTTTGTGATTTAATTTAGAATTAGAAAGTGCAAGGCCAATAATATCTTTTACTCTGTCATCTCTTGTTTTCCACTCCAACGATTTAATTGCATTAATGGGTTATTTCTCATCTCCATTTATGATTCCCCACAAATTTTTATGCATCAATTGCATTTGTATCTTAACCTTTCATGTATGAAAATTTAAACTAAAATATTTCTCTATAGGAATTTGAATTTAAATCTTGAAACATAGATATATGAATCAAATAAGGTAATATTTATTATTTTGAAAATTTAAAGATGTACCTTGCCTTCTTTCATTTATATATGTTTTGTTGAATCTACATCCTTCTTTGCAAGTCACTACTTCTACAACACTCATCCAGGATTTTCCTCTGAGTCGATTGTTTCATCAGGTGTCACAAGTCTTAAAAAACTTTGATGTGCTCTGCACTTTCTCTACTCCACATTAGCTGCACAAAACTTTCACACTTTCTCTATAGTGCATCTATTCCTATCACCTTAGAATAGACATATATCAATGAATAACTCAATGAATCTGGACATCAGCTAGGGCAATTAGAATAGACTTATTGAACACATTGACCAAGCTATAGAAGCTCGAATACTAATGATGGAATATGTAGATCAAAATGATTGAATGTTGTGATGCTTTTATTAAATAATAATAGGTCAATATATACAAAAAATAAATTGGTTAATAAAATTGTAAACAAGTATGCCATGCATCACCTGAACTAACATCTAAACAAAACATCTAACTATGCTAATCACTATGCAAGCATAACAGATCATTACACTTTACAATGTAATATATACTACTTTTCCAACTTTCTAAAGCATGAAAATGAATCATCATTGAAATTACCATTAACAAGATGACTATAAGAAGTAGTGGGGAGATTTATGATTTTGGTAAGACCTCTAGATGTGAAGTCTCTAAGTAGGTAACCAAATCCATTGGTAATAAGGACATAAAGGGATGGAGTAAGAGGGTAGACCTGTCTAATATAGATAAAAAAATCCAAATCTCTCACACTAAGGACCATTGATAATAATGCAAGCATGGGCATCCTACAACATCATTTGAATATAGAGAATAAACTTAGGGTCTAACCTTAAATATTAAAGAATGGCTAAAATTAAAGGCCATCCAATCCTATCATAAGCCTTTTCAAAATCAATTTTAATGAATATATATTTATTCTTAGAGATGGGATCCCATTCCATAGATTCCCAACCCATTAAGATGTTGTCTAAGATGTAATGACCTTGAGTGAACCCAATTTGATTAGATTGGATAATTAAGGGAACCAAATATCTAACCTTGAACGTAAGAGCACTAGCTAAAATCTTATAGGATATATTTAAAATATTAATATGCCTCTCTTTAAAGATAATCTCATGATCCCCAATCTTGAGAATGGGTTTAAAATTTCGCTTGTTGATAAGCGTACCAAGAGAACCATTGGCAAGAGCTTTCAAATAGACATTATGCAAATTAGGTCTTACATAGTCCTAGAGAGATTGATATAAATCACATGGAAAACCTTCAATTTTTAGAGTTTTTTCCTCAGCCATACCCAATACAACTTGATGAAGTTCCCCTATGGATAAGGGTTTATCACAAGCCACCCTTTGACTTGGGAAGAGCTTTCAAGGAACAACATCAATACATTTTTTCAAAACCACTATTTGATCCTTTAAGGAAGGCTAAAATTGAAAACCCTATTTCTAATTCTTATCAAAATATTGAAAGATTCTTGGGAAACTAGCTAAACACTCCCCAAAATCCATAATAGCTTTTATTTTCGTAGAAATATTATGATCTATCAACTTGGTAAAGAATTCTTTGGACATTCTATTGTAGATACTAAAAGCTAATTTATATAATACTTTAGTCTTGTACACTTGTAAAATCCCTATCATGGCTATATCTTATAGTTATAGACCTTCCCACTATCGAAAGGCTCACCTTCACTATCTTTTTGTACCTAATTGCTTATCTCTTACTCCAACCATTTTTATTCTGACGACCAAACCCTTTATACTGTGAAAAACATTATAAACTATTTATTACTCTTCACTTTTAGTTATAGACATGTACGTATTATATAGCTTCCCAGACACTTGTGTCCCAAGCAAATATATGTGTCGATGTGTGTCCACTTTTCCTATAAAGTTTTTTAACCCAGAAATTCATCCAATTTTTAAAATAAATGCATTTTAAAAGTTGGCCTAAGTGATTTAATGCAAGATATTTCTAAAATGGATTGGTATATATATGCTTAACCCTAATAAACTAGATTTGGATATCTTGGGTTAATAATATAGAAAACAATAAACACATGGGTGATTAGATATATATTTAACATGTCAATTATTTATGAAACTCAAATAGAAAATATAATAAATTTATTATACTAAGATATGCTAAAAATAGAAAGTAAAACTAAGCTAGATATTGTAATGATAATGAAAACAAGTACTTAACTAATTTTAATGCTAATATAGATCTGGATCTCGAATAGAAAAGAAGCATACTTGAATAGTATTCTAAATAAATCACCAAATTATGGACTTAGTGCCTTTATAGCTTCAGACACTTGTGTCAACTTTTAATGGTTACATCAATGCTAATATCTGGGATGGATGCAAGTGTCATGTATGAAATACCAATTAAAATAAGATGTGACCACCTATATGATTATGTGTTTGTCATTACCTTCACTCTAGTGCATTCATATATGAATCATAATCGGTCACTCCTTGTTAAATGATCAAACCCTAGTTATGCAATATCATAGTGGTTGTGAGGGGAAATGGGTTAGTGGGCACATGGTGTTGAGTTTTTCCAAAGACCCCTTTGTCAATGAGCATTGCTTACATAACTAATAATTTGAAAAGGGACTTAAAATTATGTATTTATCCCTTACATGTTAGCTTGTGTGTGAATCATGTAATATGTGAAAAATAAGTACAATAATGACCTAGCCTATAGCTTGAAAAATAAAGCTCTTGGGGTACATTTTTAGTAGTTTAGACTTGTGTATGTGTTATTCCTATGACTGGTATGAGAATAGGAGAAAATAAGAAATCTTTGATTTATTGAGTGCTTAATTAAATGCTTTTGATATTTTTTTGTGGTTTATACTAGGTGAAGAATGAATGAGGGTCGATCTTATATCTATGCCAATCCCTTTGGAGAAATAAATTACATTAAAGAACTTAGGTTGACCAGTAAGATACATTTTATCTAAAAATTAGATGAATTTGGGGTGCTAGACACTTACATCAGATTAGAACACCTACATTGACTAGGTGTTTGTCTGAGATGAAAGTGTCCAAGGAGCAAAAAAATAAGTACAATCTCAAAACTTTTAAAGGCATAATATAATCAGGTTTTAAGGATTATAGGAAAGATAGAAGGCCCGAGTCATCAATATAATACTGATCTAACTAAGAGATAGGCTAATAGGCATAAGAGATAATAGATATGAGACTTGTAAAAGTGAGAAAAGTCTAGAAATGAGAGGAATAGCCAAGCTCTGAGTTTGACAAGTGTACAAGACTAAAGTGTTATATAATTCAAAAATAGTGTCTACATTTGCCTGGCCCCCTTCTTCCACCCCTTAATCAAGTAATGAAATTACTAGTTTAAAGGAAAAGGAATACATACTTAGGTGTGTATAACACACTTGTCCCATGGATACTTATATACTTTGTGATAATTCTCAAGGCATCAATCAAAACCTTTTTAATATAGATAATATGATATTTTAATGACAAAATGATCAAATATGTTATATAATATCTAATTTACTAAATGACATTATGGACATTAAAAAATCAATGAACATTATATGTGACAACCCTCAAGTCATCAATCACGGCCTTTTTAATATAGATAATATGATATTTTAATGAAAAAATTATCAAATATGTTATGCAATATCTGATTTACTAAATGACATTATGAATGTTTAAAAATCAATGAACACATCAACCTATCACATTCAATTATATGCACAAGAAATAATTGTCATATGTTTTCAAACAAGTTGGACCCTACCATAGTTTTAGATTTTATGGTTTAAGCCATCATACATGATAATTGGGATATTGCAAATTTTTAATGAGTATTGAAATTAGCTCTAACACAATACTAGTTGAGATTACCTCATTTGATTATAACGAAGTTAAAACCCTATGAAAATAATTTAGAATGAGTATTGATATAGCCAAAAGAGCTAAGCCCATATTTAACCCTAAATTTGAATGTCGATCCTACTTGGGTAGATACATTTAAGAATATAGAAATGATAATGGAAAAGGGTGATAATTAGAGCTAGATCAGACCAATTAAATAACAAATTTAGATATAATGTATGTTGAATTTATTAAAATAGGATAGGATAAAAATATAAAGTACAACTTTACTAGATATGAAAATGATAAAGAAATAATGTACTTAGCTAGTTTGATGTTAACATAGTTTTGAATCTGGAAGAAGCAAGTAATAGATTGAAGGAAGATTTTTAAATGGTTACCAAATTATAAATTGAGTACCTCTAGAACTGTAGACACTAGAATCATCCTTAGAATGTAGTATTGACACTACTATCTGAACCAAACATAGGTGTCCTATATGGAATACCTACTGGAAAAAGATGTGACCACATAGATGCTTATAGGTTTGCTTTTGCCTTCATTCTAGTGCATTTAGATCTAGGTCATAAAATGTCTCTCCTTGTGAAGTATCAAAACCCAAGTTCTTCCTCCTCATAGTGGTTGTGAGAAAAATGGGTTTATGGGCACATGGTGTCATGTTTCCCCAAACTCCCTTTTGTCAAGGAGTGTTTTCTACATAGCGAATACTCCAAAGAGGTCCTCAGATTGATGTAATTATCCCCTGCATGTTGGATTGTGTGTGAATCATGCAATATGTGGAAACTAAGTAAAATAATGACCTAGCATATAACTTGGCAAATATAGATCTTGGAATACTCCTTTAGTACTTCAAACCTATAGATGTGTTTTCCCTATGATTGATATAAAAATAAGAATAAATAGAGAATATTTTGCTCAATTAAATGCTCCTTGGTATGAACTCTAGGTGAGAAATGAATGAGTGATTGTGAATATATAGCACTCATATAAGGAAATATCTCACATTAATGTAGTTAGGCTTACCATTTTGATATGTTACATTTAAAAATTATATAACTTTAGTGTAATAGACACCTACATCAATATAGGACACTAGCGTCAACATAGGGGTTTAAGATTGATGCTTGTGTCCTGGTAGTTAGAAAATACGTACAGGCACAAAACATATAGGGGCATAATATAAGCATATTTTAAGCATTCTAGGAAAGATACAAGGTTTCAGTCATCATCATAAGACTAGTCAGACCAAGAGAGGTCAAGAGGAAAAAGATAGAGCAGATACAAGACTTACAAAAGTGGGAAAGCTCTAAAACTAAGAGTAACAACCAAAGACTAAGTTTTTTAAGTGTAAAAGAGATACAAAGAAGACAAGGTAGGACTATAAATTCCCACTCAAAGCTACAACTACCTATAGCCATAATGTATACTTCAAAGAAGCCTCTTAGAGTGACTTTGGATCAAAAGTAGATGTAGTGAAAATTGGATCACCATGAAAAGGTGAATGAATCCATCAAGTATCTAATGGGTCTACAACCAAGGTGTGATTCCTATATAATGAACTATGTTCCTCATCAAAATTAGAAATGGCAATTACTCCATGAAGTGATGACACATCTAAAGCAAAAGAAAAGGAGTGTGTAAGGCCTTGTACCTATATATAAAACTACCCAATGTTTGATGTGTCTTGAATCAAAGATCCTGCTCCCTAAAAACTATGTGGTGGACCAAAAGTAGGTGGATCAATAAATAACTCCTCAAGACATGAAAGGTGACAAGGATATGGAGGAAGTGTGTCCCCATCACTATTATAGTCATATGTGGTAGAAGAGAAGTCATCAACATCATAAATGTTCTTAAGATCTAAACTAATGTCAACTATAGGTGAATACGATGAAGATTATAAAAAAGAGATAAAGTAGGAGAAGGAACATAGCTCAGTCTCATGGTCAACTAAATGCACTACAATGATGATATCATTGTGCAACTCTATGACATATACTGAATATAGAGTGAATTTAACTCGCATATTTTGACTGAGATGAGTAATCTGATAGACTGGTAGGAGATTAATTGATAGTAAGGGAATATTTAGAACATTTTTTAATGTTCCACCACTCACGTCAATAAACCCTCTCCCAAAAACCTATGTATAAGTATCATCACCTAGTCAAATAGAAGACATGTCACATGGCTCCAAAGAAGTGAACTCCACGTGTGAAGAATCCATATGATGTGAGGCACTAGAATCAATAACCCATGTAGGAGATGGAGGTACCACTACAACTAGAGATTTCCTCTTTATTTTCTCTCCTTTTGATTCTTTCCCTTCAGTTTTTCCATTATCATTTTCCTTGGATTTATGGGTTGATAAAGATGTTTGATAGACTCAACAACACCTATGTTGTTCTTCCCAAGAAGACTCATGAGGTGATCAATTTACTTTTTAAAACACTTGCTTTAATCATGGTTTCTTGTGCAATACCCACATTTGACCCCCTTTTTTCTGGATATAACACTAGAGAGGAAGTGTCAAAATTTAGTTTGGTGGTGGGTTGATCCTTCTTGCTCTCATGATCCTTGGTGTTTTATTTCTTCTCTTTTGAGACATTTTTGATGTCACATCCTTCAAGTAGAGAATGTGGTTTAGTGGACTTTAGTGTACCCATCTGAAATAGTTTATCTTGTTCTCAGGTCATGTAAGCAACAAAATCATAAAATAAGGGCATAGTCTATGAAACACCAAGTGCTCTCTTGGTTGTATGGAAGGTGGATATGAAAACAAAATATTTAGGTCCAAGTTTTGCTAGGATAGAAAGGATGAGCTGTGAATCATTCTTATCAATTTTACATTTTGTTAGTTACAATCTCAATGATTTAAACTTGGTAAAGTAATCTTGAAGTGTGTAAAAATTTCTAGGGCTAAGACTAATCGTCTCATTTTCTAGTTCATGCCCTCTCATCTCATCTAAGTTATTAAAATGTTTCTCTAAGGATTCCCATACTTCCTTGGGTGTTTTAGTTGATTCAATATGAAAGTACAAATTTGATGACATAGAAAGACATAGAAAACCAAATCTTTATCACACTTCTACAATAATTTTTCCCTATTTGTATCTGGTTTAGTTTGCATACCCATAGTTAATATGTAAAGATTCTTGTTTCACAAGACAAGTGATGTGGAAACCTTCCATTCATGATAGTTGAATGGTGTGAGCAAATAAACGGAATTAGGATCTATTATAAATAAAGTGATTTTGTTTGCAACAAATTAAAGAAATACAAAAATAATCATAATAATTTGTACACCCCCTTGAAATTATGCTTGACCCTCCCAGATTTTGGAAATTTATATTTTAATGAATTTTACAATGTAAATAGGTCTAATGCATGATAAATGGAAAAATATGAACTTTTGAAAAATATGGTTCTCTATTTTGTGCTACCAATCAAAAGTTATTACAATATTACTTTCCCATAAATAAGGCCTATTTAATTAAAATTGCACTAAAACTTCAAAAAATGCCTTGTGACAAGAGTGGACCTAATGTTCCAACTACTCATTGAAATTATCACATAACACTAAACCTCTTTGAAAAATATAAAGTCCTATCAAATTATTCTACACACCTTTATGTGCCCCTTAATGGAAATCTTTCCTCTTATGGGCAAAATAGAAAACATCTATTTAAAAAGTAATTAAAAAAATGTTTCAAAAACAATTTCAAGGCATGATATTATATTAGGTTTTGACTTATGCAAAGACAAGTAAGTGTAAAAATCTATTGCCACCATGTGAGCAAAACTCCAACAAGTTTTGAAGTGCCATAACCTCGTGGAGACTGCGAGGGAATACTATGAAGGTCGGCGAGTGAATGAAGCTTGCAAGTAACCTCATGGAGACTACTAGAGGAAATGATTTTAGTAGGTGTCTATAGTTTTAATCTTTGGAAAGATTGAAAGGAGAGATGGGAGAACGTCTAGTACCACATGGAAATGTTTATAGGGCATAGAGACCAATGGTTGAGAGACATGGTTGGAACAATAGCAAACAAATGATATTAAGGCATACTAGATTCCACATCTTAAAAATATATCTATAACTGGTCAATGCAAAGTTATCATGCATTCTTTTTTATGCAATTGAATGGCAACTAGAGGGATCAACTATCTACATAGGCATGACAGGTCAATGCCAAGCATATAGATATACAAACCTCCACATAAAGACACCATGTCAAAGTAGATAAATGACAATCAAATCAATATTTAATAAGGATATCAAATACTTTGAAAAATAATACATATATGAATAGTACAGATTTATAAAAAAATGCTTCAATAGAATTTTGCAAAAAAATAATATTTCTCAAAAGCCATAGGGCTACATCAGGGACAATATTAATGGAGTGTGGGAAAGAAGCTATGGGTAAATGGCTCCATAAAAACTCCTAATGCACTGATAGCATATTGGGGTTGAGCAAGGATGCATAATAGATCACCAACATCTATTCAGGAAACCACAACCACTTAAAAAAAGCTTCTAATGCTCAAATAAGATATAATATAAGATATAATCTATATATTAATCAAATAAGATATAATATAATGCTAATTTCATACAAAAAAAAGTGGGTGGAAAAGTCACACCCCATGAGTATAAGCACACTAAGGGCAAAAATACTTTCAAAAAAGTCTAAAAAGTGGTCAAACAATGACCACACCCACAAAAAGAAACATCACATCAATAGATAGATAGCAAAGCAAAGAGCAAGGAAAAAATAACAATAAAGAGAAAAATTAAGCAACCACAACAAACATGGACATCAAGGGAGGTGGTGGAGATGGTAGGTCCTAAAGCTTACCACCCCATCCTGATAGGGCAGGAGGATCCTCGTCCATAGGTAAAGACTTCCAACTAGTGTTTTGTTAAGACTCTAATGTTTCATCTTAATTTTTTTAGGCAAGATTATCAGAGCCAGGCATGAAAATTTGCCCTAGCGGGGAGGACCCCAGCCTTTGATGTCACCCTCATGAGACAGGGAAGGAGATCCTTAACCCTTGCCATCACCTCTAGACCTGGAAGAGCCATTCAAACCACCATGATAAGGAGAAGACCAGTGAGGTGGTGACCAATGAGGAGAATGACTCATGTATCTGGTTCTAGAATACTATCAATGTGGCCCATGCCCTCATCCTCAAGGAGGTATAGGATGTTGTGGGGGCTCAGGAGGTTCATGGCTAACCACACATGGGGGATTTCCCCAGTGATCAAGTAATCATTGAAGGTAGTTGAGTTCTAGGCAAACCTTATCTGTTTGACTCTGAATCTAAAGAGTAACATTAGATAGAACATAACTTTTGTTAGTAACAGAAAAAATATGTTCTAACTCTTTATGATTAAAACAAGCATAATTTATAACTTTCCAAATTTGAAATAAAATATCAGTGCAAAAGATCTTTCAAAATATGTTTTATTTTGTAGGTAACAAATCTGAGTCCCCCAAGAGAGCCATCTTCCACGTGCAGAATTCAAGTTAAAAGGGCTGAAAAAGGAAATGAATCCAACGCCATGTAGATTATGTGTGAGAGCAAAACCAAAAAAGGTGTTTAACAGTCTCTGGTTTCTGACAAGCTAAGCAAATGGGGTTGAACATGCGTAGATGGTTGAGCTAGTCACCCACAAGTAGGCCCTAATAAAGGAGACACCATAAGAAATGAGATTTTTGGGATCAATAATAGCAAACCACACATTGCTAAAGCGTCAGACCCAAACCCATTGTCTGAAATGGAGATTTCATCTAAGGTTGAGCATTACATCTAGAATATGTTAAAGGGCTAGTAAATTATACCTCAATGGAGGAGAATATTAGGTGAAGGGGGTGGATGTAGGCCAATGTCAATCTTTCCACCAAGGAACAAGAGAATTGACCCCTATTTTGTGCAAATACTCATTAGGTATAGAACCTTGAATTTATGCAATAGCCTCTACATCTAAATTATTTAAATGAAATTTATTTTGAAGTTATTTTCAAGTGAGATAGGCCCTATTCTCCTTGCAAAAAAAATCACTGACAACCTTCATAACTTTCCTAAAAAACCTTACCCATTTAACCGAAGGGACTAAAGCATAGGAAACATTGTAAAAATTCAAACAAGGCGACCACCAGTGAGAGTAGGAGTTAGTGGGGAGACCATTCCTAAAATCCTCACCTACCTAGTTAAGGTGAGGCTTAAGCTTTTCCCAAGCTTTCCATAGACTTTGAATAACAAAGGTACCCTTGATTTTGATAGGTACTAGAGTTATGAGTAGAGAGTGAAGTCTCAGGGCTTTTCAAGCCTTTCTACCACATAAGAGTCCCTAAAAGATATAATGATGTAGAAGAATCTGCTAAGTTTCATCTCTAATAAGACCTCTAATATATATTTTAATTTTTAATATTTATTATTATTTTTTTGAAAATGAAAATTTTTATGTGTGTGTGTGTGTGTGTGTGTGTGTGTGTGTGTGTGTGTGCGCGTGTGCGTGCGTGTACGCCACTTGTTTGATTAATACATTCCACTACTCTACCATTGTGCATATCCATTTCAGGGAGTATAATCCATTTTTATCAATATATAATTAATGATTTTATTTGTAATCAAATTAATTTTATTTTTAATTTTTAAATTTACAATAACTTCATATGTTGATGTTTGTAAAACAATAATAATAATTTTATCCCTGTTTGATTGCACACTTCACTTCTGAGGAAACAAATGCTTATGAGTTGAAAGCATTTCTTTCACCACCTTCCACGGTGGAATAACAAACTCAACATATGTTATAAAGTTAAAAAAAAAACTCTATTTTCTATTGATCTACTTTGATAATAAACTATCGGTTAATAACTTTTCGGATGTATGAAAAAGTTCAATTTTTTTATAGCAAATTCAATACATTTTAATGTTCCAAATAATTCTCCTTAGATATCATAATTTTCTTAAAAAATAAATATATAATTAATATAATGTTCTTAACAATGTCTTATTTTATCTTATTCTTTCAGCTATGGTGATATCCATATGTGAATATGGGAAGCGTATTGTGTTTTTACAAATGTGGATGGCAGATTTATATATTTAACCTGAAGAATGTTAACTATGTTTTTGTTACACAAAATAAATTTTAATATTTTTAAATTTAAATAATCTGTATATATATCTATATTTATATAAAATAAAGAATATTTTATACTTAAATTATGTAAAATAAAATTTAATACATTTAAATTTAATATATTTAAAATCTCTTTATTTATTAAACAAATAATATGATAAAATAGATATTATATTTATAAATATAATTTTTAAAATTAAAATTTAATATTAAATCAAATTTAAATATTTAAAATATTCACAATGTATAATACTTAAAAAAAACTGGAAAAATGTACTAAATTTTTTATCAACATCATATAATGCTTGCGTATGATAAATATGTCTTTCCCTAAGATTTATTTGTTTTATTTGAAAAAATATTAAAAAATTTATAAATTAAATAGTTTAAGAGAAATATGAGGTTATGAACCATTTATGTTTGTATATTTATTTATTTATTTAGTTTTAAATATTATCACCTTTTATTCATTTTATGAAAAGCTCTCATTACACTTAAATAAAGTGGAATCATTAGCAAGACAAGTTTTAGAATTTGTTTGAGAAATTTTTAAAGTGTTATATTCAAAGGTTATCAAGTATAAAAGTTTGTTCGTGAATGTTTTTTATTATAATTATGTATATATTTTTAGAATAAATATGTCGGGTCACATTCTGTGAATCTATTTTCATTCTCATCTTGATGATGATTCACAAATTGTGATTTGAATGTTGATTCTAAAAGTACATACACAATTATATCTAAAAGCATTCACGACACTTTATATAGATTGTAAAATATTATTACTCTTATAAAAAAAATTGTTTGATAAATTTTTGATGTGTTGTACAAAAATTTAGTATATTTACAACAATGTGTAAGAGTCCCTTAAAATGTGGTACTTCTTTTATCTATTTTGTGTAAGTTTGATTGAAATTTAAAATATTTACAATAATGTATAAGGGTCCTTCACAATGTGATACTTCTTTCATTTATTTTAAATAAGTTTAATTTTTTATTTCAAAATAAAATATAAAATTATGTGTAACTTTATTTTATAATAATTTTAAGAATAATTATATTTGTACTTTCTTCTTCCTTTTAAATCAATATTCTATTAAACTCTCATTTATATATTTTATAATATTTTTATTATGAACTTTTATTTTAATTTATGTAGAAAGTATTTTATAATACAGGAGTTTTGAAGTTGATATTTTTTTAATATTCAAGAAATATGTATTTAAATATTTGAGTTAATTATTTATTTATTATAATTTATAGATGTTAGAAGAATTGGTTAATCAATTTAAAAGTAAATTTAAATTTGATAAAAAAAATGTCAGTAAACTATTTAAAAATAAATTTTATTTTATGATTAAATCATTTTTATTTTTTAAATTTAAATTTAATATCTAAGTCTTAATATTTTTTAAATGTTATATTAATTAAATTTATATTTTTTTATTATGTGCATTAATTTCTCAATATAATCAGATCTATTGTTACACTTAAAGTATCTTTATAGTTAGATATAGTGTCCCAATTAAAATTAGACCTAGTGTTGCATTTAAAGTCAAACATAACTTTGAATATAATGTTAGATTTAATGAAAGTATTAAATTTAGACATAGTATCACACTTAAATTCAAATCTAGTATCAAATTATAGACAAACCTAATGTCAAACCAAATATGGATCTTCAATAATCTATTAAATTCATGGTAATGGCATCCCTAACATCCCCTGCATGTGGCATTAGCAGGGGACATTGGGTAAAATTTAGGGTTTAATTTATCCAGTTCTCAAGCAAAATTTATATATATGTTAGTTAAATTCAGTGTTAAGAATGACCTTAAGATGCTTATTTGAATTTAAATGTGATTTTGGAGATGAAATATGACCTTTGAAAATATTTTGTTTAGAAACTTAAAAAAGATTTTAATTACAACTTATTTTAGTCAAAATATTGTAGTATCTCAAACACAACATATTTAAATAAGAATGACTTTTTTACATTAATCTTATAAACATACATATCCTTAAAAAAAAATACATATCCTAAAAAAAAAGACGTATTTATTTCATTTTTGAACTTTCCTATCCATAAAATTGAAGGAAAACTTAATCTTTTGATGTTATAACCACTTGGAAAAACACATATAATTAAATAAAATATAATTAATTTGTTTGAAATATGACATATTTTAATTGAATTCAAATGTATGTATTTAAAAATATATATACTATATTTCAAATTTAATGTTGTAGAAAATATATAATTGCACTGAAAACGTTAATTTTTAATCAAATTTATTAGCAAAACATGTGTCCTCAAAATAGTTAATACTTAAATCTAAAAATCTGGCCTAAATAAAACTGCAAAGACTTGTATATTTGAAAAATGCAAATCAAGCCATGCATAAGATTGTAGATGAACTGCACAAATATTTTATGAAATCAAATTTTAAAACAAACATAAATAATATATATTCAATGTTTAAGTTAATTTGTTTTTATTCATATTAAAACCACTAACATTAACTGGCTATGCCCATTGAAGGCAAAGTAAGTACGAACATAATGCAAATGTGCCCTAGTCCTAACGGACGTAAGGATTTTTATAGCATGCCAACCATTTTGAAAAATAAATAATGTATGCATTGCCCAAAAATAATTTAATTAATTTTTTTTTAAAACCCAAAAAAAAAAAAAAAAAAAACGTCAGTCACTCTGCACAATAACATGATGACGTATTGTTAGCCACTGCATAGACAATTATTTTTACTGTAACTGATTGCAGAGCATCCAAACCAATAGCCGGTAGATGCCAAGCGAATCAATCCCACAATTTTGTAGGAGATTGTCATCAGATACTATATGACAATCAGCGTTAAATTTGATTTGATGGTTGTATGCCCCTATTCAGTTCTACAAAGGGCTGAAATTTGACGTTCACTTGACTGTCAACTAAAAATTCAATGATGGTTTATCTTTATTTTAGACCTTTTAATAATGTTTAAAAAAAATATTTAATCATAATATATATTTTTATAATCTCTTTTTACAATAATTGAAATTGTTTTGTTTCTCTATTTTATATATATTATTTTGGAAATATATGTGCACTTTTTACTTGTAGTTTTATCATTCTGGTTATATGTTATTTCTCCGAAGGTAAAAATTGAAATTGCAGTTCTTTCGAAGATAAAACAATAATTTCGATTATCTTGAAAGTAAAACTGATAAAAATAAAGGTAAAACAATAATTTCAAATGCTTTATGTTATTTCTCCGAAGGTAAAAATTCCCAAACAATAAATATGTAAAATATAAAATACAAATAATAATAAATTAAAACCTGCAAGTTTAATTTGCAGCTTCGGTTTCCCTATATCACCTTGTGTTTCACACTAATTGTTCTTTTTATACCCTCATCCATAACCAATTATATATCTTTTTCTTATATGAATCCATATAACTATCCATGACTTATGTAAATGAATGAATAAATTAATGATTATATGTGTGCATTAATATATATGTGTGTTATAAATTAATAATGTTTTTTCTTTGATTATATTATACTTGTGTAACCTTATTTAATAGACATTTGAAGGGTAGAATAAGACTGCAGGAATCTTACTTGGTCACAGCATTTATAAAGGAGCCCGCAGCAAAAGGGGCTTTCAGCGCGTAACAACTGCCACACTGTAGGCTTTCCACTTACAAGGTGCCCGTAACAATTCCTAAGTTGCAGGCTTTCCACCTACAAGGTGCTCGTAGTAGCTGTAGGTTTTTACCTATGGGTTGCCCGTAACAACTGCAAGCTTTCACTTGCAGGTTGTCCGTAGCAACTGCAGGGTTATATCTACAAGAGCCCACAATGACTACATAGAACAAACCATTATTGTGATAATAAGTAAATGGATTTTGAGGACACATCTCGCTGTCTTAAAAATAAAGTAAATGATTGAAGAGGATCATCCATAATAGTTGTACAAACCCCTCACATGCATAGAAACTTGGATGTGCTACCAAAAGATAAATAAGACAAGGACAAAGGAAAGGAGAAAAAGAAACAAAACAATAAAATAGCATATATTGTCCTTTATCCGGTTAGGCCTAAAAACAAGTAACTTTAAGTTGCTAACCCCCTGAAGCTTGAAGGCTGACAAGGTTAGTTGCAAAGTAGTTGTACAATTCTGCCCTCTTCCTTGTATTTGTCTCATAATTTTATTACTCCTTTTTGTAAATCTAACATCCCACGGGTTCATAGATCGAATCACCTCAAGGCACTGAGGATGTCACAGCAATCAAAAAATGTCCCTGACATAAAAGGAATAGAGGAAGTCATAGTAGAGACGCTAAGTCCACAGTCTATCAGTACTAATTTTTTCAAGGAATAATATAAAAATAGAAATAGAAAAAAAATCAGTCGTAAATGTTATTGTCATCTAATCTATGCAACAATAATAAAACTTAAATTATTGAAGATGACCATTGAGATGAATAAAAAATTACAGAGATAGAAGAAGAGTTGTTTGAGTGGTGGATTTTTCGAATTAAACCCCCTTTGTGGGGTTTCTTTTCACCTTCACCATGGTTATGCATATAAACAAGAAGAGCTTTGTTGGTCCTTTTCTTCATACATCCAAAGAGAACATTCTTAAAATTGATTAACATAAAAATAGAGTATAGAATGGCATTTGGAAGACGTCACAAACATGTATAAAGAGAGAGAAAAAAGAATTGACTGCATTAGATGTCTAAAGTAAGTGAACCACTGTAAGAAATAAATGAGTTAGATAGATGCATCACACAGCTAGAGGCAGCACACAACAGTAAGAAATAAATGAGGTAGATAGATGAAACTACATAGTGGAGGTGCGTGCATGTGAACAGTCGTAAGACATTAACAACATTTTAATGCAAATTGACATCCAAATTAAAAAATTATTAAAAAGATAGTATAAAATCAAGGTCCACTATTCGACACTTCTAAAGTTCCAAGTGGTCCCTATAGGCTATAAAGATATAAGCCAAAATGATGGGACATTGCATGTGCACATGTCCTTTTGACGGGGTTTTAAAATTTTGAAAATATTTGGTGACGGTTTATGATAAAATAAAACCATAAAATACATTCCAAACCCTTAAAAACATTCATGGCAGGAATCAAATCTCAACACTGGGTCTACATATGTTCTTTAATCTTATTGATGGGCCATCAAATCTACTTTTGGAGGCCACTCTATTCAGTCACCAGTCAAATTTGATCAACCCGTAGCCTTGCTCTATTTCCCTAGTAAAAATAAATTAGATCATTTACTACAATTGTAAACAAACTAAAGCATAGTCTGGTTCTAGGTGTTTGATTTTTGTGGTTTTATGGATTGTAATCCACATTTTAAGGTTTTTTGGGAAATTGGATTTTTGGCGTGGACATGCTTAGTGAGTTTGATGGTTTATGTATCGGCTTCCTCTTTCCTGGGTTCCACTTGTTCATTTTCGATCAAGTATCGGCTCCTTCACTAGTGCCATATGACATCCTAGCGCTCATTCGCTATGAAAAGTTTCTTGGCTCGCCCAAGAGTAGCATTAACTCGACACATGGCATCATAACACTTATCCAAGGCATGATTCTTTTCGCCAGAGTTTCAAGCAGCGCCATTGGCCAATGAAATAATGGGTGAGACCCACTGTGCAGTTATAACAAAAAGAAAGTGAACCTTCCATGTGGCACCTCCATGCTCATTCTTTGCAAAGGAGTTCTCGACTTTCCCAGGAACAACACCAGCTCACCATGTGGTGGCCCCATGCACTGCTGGTTAAAAGGTGATAAAAGGGCTTCAAAGGAGAATGCTCACTTCTTAGTATGACATGCGTCACCCTAACAATCCTCGAGAACAAAGTTTTTCTTATTAGAGCTTCAAGTAGTGCCATTGGATGAGAGAAGTGGGTCCCGTTCCTAACAATAATTTCATAGGCAATCTAAAGAAGAGACACACGTCACCACCGTGCTTCTTCTAAGCATTGTGGGAATCATGAGGCATCAACAATTGCACCATATTCGAGGTTTTAAAGACTGTCTGCACTCATGAGTCGAAGCTCCCCCTTTCAATTGCAATGACCTCATCATGACTGTGAGTGTTGAGTTCCAAGTGTCATTTCCTCATGAAACCGTTGTGCCTATATATTTTGGGATTCTTTCTTTTGTAAGGCGCTGGTGGTCATTAATATTTTTGTCTTTACTACTGTTATCAAAGAGTAGTTATTTGTAATAATTTAGTTTTTGAATAGAAATAGTAGCAGTTGTTTATTTTCATTTCACAACCTTAGCAGGGGCCCCTTGTGAGAATGATTGAATATTGTATATTGTGCATTTGGGCCTTTCGTATTTTGTTCTCTGCCTAACAATAAAAAGGAATTGGTGTTCTATGTCAAATTGAGTGGAATCTATTTTTGTTTGTTATTTTTGTTCACTGCTTCTATAGTGTTAACTTTTGTTTAAGTTCCAGGTATTAAATCATATATATGTTATTTTCATTTTTTTTTAATATTTCAAAGGTTCAAGCTATTTTATGCAATATTAGATAGATCAATAAAAGTTTTGACGCATGGCCTTAGTTTTATTTCAGTCTTATTTGCATTTTTCTTCTTACTCATTTCACCCCTAATTAATTCAAAGAGCCAGTGTCTAAAATCCCATACTATTTGGTTTTATTTTTAAGATATATTAAAACCACTAACATGGATTGACCATGCTCATTCAAGGTAACGTAAGCACGAACATTGAATGTAAACGTAAGAGACGTAAGTTATTTATGACATGCCAAGTATTTTCAAAACAATAATAATCTATGCGTTGGTTAAAATTATATTTTAAAAAAAAAATCAAAAATTTTCTATTAACTAAAAAATATTTTAACCAATTTAAAAATAATTTTTTTTAAAAAAAATTCAAATTAAAAAAATATATTTTTCTAAAAATTATATATCAAACATAGAAAAATTGAATGCAAAACAAATAAAAATATTAAATATGAATGCACAACAAATCAGACTATTAAATATCAACATGTTTATCTTATATATGATAAAATATTTTTTAAAATATAAAATAATTTATACATTAACTTAAACTATAGTTAAATGAACATATTTTAATCATATTTTTTTTTAAATAAAAATTTAATAATACTATAACAACCACAAACTTTTCAAATATATATTATTTTTTTTCCAAAACCATATTGCCCTGTCAAAAATTTTATCACAAAATGATCCAAAGTGAAACACTAGGAAAAGACGTACTGTAAGCAAAGCCTTCCCCAACTTTGCCGTAAGAATATTTTCTCTGAAAGAGACTCCAAAGCATACAAACCCCTTTAAACAAAGTTACTGCGAAAGGAGGAAGATGCCAAGCGAACAAATCGCTGAATAGTCGCATCCACCATTGACGGCATCTTTTGACCGACCCGTAGCCTTGCTCCATTTTCCTGGTAAATTCCACCTAAATTAGATCATATACTACAACTGTAAAGACTCTGAAGCATAGTCCGGTTCTGGGTGTCTGATTTTTGTGGTTTGAAGGATCATAACTGCAGCATACTTTTGCCAAACTGGTGGGAAGCATTCGTAGGAGTATAATTCTTATCCGAGGTCCAATTGCCAACAAAATAAATTTTAATGGCTATAAGTCCGTTGACAGTAGTCATAGTTTATGCAATATTACAGATTTATGTGGCCACCACTTTTACCCTGCAAGTAGGGCCTACTATAGGGACAACATGAACTCAGTGGTGACACAATCTATCTAAATTTTTTTGGTATTGTTATGATGTAAAATTACTTTTTTATTTTGCTAATATGTTCCCAAACTTTAAATGAACAAGTGGATATTTACAGTGAGCATTGATCTAAAGTGACTCATGTTAAAAAAGTTCAAAAGGGAAAGCAGGGTAGAGCAGAGAAGAAAGTTTTCTTTGCAACAACAAAGACCAACATATCTCCTTTGGTTCCTTATCACTATAGTGAAAATAAAACTAGCATATATGGGATCCTAGTGATAGACTCATAATATCGTAAATGTAGTAGGGATTTTAGGGTAGATACAATGCATATATCTGGAAACTATATTGTAAAATAACTATCTACAATAAATTGTTTTAAGCACATTCGTTAGAAGAATAGAAAGAAAATAGAGCATACATAACAAACTTTATTAAAATATCTAAAAACATAAATTAACAAGATACATTCAAAGAAATACTATTATATCTAACCATTGAAGAAATGAAATCATGTGTTATTAGCAAAGCTTGAGAAACATGCACATATGAAAATAATGAAATAGTGAGCAACTTGCAAGAATTCTTCCTTCTCTTTACATTACTTCAACAAAATTATATTTTGAGGTACAAGGAAGGGGGAGGGAGGGAGAGGCCATATATAGAGACCTTTGAATGCCTAATATAGTTATAATATAATCGGATATATGACACCTATCAGTGGACAAGGTCCTTAGTGTCCTAAAACTTAGAGAATATTATCTACACACTTGGATTGAAGAACCATTTGGTGGACTAACTCCACATAGGGGAGTACCTCTGGGTTGAATGTAGTCTTGTGTAATCCTATAGACTTGAGTGCTAGGATATCCAACTTATCTTATGCATCCCCAGAGTCTCCCTCGTCATCGCGATCTCTATCTATAGTCTTTTCCACATGGTAGAATAGATCATTATAATGCTTATCTTCAGTGACTAGTGCAACATAATTAAATAACCTTAACCTTAAATATATATATGTATGTATAAATCACCTTATATATATAATACCTAATTTATTACAAAAATATTATATATATAGCACCTTACATACATAAATAAATAACCTAGCACTCAAGTCTGTAAGATTACACAATATATATATATATATATATATATATATATATATATATATGTATATATATATATATATATGTATATATATATATATATGTATATATATATATATATATATATATATATATATTGTGTAATCTTACAGACTTGAGTGCTAGGATATCCAACTTATCTTATGCATCACCAGAGTCTCCCTCATCATCACGATCTTTATCTACAGTCTTTTCCACATGGTAGAATAGATCATTATAATGCTTATCTTCAGTGGCTAGTGCAACATAATTGAATAACCTTAACCTTAAACATATGTATGTATGTATAAATCACCTTGTGTGTGTGTGTGTATATATATATAAGCACCATATATACATAAATGAAAAATACCATATATATAAGGTTATATATATATACATATATATATATATATATATATATATATATATATATATATATATATATATATATATATATATATATAAGGTGCATATATATATAAGCACCATATATACATAAATGAAAAACACCATATATATAAGGTTATTTATTTATATATATAAGGTGCTAAATATTTTGATGTATATATAGGTCAAGGATATAATATGAACATTAGAACAATATTTCTTAGTTTGTAGTGTAGGTATTGGAAGACCCTAGGGCTTAATTCAATTTTGATGGATGATTATGTGTCCACCACCTTTAGTCTATAAGTAGACCCTGTTGTAGGGACAACATTAACTCAGTAGTGACACAATCTATCCAAAAACTTCTTTGTGTTGTTATAATGTAGAATTGCCTTTGTATTTTTCCAATTTATGCCCAAGCTTTAAACAAACAAGTAGATATTTATAATGAGCTTTGATCTAAGGTGATTCATGTTTAAAAAATGTTCAAAAAAGAAGCAAGGTAGAGAACGAAAGAAATTTTTCTACGTAACAACAAAGAGCAATAGATCTTCTTTAGTTTATTTAAATAATAATGCAAATAAAACTAATACTCTTGACATCTTAGTTCTAAACTTAGAATATCACAAATGTAGTGGGAATTTTGAGGTGAACATAATGCATATTTATGAATTATATGTTTTTAAAATGGCTACCTATGTTAGGTTGTATAGCTAAAAGCTTCACTGATGCAAACACGGAGGAGGTTGCAGGAGAGTTGCTGAGTGTCAGAGACACCGGCGTCGGTCAGGCCAACCGACGTCGGCAGGATAGGGCAGGAAGGCAACCGACGTCGGTCAGAGATTGGCCGGCGTCGGCAACCCCCAAGCAGACAGTGACCGACGTCGGTCGCCTGTGTGGTTCGACTGCGAGCTAATTACGAGCAGTTAGCTAACGAACCAAGTGTTTGCATGATGAGTGCTAATTTTAGACTCATAGCTGCGGATCTAATTATTGTAATTAGATGTCTAATTATTGTTTGGATGAGATCTATATAATAGACTCATGGTTGTATTGGAAAAGGGGGCTAGTTTGAGTTGAGCAAAGTTTGCTCCTTCTGTGTGTGAGGTGAGCAAGGGTGTTCCTCCTAGTTCCACAGCAGTACCAGGCGTGTTGGTGCTGGTTTGGAGAGTCAGCTGGATTCTTCAGGAGTGTAGGATCTTGGTCACAGTTGCATGGCCTATATAGGAGATCTACATGGTAAGTAAGATTGTTGATCTGCAGGTGTATGTGTGTGCAAGGTCAAGGTTCACAGGTGAGCAGAACCGTTGTTTGATTTGCAGGTGTGCAAGATCATATAAACAGCAACACAACAGGGAGCAGTATCAGGCAGGATCTACTTGGAGTACAGGTGTGTACTCGGATAGAGCAAGAGAGGAAGGCAAGGGAGTTCCTTCCATAAGTATGGTCTATTGAATTACAGGTTGTTGCAGATTCATGGGAGATCTACTTGAAGTACCTTAAGTACTTGTGGAGCACGTGGAGTGCTTGTGGAGTGCGTGGAGCACTTGTGTTGTGCGTGCAGCACGGGAGGTGAACACCAACTCTGTATTTGAGTTGGGTGTTGGGACCTGTGAGAGGGAGAGCTTTAGGGAGAAGAATTACTGTTCACTTGAGGTGTAGCGAGCCTCTGAAGAGGTGGTGGAGAAGAAGTGGCATCTTCTTTATTGTATTCTTTTTTGTATAAAGTATTAATACAATTGGTGTATTGTCTCTCATATGCTGTGTTATTCTGAATTCTAGTTACTTGGTGAATCTGGTTATTTCTGCATATTAAGTTGCTTGAAGTTGGTAATCAATTGTGTGCTTCCGGTTTATTTCCCAGCAAGTGGTATCAGAGCTAAGGTTGCAGGAAGCAGGGTTGTGTTTTGGTTACAGGGCACTCTCAGTGGTTTCTGATCGAGTGGGAGTAGAGCAATGATAGATCAAAGTAAGCTAAGAATGGAGGAGTTGAAAAGCACAGATGGTCACTCACGGTCCTATGGAAAGAAAGAGCAGGTAAAAAAATATTGTTGGTTGGTAGCAGATCAGCATGAAGAAACTGAAGAAGCAGATGTTGCAGGTGTTGTTGCGTAGGATGCTCTGGGAGGTTTCTTGGATAAAGTTGAATCTTGGATAAAAGATTCGGTTGCCTCTTTCCATGCAGCCCCAGGTAGAGGAGCTGGTGAGCCTTGCCAAAGAATTGGCAAAGGGGAAGTGAAGCTGAAATTGCAGGCGGCCAACACACAAGTGTTGATGAAGGTCATGCAGGTCCCAGGTCTGGAGATTTGGCTAATTTCTTCAAAAAGATTGGGTGATGAGAGATGCACAAGAACTCTCACAGCAATAGCACTTGAATTAGCTGGTGGTAAGAAAATAGGTATACTTTATCTACTTGTTTATATTACTGATTCTTCTTCTGTTGCGGAGACGTGGCTTCGTAGGCTTGGTCACATGAGCAAGAAGGAGATGCATGTTCTTAAGCGAAAGACAGATATATTTGACAGGCTTAAGAATTGGAAAGCCTTGGTGTTCTTGGAGGAGATGGTGGACAAAAATCAGTGGATGGTGCTGGATACTTCTGAGCAGAGCAGTTTGGACATGGGTTTTGATTCAAAGAAGCTCACGGGTAAAAAGTCATCACTCACAGGCGAACACAGGTACCGGCATCGGTCAGGAGGAACCAGCGTCGAACAGACAGGTGCCGATGTCGATCATGTGCAGACCGAAGCCGGCGATGTTGGGCAAGGTAAGACCGACGTCGGTCATGGGATCGACGTCGGCAGTATGTAAGACCGATGTCGATCAGGAGGACCGACGTCAGCAGCAGAGACACCAGCGCTGGCAGGTTGGTAGTCAGGGACAGACGCATGAGAACCGACGTCGATCGGATGCAGACTGTGGGGTGGCCGAGGTCGGTCACTGTAACAAATTTTGGGTGGACAGCATGCTGTCAAGGAGTCTCAAACACCCATATGGAGGACTGAAGGCGTAAGTAGGCCCTCAAATTCATGTTCCTCTTCTTCATACTTGTTGCTGATTATAGAGCAGGAAGGATCCAGGAAATAGGTGGGAGCTAGGCAGGGATATGATGCAGAACCAAACGTGAGTTCTGGTAGGTTTGCCAGCTGGATGAAAGCACAGAGACGAATGGATGCCTTAGTAGAAGAATAGAGAAAATGGATACGTGAGATAGAAGACCAGGTCATATGGTCTTGAGGAGCTGCAGGACAGTGGTACAGGTTTTGACAGGTGGAGGACAGAGCATGACTCTAGTCAGTGTCAGGGTAACTACTATGGTTTGACTTACCAGGGGGATGATGATTGCAACATCATTTTGTTGCTGTATGTGGATGATATGTTTTGCTATAGCAGGTTTGTACATACAGGGTTTTGCTGAGTTAAGGGTAAGATTAGTTCAGTGTCATGTCATGAGGAGTTTTGAGCAGCAGAATTCTTTGACATGGGAGGCATGGAGGTCACAGGTAGATTTTGTCTCAAGTGGGAGCTGATGTGAATCAGGTGTTGGCGAGGTTCGGGATGCAGAGCCAGAGCACACTAAGGGCTGGACAGGTACAGTGTCTGAAATCACATGAGGTCTGGTATAGACCTGAGTATTCCCATGCAGTGGGAGCTGTCAGAGTTAGGAGCCAATTCGGGGAAGTGGGTTCTCAGGTTTTTTGAGAGGGACCGGCAGCAGGTGTTGCTATGCAGGGTCAGGACTTCACTACAGGTGTTGTAGGTTCGGATGTGGCAGGGTACTCGGATGACAGGTGGTACACCACGGGATGTGTGGTGGGTTGTCTTCAGGTGGGAGCTTGAAGAGGGATACAAACCAGAAAATAGATTAGACGGGGTACAGGTACAGGTACAGTGTAGCTGTTTATCTCCAAGTGGGAGATTGTTAGGTTGTGGAGCTAAAAGCTTCACTGATGCAGACACGGAGGAGGTTGCAGGAGAGTTGCTGAGTGTCAGAGACACCAGCATCGGTCAGGCCAACCGACGTCGGTAGGATAGGGTAGGAAGGCAACCGACGTCGGTCAGAGATCGACCGGCGTCGGCAACCCCCAGGCAGACAGGGACCGACGTCGGTCACCTGTGTGGTTCGACTGCGAGCTAATTACGGGCAGTTAGCTAACGAACCAAGTGTTTGCATGATGAGTGCTAATTTTAGACTCATAGCTGCGGATCTAATTATTGTAATTAGATGTCTAATTATTGTTTGGATGAGATTTATATAATAGACTCATGGTTGTATTGGAAAAGGGGGCTAGTTTGAGTTGAGCAAAGTTTGCTCCTTCTGTGTGTGAGATGAGCAAGGGTGTTCCTCCTAGTTCCACAGCAGTACCAGGCGTGTTGGTGCTGGTTTGGAGAGTCAGTTGGATTCTTCAGGAGTGTAGGATCTTGGTCATAGTTGCATGGCCTATATAGGAGATCTACATGGTAAGTAAGATTGTTGATCTGCAGGTGTATGTGTGTGCAAGGTCAAGGTTCACAGGTGAGCAGAACCGTTGTTTGATTTGCAGGTGTGCAAGATCATATAAACAGCAACACAACAGGGAGCAGTATCAGGCAGGATCTACTTGGAGTACAGGTGTGTACTCGGATAGAGCAAGAGAGGAAGGCAAGGGAGTTCCTTCCATAAGTATGGTCTGTTGAATTGCAGGTTGTTGCAGATTCATGGGAGATCTACTTGAAGTACCTTGAGTACTTGTGGAGCACGTGGAGTGCTTGTGGAGTGCGTGGAGCACTTGTGTTGTGCGTGGAGCACGGGAGGTGAACACCAACTCTGTATTTGAGTTGGGTGTTGGGACCTGTGAGAGGGAGAGCTTTAGGGAGAAGAATTACTGTTCACTTGAGGTGTAGCGAGCCTCTGAAGAGGTGGTGGAGAAGAAGTGGCATCTTCTTTATTGTATTCTTTTCTGTATAAAGTATTAATACAATTGGTGTATTGTCTCTCATATGCTGTGTTATTCTGAATTCTAGTTACTTGGTGAATCTAGTTATTTCCGCATATTAAGTTGCTTGAAGTTGGTAATCAATTGTGTGCTTCCGGTTTATTTCCCAACAACCTATAAAAATTTATTTTAAGCGCATTTATTAGCAGAATAAAAATAAAATAGATGGCTATCTCGCTCCTAAAGAGCTAGGTTGATATCTTGTTAGTGTAGTCGATGATGAAGATCCTGTTATAGAATAAGATGGATGTGAACCAATAGCAGCTGAATAAGGAGTGTTGGTGCTAGCTGAGGAAGAAGATATCCCAAGAGGAGTAAAAAGGTAGAGGCTCATGTAATGATAGTTTGTTTTTGGGCTCTAATTTTCCCTCTCCATTATTTGAAGCATCTCTTATTGTCATTGTGGATCCATTTTAGATCAATGATATGCTCATTTAGTAGCTTGACTGTGAGTCTTGTCATTACATCATGTTTGCTCAAGAGTGGTCCTATAGCTTCATTGATTTCTACAACCTTTTCTATCCTCTAATTAGCATAGGCTGCTAAATCTACCATCTCCTACTCAAAAGTTACTCCTCTCACCATGGCCTACTTTCTAAAGTTTTGCAGTTAGGACCTAAAGGCATCCTTTCTAATAATGGATCCATCTTTGGTGGCAAAATGGGTGGCAAAATGCATGATCTCAACATCCTTTAGCAAAGTGATGACCCTGTCACCCTGTTGGGTAAGAGACTAGCCTAGGTATCTCATCTCATCAATCCACTACTTCAATGTCTTCCTTTTACCAATTACATAGGAGTGAACAATGCTCAAATCCTCTAAGGGGATAAAATTTAAGTCCTTGAACTTCTTCATCTTGATCAACTTCACCAAGTTGATTATCTTATTGTCATATGCCCCATATGCAGCTTCGACCTCGAGAATCCTATTGTATATTTCATCCCCCTTTACCTTGTATTGGGACATGGTGTTTAACATGTCAAACATTTCTCCCACATCCCATTATACCTTTGTTATGGTATGCTCTGGTAATGTCGCTTTGTGTTGCTTCTCTTCGTTAGTTGTTTTCTATTGTACTTCTTTTACTAATTTAGTAGACACATCCATAGTTGCTTGGAGAGCTAAGAGGGGGTCCTCCTTATACTATTATTGTTAGCTTGGTTTGGCTCTCTTCATCTTAGTCAAATCAAATAAAGTCTCCTCTAACTCATACATAATTATTTGATTTGGATGGGTGACCTTCCTCTTGGTCACCCTCTTCATTTCCCCATACTCCTGATCAAACTTCATCATAAGAAATAAATGAGTTAGATAGATGCATCACACAGCTACAGGCAGCAAACAACAGTAAGAAATAAATGAGGTAGATAGATGCAACTAGATAGTGGAGGTGAGTGCATGTGAACAGTCGTAAGACGTTAACAACATTTTAATGCAAACTGACATCCAAATTAAAAAATTATTAAAAAGATAGTATAAAATCGAGGTCCACCATCTGACACTTCTAAAGTTCCAAGTGGGCCCTATAGGCTATAAGGATATAAGCCAAAATGATGGGACATTGCATGTGCACATGTCCTTTTGATGGGGTTTAAAAAATTTGAAAATATTTGGTGACGGTTTATAATAAAATAAAACTATAAAATACATTCCAAACCCTTAAAAACATTCGGGGTGGGCATCAAATCTCAACACTGGGTCTACATATGTTCTTTAATCTTATTGATGGGCCATCAAATCTACTTTTGGAGGCCACTATATTCAGTCACCAGTCAAATTTGATCAACCCGTAGCCTTGCTCTATTTCCCTGATAAAAATAAATTAGATCATTTACTACAATTGTAAACAAACTGAAGCATAGTCTAGTTCTAGGTGTTTGATTTTTGTGGTCTCATGGATCGTAATCCACATTTTAAGGTTTTTTGGGCAATTAGATTTTTGGAGTGGACATGCTTAGCGAGTTCGATGGTTTATGTATCGACCTCCTCTTTTCTGGGTTCCTCTTGTTCATTTCGATCAAGTATCGGCTCCTTTAGCTAGTGCCATGTGACATGCCAACGCTCATTCACTATGAAAAGTTTCTTGGCTAGCCCAAGAGTAGTATCAACTCAACACATGGCATCATAACACTTATCCAAGGCAAATTTCTTTTTGCCAAAGCTTCGAGCAGTGCCATTGGCCAATGAAATAATGGGTGAGACCCATTGTGCAGTTCTAACAAAAAGAAAGCAAATCTTCCACGTGGCACCTCCACGCTCATTCTTTGCAAAGGAGTCCTCTACTTTTCGAGAAACAACACCAGCTCACCATGTGGTGGCCCCATGCATACAAACCATTTTCATGCAAAGAGACTCCAAAGCATACAAACCCCTTTAAACAAAAGTTACTGCAAAAGGAGGAAGATGCCAAGCGAACAAATCGTTGAATAGTCGCATCAACCATTGACGGCATCTTTACAATGAAACGCCATTGCTTTGACTTTTTCTGTCGATGTGGATGGGAGACGCGACAGACTCATTATATCGTGCAAACATCCCATACGCATTCCCATTAATTATCTTGAGATGGACCATACAAATTTTTAGGAGACTGTAATTAAAGTATAAATTCTTTTACATATTCATAAGGAGAGTCGAGGGATTAAGGTCAGATCCTGATCTCAAAGATTTTTGATTGATGTGAATGTTGTTGTTAACTATTTAATTTTTAAAAATATATATTATTTAACAATTTTTTTTAAAGATATTATGTCAAGTTTAAATGATCGATATATTTTATATTAATTTTTACAAATGAAAGAAAATTATAAAAAATCACAAGGACTGATTTATATAAATCATCTGAACTTAACACAATATCTAAATTTTTTTTTAATTATTATATAAATTTTAAAAGTTTTAAATCTTTATTATTTATTTAAATATATGTTTATTCAATATTATAAATTTATTATATATTTATTTTTAAAATATAAATATAAATATTTACATTTTATATAATTTAATAATTTTATATAATACTGTCGAAAATACAATTTAACAAAAATTATAACCTACTGAAATTCGATTTGATGGTCGTATGGCCCCCTATTCAATTTTATATATATTCTTTAATCTTCTTGCTGTGACGTCAAATCTACTTTTCGAGGCCACTCCATTCAGTCAACAGTCAAATTTGACCGACCCGTAGCCTTGCTCCATTTTCCTGGTAAATTCCACCTAAATTAGATCATATACTACAACTGTAAAGATTCTGAAGCATAGTCCGGTTCTGGGTGTCTGATTCTTGTGGTTTCAAGGATCATAATTGTAGCATACTTTTGTCAAACTGCTGGGAAGCATTCGTAGGAGTATAATTCTTATCCGAGGTCCAATTGTCTACAAAATAAATATTAATGGGTATAAGTCCGTTGACAGCAGTCATCGTTTATGTAATATTACAGATTTCTATGATCAGAGCCAAAAATGTGTCTGTGAGCTTTGAATTAAACTATTCCACTGCAGATAGTGTTCTGGTCGATGGGGATGCTCGTATTGTGTCTGGATATATGCTCGAACTTACGGACAGCGCGAAGGGTTTAACTGGAGATGGAAGTGCAGGGAGAGCTGCTTACAACCAAACAATTCCATTATGGAATGGTTCTACTAAAGCAGTTGCCAGCTTCACCACACATTTTCAATTCCAAATGGAGTGGAATCGAGGCAATAATAGTTATGATTATGGTGGTAACGGACTTGCTTTCCTAATGGCGTCTGCAGGATCCGCTTACCACGTCGAATACAGAGGAACTGGTGGATATCTGGGCCTTTTTAGTCCCGAACATAACGGCAACAAATCGAACAATGTTGTTGCCGTTGAATTCGATACATTCAAAAGAACCTGGGATCTATATGGGAATCACATTGGGATTGATGTAAACAATATAACCTCTGTAGCCAGTACTCCTCTGGAAGAATATCTGAATAACGGGAAGATATGGGATGCTTGGATAGATTACCATGGCGAAATTCACATGTTGGAAGTGTCTGTTTCAAAAGGCTCTAATGGCCAAAGAAGCACGCATTTATCACATAGAATAGATCTGACAGAATATCTACCCGAAAATGTTGCTGTTGGGTTTTCGGCTGCAGCTTACCGGTCCAGCGAGAGTCACAGGCTGATTTCATGGAGCTTCACTAGTATAATTTGGGAACCGCGTGAGAATAACAGAACTTTGACACCGTCTGAGAAGAGGAAAACGTGGTCAACATCAGTTATAATTACTGTCTCTGTGTGTTTGGTTGCAGTCACTCTGGTATGCACAGGCTTGTGCTTTGTCCTTCATCGTTCTGGAAGAAGAAAACGACAATCATCCAATATGATGCAAGAAGGACAAGTGTCAGATGTGGATATGGTGTTGGATCACATTCCCCGCAGATTTACTTACAGCGAGCTCTGTGCAGGCACCAATAATTTCAGCGAAAAAGAAAAACTGGGACAAGGAGGGTTCGGAGGAGTGTATAAAGGCATTTTGCTACAATCGGATGAAATTGTGGCAGTAAAGCGCATATCTGCAGGTTCAAAGCAAGGAAAAAAGGAATATCTTGCGGAAATAACCACAATCACCCGTCTCAGGCATCGAAATTTAGTCCAATTGTTGGGGTGGTGCCATGAGAAGAGCCAACTTCTACTGGTGTACGAGTACATGCCAAATGGAAGTTTGGACAATCTCCTTTTCGGCAATAGAAGAGGAGAGCTAGGTTGGACGCGCAGGTACAGAATCGCTTGCGATATAGTCTCTGCATTGCTTTATCTTCATGAGTTATCAGATGATTGTGTTGTGCACAGAGACATCAAGTCCAGCAATATTATGTTAGAAAGTCAAGTTAATTGGAGATAATTTCTCCCACCTCCCTCCTTTATCATGCAAGCAAGCAGTTAAACAAACAGTTAGTAAACTAGGTGTTAAGCATCAGTTAGTAAACTGACAGTTAGGATTCAGTTAGATAACAATCAGTTAGATATGAGTTTGTTTGAACAAGCAGTTAGTTAAGTAGTTGAAGCTAATAATAGATGAGTCTATTTTCAGTTATTGTTTAGTTTTTAAATCTATAAAAAGACGCTAAGGGCGCACATTGTAATCAAGGGAAATTAGAAGATGAATAGAATTGTGTTTCTCAAGATTGCTGTAGCTTTCTGAGTTCTGAGTTAATAGTTCTTGTTTTCTTGTTTATTTTCTATTCATATTTTCCTTCAAATTGGTATCAGAGCACAGGTTGTGGCAGAAGAGCGCAGGTTAGAAAGAGAAAACCCTGGTTAGAAAAGCAGCCAGCAAGGGGAGCGAAACAGTCGGGTGAAGGAAAAGCGCAGGTATTGCCAGCAGGGAGCGCAGAGACCGACATCGGCAGTTATAGACCGACATCGGCCGACCCCAGACCAACAAGTGACCGACGACGGCAGAAAGAACCGACGTCGGCAATTTCAGCGACCGACCTCGGCAGTGTAACCGACGGCGGTGACTGTGTGTCAGAAATAGTGACCAGAAAGTCATTCAAGCTTAAGAAATGGCAGCATATAACAGTATTTCACAGCCTCAAATTCCCGTTTTCGATGGTAAGAATTACGATTTTTGGGCAATTAAGATGCGAACTTTATTTTGCTCACAAGATGTATGGGATTTGGTAGAAAGTGGTTTTGTAGAACCGCAGGACGAGGCAGCCCATCTAGCGTTAAATCAAGCACAAAAGGACCACCTTAAAGAGAACAGAAAGAAAGATGCAAAAGCCTTATTTATAATTCAACAGGGATTGGATGAATCGATATTTTCCAGAGTTGCAGCAGCAACGCGATCCAGAGAGGCATGGAAAATCTTGGAGACCACTTATAGAGGTAATACGAAGGTAAAAATTGCTAAATTGCAATCTCTAAGAAGAACTTTTGAAAATTTGCAAATGAATGAATCAGAATCAATAGATCAGTTTATGGGTCAAGTTTTGAATATAGTGAATCAGATTAGATCTAATGGAGAAACGATGACAGATCAGAAGATTATAGAGAAAGTACTCAGATGTTTACCCAGTAAGTTCGATGCTATAGTAGTAGCTATTGAAGAAACTAAGGATTTGGAACAATTATCTGTAGATGAATTAATGGGTTCTTTGTTAACACATGAATCCAGAATGAATAGAAATAACTCTTCGCTTGAGAATGCATTCAAGTCACAGGTATCAGTTGGCAGAGGAAGAGGAAGAGCCAGGTCAAGCTTCAGAGGAAGAGGCAGAGGCAGATATGGAAAGAACAATTCAGAGGAAGATGAGAAAAATAATCAAAACTACAGTAGTAGAGGAAACTACAACAACAGAGGACGTGGTCACAACCACTCACAGCAAGGTTCTCAAAGGTTTGATAAATCTAATGTTCAATGTTATTATTGCAAGAAATATGGTCATTATGCTAGTGACTGCAGAAATAAACCAGGATATGTGTACAATCAGAATGCTAATTACACAGATGAATCTAGTTCTAATTCCGGAAGCATGTTTCTTACTTGTAATGTTACTCAAGAAAAAGCTAAAGATATTTGGTTTTTAGACAGTGGATGCAGTAATCATATGACAGGAAATAAAGAATTTTTTGCTAGTCTTGATGATTCTGTAAGATCAGAAGTGAAACTAGGAAATGATATCACAGTAGATGTCATGGGTAAAGGTGTCATAAATGTTTTGGCCAAGAATGGTGAAAGAAGATTTATACCTGATGTTTATTTTGTACCTAGATTAAAACATAATCTTTTGAGTGTTGGTCAGTTAGTGCAGAAAGGTTACAGAGTATCTTTTATGGATAATGTCTGCACAATATTGGACAAGGTTCCAAGTGACAGGTTGATAGGAAAAGTGGAGATGACCAAGAATCGCATGTTCCCTCTTCATATTCAGTGCATCCAAGGAGAAGAAGAAGCTCACTACAAATCCATACAGCTAGATCAATCATGGTTATGGCACTTAAGGTACGGACACTTACATTTTGGAGCTTTAAATTTGTTACAGAAGAAAAATATGGTGAAGGGTTTACCACCAATAGAACAGCCAGGAAGTTCATGTGACAGTTGTATTCTGGCAAAATAGCATAGAGAGAGTTTTCCAGTAGGAGGCTCATATAGAGCTAAGGTAATATTGGAGTTAGTCTATAGTGATTTATGTGGACCAATGCAAACTCCATCATTTGGAGGTAATACTTATTTTCTAACATTCATTGATGACTTTAGCAGAAAGACTTGGATCTACTTTCTCAAAAACAAATCTGAAGCATTTGAAAAGTTTAAAGAATTCAAGGCAATGGTTGAAAAGAAGAGTGGCCGATATATCAAGGTACTCAGATCTGATAGAGGAGGTGAATATATGTCTAATCAATTTCAAGATTTTTGCAGATATCATGGAATCAAAAGACAGTTGACTACAAGGTACACACCACAGCAGAATGGTGTAGCAGAAAGAAAGAACAGAACAATCATTGAAATGGCAAGAAGCATGTTGAAAGCTAAACACTTGTCAAATGAATATTGGGCAGAAGCAGTAGCTTGTGCAGTGTATATTCTGAACAGAAGCCCAACAAAGAGTGTCAGAGATCGAATTCCACAAGAAGCATGGAATGGTAAGAAATATAGTGTATATCATTTCAGAATTTTTGGTTGTGTAGCATATTCTCTTATACCATCTAAATTGAGAAAGAAACTTGATGACAGAGGTGAGAAATGCATTTTTATTGGCTATTCTGAAGAATCAAAGGCATATAAGTTATATAACCCAGTTTCAAAGCAAGTGATTATTAGCAGGGATGTTGAATTTAAGGAAGCAGAAGCATGGGATGGTAGCACCATCATTGTTGGGGCACCAATTCCACAGGATGAAGAAGTTTCTGAAGAACAAAATTTGCAAGGTGGACAATCCTCTCCACAAGCAGGTACAAACACTCCAGTAAGAACACCAAGAAGGTTTGAACAAGGTGAATCATCTAGTCATGCAAGTCACCCTACTCCAAATTCACAAGTAAGTAATGAATCAGATCCAACTCTTGCTACTTTAAGAGCAAGATTTAAAGGTAAGAAGATGAGAAGTTTAAATGAGATTTACAATCAAGAAGAAGAAAAATTAGATTTGGTTTCAAATTTTGCTCTTTTCACTCATGACCCTATGTCTTATGAAGAAGCAGTGAATGAGGAACATTGGCTAAAAGCAATGGATGAAGAGTTGAATGCTATTGAAAGAAATCAAACATGGGATCTAACTACTCTACCTGAAGGTAAGGATTGTATTGGAGTTAAATGGGTTTATAAGACTAAATTTGATGCAGATGGAAATGTTGAAAAGCACAAGGCAAGGTTAGTTGCAAAAGGTTTTGCACAAGAACATGGAGTGGACTATAATGAAACATTTGCACCAGTTGCTAGACTGGATACTGTAAGAATGGTATTATCCATAGCTTCTCAAAATAATTGTTATGTATATCAAATGGATGTGAAATCAGCTTTTTTGAATGGATTTCTAGATGAAGAAGTATATGTGAAACAGCCCACAGGTTATGAAGTTCAAGGACATGAAGAAAAAGTTTACAGATTGAAGAAAGCTCTTTATGGTCTTAAGCAAGCACCAAGAGCATGGTATAGCAGGATAGATTCTTATATGATAAGCAAAGGATTCAGCAGAAGCGATAGTGAGCCTACTTTGTACACAAAAATCAGCAAAGAAGGTCAAATTTTAATTGTGTTTATATGTTGATGATTTGATTTTTACTGGAAATTTGTCTGTAGACACTTTTAAATCAGCAATGAAGAATGAATTTGAAATGACAGATTTGGGATTAATGAAGTATTTTTTGGGAATAGAAGTTGAACAATCAGAGAAAAGAATATTTATCTGTCAAACAAAATATGCAAAAGATGTGTTAAAAAGATTTAAGATGCTGAATTGTAAACCAGCACCTACACCAGTTGCTACAGGGACTAAACTTAGCAAAGAAGACAAAGGATCCAATGTTGATTCTACAATATTCAAAAGGCTAATTGGTAGTTTGATGTATCTTACAGCTACTAGACCAGATATCAGTTATGGGGTTAGCTTAATCTCAAGATTCATGGAGTCACCAAAAGACTCACATTGGCAAGTTGGAAAAAGGATATTAAGATATGTGGCAGGAACTACAGATTATGGAATTTTATATTCCACAACTAACGATTTTAGTTTGATTGGTTTTACAGATAGTGATTTTGCAGGTAGCGTTGATGATAGGAAGAGTACTTCTGGACATGCCTTTATTTTAGGCACAGGTGTGGTCACATGGGCATCCAAAAAGCAGCCTATAGTTACACTTTCATCAGCTGAAGCAGAGTATGTTGCAGCCACATCAGCAGCATGTCAAGCAACATGGATGAGAAGAATATTGAAAGATTTATTACAGGCACAGAAGGAGTCAACACCAATCTTCTGTGATAACAAATCAGCAATCGCTTTATCAAAAAATCATGTGTTTCACAAGAGGAGCAAGCACATAGATACAAGATTTCACTTTATCAGAGAGTTAGTGAACAATGGAGAAATCCATTTGGATTTTTGTAGATCTGAAGATCAACTAGCAGATATATTCACAAAGGCATTACCTAAAGAGACCTTTGATTATTTGAGACAAAATTTAGGCATTGTAAATGCTAAAATTGTAAGTGGTAGAAATTAAGGGGGAGTGTTAGAAAGTCAAGTTAATTGGAGATAATTTCTCCCACCTCCCTCCTTTATCATGCAAGCAAGCAGTTAAACAAACAGTTAGTAAACTGGGTGTTAAGCATCAGTTAGTAAACTGACAGTTAGGATTCAGTTAGATAACAATCAGTTAGATATGAGTTTGTTTGAACAAGCAGTTAGTTAAGTAGTTGAAGCTAATAATAGATGAGTCTATTTTCAGTTATTGTTTAGTTTTTAAATCTATAAAAAGACGCTAAGGGCGCACATTGTAATCAAGGGAAATTAGAAGATGAATAGAATTGTGTTTCTCAAGATTGCTGTAGCTTTCTGAGTTCTGAGTTAATAGTTCTTGTTTTCTTGTTTATTTTCTATTCATATTTTCCTTCATATTATGCTGGATTCTGAATTCAATGCAAAGCTGGGTGACTTCGGATTGGCACGGCTGGTGAAGCATGATAAGTGGTTCGAAACCTCCACTATAGCAGGAACGCAGGGATACCTGGCCCCGGAATGCGCACTCTCAGGAATATCCAGCGCAGAATCAGACGTGTTCAGTTTTGGCGCAGTTGCTTTGGAAATTGTGTGTGGAAGGCGGGCACTCGATCGGAACCTGGAAGATCCTAAAATGCGTCTCGTGGAGTGGGTTTGGGATCTGTATGGTCAAGGCAGCTTATTCGATGCAGTAGACAGCAGTTTGAAGGGAGAGTTTGACAGGGTAGAAATAGAGCAGCTAATGGCGATAGGATTATTGTGCTCTCATCCGAATCCTTCGACAAGGCCCAGAATAAGGAAAGTGCTGCAGCTTTTAAACTTCGAAGTACCTATGCCTTCTTTACCACGCACACCACCCAAAGCAGCATACTGTTCTATTCAGGAAGGAATCTTGTCTGACATAACAGACGTTCCTCAGCGTCTTACGAGTTCGCAGGAGATGGCAGTGCTCTCAAGCTCTGCAGTTTCTTCAGATATTGCAACCTCTTCTACTCAGTCATGATTGTGTCCCAACCTCCAGGTTCATTTAAGCAGAAAGTTCCTAACCCGCCTTGAGCTTCTTAATTTCTTTGATGATTTGGTAGCTAAGTCTAATTGTAGAAATGGCATTTCTAGAATTGTATGGATACCTGTCTAAGAATGATTTTTTTTTTTTTTTTTTTAACGCTGTTAAATTTCAAGAGAACTGCTCTACTGCAGCTCGCTTAGTTTGATATATAACGGCAAATTATATCTAGTTTGAATTGTATTGAGAAGGTATTGTAATACTGCATAGATTTGCAGCGTATGCATCACTGTTTCGCTCTCTCCAGAGAGTAAAGCTATTCATGACAAAATGTGGATAAAGTAATCATTCCGGTAAGTTTGATGCAGAGCACTACTGGGGAGTTTTTGGGCAGATCTACAATTGTAGGAGGAAAAAAAAGTAAAGGTACTGAAATTAATTAGTTTGTGACTGTTGGTTAAGCTTGTCCTTGTTTTTGAAGTAGAATTATACTTTTTAATTAAATAAAATCATGAGTGTTTGATATTTTAACATTCTGTTCTATTTTCTCAATTGTGTAGTGTCTTACATGTTTAAAAATAAAATAATTCGATATATTTATATTGAATGGTGTTAAATAAGTAAATTCATCTTAAAATTCAGGTTAAATGGTGTTGTGCGCACAACTTGACACTCAAAATGTTAAACAACCCACACATTAACACCAGTCTATACACTGCCTATTTAAATTTTACGATTTGACACGGATAGAACTTTATTACAAGATGGGTTCCTGTTGTCTCTTTGTAGATTTCAATGTCCAGAGTAAAAATACAATACAGAGAGGTTTGAGGGCTAGAGGGTCTGAATCAAATTTCAGGAAAGCGTTGAGGTTGATCATTTATTTCATTTTAATTGTATGTCTTTTTTCGTTAGATAATGAGGGATTTTTTTTAAAGGGGGCCTCACTCAGTAAAAGAAGAATAAAAAGAGCTTGGAAAACAGCCGGTAATATATTAAAAAACAATCCATCATATATTTTATTTTAAAGAAGAAACTAAAGAACCTAGTTAATTAAGAACAGCCCAGCCTAAACAACCTGAAAGTTTAGAATTGAGACCATTGAAAACTACAGAGAGGAGCCTACGAGGAGACAAAAGGCTAGAAAACATATTCAACCTAGCTTTGAGAAAAAACTCTGCCCAGGCAACTGCCCTCAACGCTTAGTGGCAAGCTTTCTCCTTCCCCTGCTGGAAAGAAAGGCTTCCATAGTCCATTGGCTACTTCCATCGATGGAGTTCAGGGTGTCCAATTGAAGCTTTTCCTCTTCTATTTTTCTGACTCATTCAGATTTTTTTATACTCCCAGAGTTTGGTTTTGATAATAAACAATCCTGCTGAGAAAGAGTTAAGATCGCCCTAAATCCAAAAGGATCTTCTTCTCCTCCTAGAAAAGAGTCTTCAACCTCTTCAAAGACTCCTTTTTGTCTAGATCCTGCTTCCTCAACCTACGATAAAGCCAAACCCTGTTTCATCTCTTCACTGTTCATACTTGTTGAAGCCACCTTGTTCTGAGAGAGTAAACCACCCCTATTCTGAGGGGTAAGAACCTCCTCTGGTTTGAGTTTTCTTCGTTTTCCAAGGCCTTATTTTCTAGTTTTGTTACGTTTATCAGAGGCTATTGGAATCCTTATTTTCATCTTCCTCTCTTAAATTGACAGGGTTGTAATGTTCTTCTCCCCTGGTTTTAATTGTCTCCCCACCAAACAATTTGTCGTCTGCAGTTCGAGTGTTTATCCCATGCACATTCAAGCCATCATGGGATTGAGCAAAGTAAGTAATAATGGCAATCACCATAGGTAAGATAGATACCCACTTGAGCTCGAATTTTAATTTATCCTCATTTTTATTTATGGCTTTGCTTTTGAGCATTGAAAAGTTCTTGTCGACCAGATATGCGAGAGAACATGTTTTTCTGCAATTCATTACGTGTCTTCTCGATCCAAATATATAATATTTGGACAAGTTTTTATATGTAAACGTTGTCAAGTTGCATATAGAATATAGGAGAATGTAATATGGATAAATGGATTATATTTTTAATTTTAATAATAATTTTAATCATTTTTATTAAGTATTACAATATTTATAATATCGAAATAATGATTAATTAATTTATTTAAATTTAAATTTTAGAAGTGTTAATATAAAATTTTAAGATTTGTCTTTTTTTATATTATTTCACATTCTAATATGGTATTCTTATCCCAAATCTTTAGCATCTCTGTACCCTTTAAAATAGATATTATTCTGGTCCTTACCTTTCAAGAGTTGCAGTATTCAGAATTTGAAGAAAATAAACTGAGATTTTGAGGCATGCAGTAATCCAAGTGAATAGTAAAACTGTATTAGTATTTATCAAGTCATCAAATAGTGGAAAGCACTCTAAACTCTATAAGGTTGTACCAAAAATTATCCATTATATATATGACCAATAATAAACAAGTACATAAACATTCCAGAAACATACAATTTAATGATCAATAAATATTCAAAAAAAAAAAAATTAGGTCTCTACAATAATTTTTAATTTATATTGAAATATTATTTATAAATAGACAAGTATTGTAGTTTATTTAGACAGTGTATCTAACAATTATTCATAGAGAATTTATTAAACATTGATAAAAAATTTAGATATTTAACAATTATCCATAGACAATCTATTGAGCACTCTCAAATATTCTAAAGATTAATCAATATTTAAAACATTTATTATTGTTAAAATTAATATATATTAAACTCTTATTTATATATCTCACAACATTTTTGGTAAACTTTAATCTTAATTTATTAAAAACAAATCTAAAAATTTTTATATTAAATTTGTGATATAAATAAAATAAAAACTTCCAAAATATACTTTAAATGTCTTTTACATAAATATCTATTACTGTTATAAAAATTACGATATCTAATTACTACTCCATAAATTTTATTTGGAGCCCTTGGTGCTACAAATCAAATTCCAATGGCTGATATTAGTCTAATGCCAAACCAGTGTAGCGCGGATAGGATAAAATAATGCTTTTGCAACATTCATCCATGATATTTTTGGCCTTTACCGAGACACTCCCCACGAGATAGGCCACCACATCGAATCTTGGAAAAAGTAATACCAGACTTTTCGTTAACGACATCCATCTCCTCTTAACGAAAAGTGAAATCTCTGCCCCAAAATCCATAATAGATTCCAGTGCAAATCATTCTTTTCCTCGATGATGGGACCTGAAGAGAAGGAACAAATGATTTTTACCACAAAACTATAAGCAATGCTACTCGCTCTTCTTTGTCAATGATCGTGTAGAATATTGTCAGGCGAAGAGTTTAGAGCATTAATCCTTCTACACAGATACAGGAGCAGGCAAGGTTCTGTAAAATTTCATCGTTAATGTGTTGGAGAGAATCTCGCATAGATGTTTAAAAAATAAAAATTAAGGGTAAGAGAGTACGCAGCTTTTCAAAATAAAACATGGAAACCCAATATTTTAATTTTACATTAAGTGGTGGCAAGTGTTATTTATCCAGAGATCTTAAATAAATATATATTATACCGTTGAAAATATCAACTTTGAATTGTATGTGTGTATGTATATATATAAATCTAATAATAAAATTTTTGAAATTAATATTTAATAAATATGTATTTAAGATATTTGAATGAATGAATCTTTTTTTAAAAGAATTAATTAACTAATTTAAAGGTAAATGTATATTTGATTTTTTTTTAAAATCAACTCATAATTAGTGTGGAAAACATTTGAACATAAATTTTATTTTATAATTAAATTATTTAATTTTTAATTTTATATCTTAAAATCATACATCTTAATATTTTTTAAATATCATACTAATTAATTTTATAATTTTTTATTATTTGCATTACCCCTCATCACAAAATTCATCCTTGAAGAATGTTTATTGAACATTGAAATAGTGTTGACCTTCAATAAAGAAAAAGGTGGCCAATCCTACATGATTTTTGGGCTTATAATATATATATTCTAATATTCGTTTATATTTTATGATGTTTTTAGTAATCATTTAATTGTGCTTTATGTATGGGAAGCACCAAATTGTTCAAGATTAAATGTCCTCTAACGATTTTTGTTATGAATGAGATGATTTTGACTACAAAAATTTTCCTTCTTTAAACAATACTTGTGCACTCAACCAAGTTCAAGTAATGGATGTATTGAAATTAGAATGGTTTGGAAGTGTGAAATTAATAGTGATTGTTGAGAAGCGACTATTGAGAATTAGGATAATGTACTTAGAAACTGATGACCCTCACATTGTATGAGGTCAATCATTAAATTATATGGCTATTACATTTATTATAATATTTTAATTATTAATCTATTTTATTATTATCATATTTAATTAGTTTATTATTTTTTCATGATATGTTTAATTTATGTTTGTAATCAAATTTAATTAAAATTTCGTAATTACATTATTTTATTTTTATTTTTATTTTTATATATAATATTATAATTGAGAGTAACATTATATTTATATAATTATATCCATAATAATTATAATTGTATAACATAATAAAATTATTTTATAATTAATAATATTAAATGGTTTTAATTAAATGAAAAATAATATAATTTTATGATAATTTATAAAATTAAAGTCACATTTTAACTGGACTTAAATTTAGAATTAGTGTCAAACCTTGAGTCAAAATCAATGTCACACTTAAATTCACCTTAAAATTAGATCTAGTGTCACATTTATAGTCGATTATAGTGCCATGCTTAATTTCTCACTATGGTCATACTTACTATGACACTTAAAGTATCTTTATAGTTAGACCTAATGTCCCAATTCAAATCGGACCTAGTGTTGTACTTCAAATCAGATATTGTTTTGAACATAGTGTTAGATTTAGTGAAAGTACTAAATTTAGACTTAGTATCACAGTTAAATTTGAACTTAGTATCATTCGTAAAATTGGACTTAGTATCAAATTATAGACAAACCTAATGTCAAACTAAATATGGATCTTAAGTCACTTATTGAATTCATTCTAATGCCATCTCTTGCTAGTGCCATTAGCAAGAAACATTGGAGAAAATTTAGGGTGGAATTTAGCCAATTCTCCATCAAATTTTATATATAAGTTAATTTTAGAGTTAATAATTACCTTAAGACGCTTATTCAAATTTAAATGTAACTTTGGAGATGAAATATGACCTTTGAAAATATTCTATATAAAGACTTAAAAAAAATTTAATTAAAACTTATTTTAATCAAAATATTATAATATCTCAAACACATCTTTAAATAAAAATTGATATTTTATGTTTTAATCTTGCAAATACATATATCTTAAGAAAAAACTAGTTATTTCATTTCTCAACTTTTCAATCCATAAATTTGAAAGAAAACTTAATCTTTTAATTTTACAACCTTTAAAAAAACTCATATATTTAAACAAAAAATCTATTTTTTCATTTAAAAAACTTCCAATTTATAAATTTAAAAAACTTACAAATTTATAAATTTAGAAAATAAACTACAATAAAACACATATATACAAAGCAAAACCTAAATAGTTTGCTTCTAAACTTTCACATATAATTGTTTAAAAAAAACTAATTTGTTTAAAATATGACCTATTACGATTGAATTTAAATGCATGTATTTTAAAATATATATTATATTTTAAGTCCGGAGCTTTCAAAAATACATAATTACACTTAATGTTTAACAAGACTTATCAACAAAGCATGCATCTTGAAAACATTTTCTGATAATTTTGACGATGTGACCTAAATAAAAATGCAAAGATTTGTATATTTGAAGGGGTAAATCAAGCCATGCATAAGATTGTAGCAAAAATATCAAGACTTTCAAGTGTAGAAAAAATATCTAAGAATTTTGTGTAAAATATTTATGAAATCAAATTTTAAAACAAACATAAATAAGAGGCATGAAGTGCTAAGTCTTTATGGGGTAAGTTAGTTAAAAGTTGAAAACATGATTTTTAATACAATTAGTTATCAATATATTTATTTATGGTATCAAAAGATAAATATAAAATAAATAAGTTAAACATTATGTAAATTAATTATATCAAAAAATTTAATATTAATTTTTCAAACAATTCTTAAAATTTAGATTGAATTCACTTACAAATGATAGAGTACATTGTTCTGCCAAATCCATATACTCAATTGTTAGCAAATGAGCACCAAAAGAAGGAACTGCACCATAATATACCACAGATGCTCAAACCAGATAGAATTCTTTTCAAGTGACTAGTATATTGTGAAAAGGGCATAGGTGCTCTTTTGTGGTTCGAAACTTTGAATGGTGTAATGGTTGTGCTAAGTTCTATCATGATGGAAAAGGCTACACCCAATCTAAATAATATTATGTTTGCATTAAATATTAATAGACAGATTTCATCCAACTTTCCAGAAGAAGATGAAAATGATTGTGCAATAACTGAAATACAAAACTGCATACCTTAAAAAGAAATCACCTTAGAATCATTATATTGAAGAAGATTTGTCAATATTGGCATGAATTCTATTACAAAATTTGTTGCATCAGATGGAAGCTTCTTGCAAATGTTTGCAGCAGTGGATAATGCTAAACATATGAGTTTGTGCTCTCAAACATAGATGTAAGGACATAAATCTAATATGACTTACTTTGAAGATTGATTCCAATGGTTACATTTGAACTTCTGATACTTGGTCTAATTCTATTGTCACCCGTTAAATGTTCTCAAAATCAACTTATAAATGTAAAAATCACATTTCACTATAATATGATGAAAGTGAATGGCAATAATTAGCACAAACCTTAAGATTGCAGCGCTTCTAAACAAGAAGTAGTGTATGGTACAATTTTTAATTTCTATATGTTTGGGAGTAGTAAGTGATGAATGATGTTTGATGTTCATCCAAGATATTCTATGATTGCTTCAAATCCAACTCAAGATATTTTGAGATCCCTGCATATCACACCAAAAGATTCTAGATGTATAGAAAAAAATGTACGTAAAGTTTTCATGGGTTAGTAATGTAAATTTAGGTCAAAAGAAATATATTGTCTATGACATTATACAGCTAAGAAATTGCATATTACCATCATGGATTAGCAGAAATCAATTGTAAGGTTAGCCTTTTCTAGTTGCTTTTTATGCACCAAAATCTCTTGGTCTATAGCTATAATAGAAAAGCTTTAGGGCTTATTAGCCTGTGTTAAAATCTTGATTACTTGTATATCATGTTCATCCTTAAAAGCTTGCATTTGATAAGACATTTCCCTCAGCTCTGCTATTTAACTTGCACTTTTCCAGCTTGGAATACTTTTTCAACATGTACATGGCCTTAAAAAAAAAGACAAAACTATTAAAATAATCATCCGTCGTTCCCACATTTACCCTTGCAGGGGAAAACAGCGAGCACATGCAATGCCCATCCTTTATTTGTCACGTTTAAAACCAACTAGCACAGCAAGGAGGCAAGTGAATCATCCCTTTGCAAAACAGTAGTCCGAAATAATTAAGCTTACCTTAAATCATGGAAGGCCCTCTATAACATACAAAAGAACTCACCAATCAATATACAGTACCAATAATATTAAATTCTAATATTTAAAAAACTTACATCTTACTTTACATATTATTATACATAAAAATAAAAACCTCTAATTAATTAAAACAACAAACAATGATCAACAATTAATATTCTATGAAAACTAATAGTCCATCCCTTCAAAACTAATATTGTATACTCAATGTCTAAATTATTTTGGTTTTTTGGGGTCCATTAAAACTACTGCTAACATGAATTGGCTATGCCCATTCAAGGCAAAGTACGTACGAACATAATGTGAAAGTGCGCTGATCCAAGGGATATAAGCCATTATAGCATGCCAACCATTTTTAAAAATAAAATAATGTGTGTTGGCCAAAACTATATGAAAAAAAAATAGTCCACACGTCACTATCTGCAAATGGGTGGTAAAATCAATACTATTTTTTATTAATAAAAAAATTATTAATTAAAATATATATTTTGACCAGTTAAAATATAAGATTTATTTTATCCAAAAATTAAAAAAAATGTTTATTTTTCTAAAATTATATATCAAATAAAAAAATTGAATAAAAATATTAAATGTGAGCACGTGTCTACCCTTATTTATGGCAGAGCTTTTTTAAAACATAAAATAATTTATGCTATAACCTAAACTATAGTCAAACAAAAACATTTCATGTATCATGAATGATTGACGTAAAAATATATATTTGATTTTTTTGATAATCGGAAATTTAAAAAAGAAATAATATAAAATAAAATAAAATAATTATTTATTATTAGAATCTTTATATTTTATTTGGATAAATTAAAAAAAAGTTAAGTTCGTGTATTTAAAATATTTTATCAAAAAATTTGGTAGAATGAGGTGGATACAATAGTTGTATGAAAGTTTTAAAAGAGTAAGAAGCTCTGAGTTAAGTAGAAACAAAAACTAATCTTTATCAGAGATAACAATATCAGCATTGTTATCAACATCACAAATTTATTCTACCAAGGTGATAGCAGTCAAAGTGCTTGCTAAGGTAATTTTCCAAGTGTCATACATAATGCCCAACCTTTCACAAATTGTCTTTAACTTCCTATGCTACAGGGTGTCTTCAACGATTGCTTTAATCGGATTCCAAATTTGATCAAGCTTGGTGTCCATCAGATGACTGAAATGATCCACATCTTCATGAACAGTAAGAGAATTGCTAGCACTGAAGAAAACACTCTGAATGACAATTCACTGAGCAACTTTGAGGGTATCCAAGTGATCATTTGTCTAACCGATATCTTCCATAGCCTTGATCACCACCTCCATAGAAGCCACCAAGGAACCGCCACTAAGACGAGCAACAAGCTAGGTGCAGAGCAAATTCGTAGCCATCCATTTCAACAACTTTCCATCTTTCACACCTTTCAGTAGGGGTTTTTGCCAAAAAACCAGTGCCTCCTAGGTTGTAAAGCAATTCTTTTTATCCAGGAGGGAACCCGAGTCAAACAGATGGCGGAGCTTCAGATAGTCCACCAAGCCCAGAAAGGAGGAATGAACATCTTCCATGGAATAGTTATGCAACAAACTGTTATTCATAGCATTAACTGAATTAACAACAGAGGCCTTACCTTTACCCTAATTGGAATGTTGCTTCCAGATCCTTTCAAATCCATATCGTTGAAGATGATATCACCATAGAGCCAAAAGAGTAAAGCAAAGAAAGGTGTGAAATGCCCAAGGTGGAGCTCAGACGGAGGTAAATTGCATGTTATGAGACACACGTGGTTCTTATGCCTCCCAAAATTTTCATTCTCCACTACTCGTAATTAATTCTCATGCTCCATAGAATCAAAAAATCAGAGCTCAACCGATTAATGATGAACTTCATTAATATGACTGTTATTTAAATCATTTTTCACAATCCTCCAAGCCTTAGATCCTTTGGGGAGAACGTTGGTCATATGGAGGCTTTGTTCCAAGTGGTTGAGGGTGACTCCTTCATTAGCCATATGATCAGCTAACTTATTGCTTTCGCAAAAGATGTGCAAGGGGAAGTAAGTTTTCAAATTGTTGTGCAGAGACTTGCAATCTTCCATAATATTCTTTAAGATCCAATCGTGTGTAGATCCATTCGAGATGGCTTCAATGACAATTTTTGAGTCCCCTTCTATTTCCAAATCAAGACAATTCATTTGTATCGCTAAAGATAGGCCACGTCGCAAAGCTTTGGCTTTAGCGATATTGTTGGAGCAAGAGCCGAGCGCTTCACTGAATTTGAGCAAGAAATTGCCCCTAGAATCTCTGAATGCCCCTTTGGCACCCGCCATACTAGGATTGCCTTTAGCCATGCCATCAAAGTTAAGCTTAATCCTAAGGTTAGTCGGAAGAGTCTAGTTGTCTCTTCTATTTTTTTATTTTTGCTTTTGACCCTATTATCAGGGATAAAATGTTGGGATAAACGCTTTTGATATACCGGAGCTATGAACCAGAGTAATGGGGGAGAACCTTCTTGAAGTGGAACATGTGGGTGGCCCCGGGTCCGTAATGTCCGTCAAACGATTCACATCTGAATCATCCAATTGTGTTCTACTTCGTCCACATGGAGAAGTTTGACCCCTACCTCAAGGTGCCCACATGGTCACTTGTTGAAAGAGTCCTCATGTATTCAATAGGAATGGAACTTAGATTGATGAATACAAACTACCTGTACCTCACCAATACACCAAGCACTTGACTACATTAGAATGTTTCATATTATTATATATTATTTAAAAATAATAATATATGAAAGTTACATAATAAGATAACTGGGTAGTATTCATGGTTCATACTCTATGTTGAAAGAAAAGCCCATATTTAAATTATAAATAAAACAAAAAAATTTGAATCCATTATGTTGAAAGAAAAGATTCGCTATAGCCTTCTAATTGCTTTTGCTACTTTCCCAAGACTTCTATAACCCAGTGTATTTTTGAGGTGTGACTTTTCCATCCATTTTCTTTTATGACTAACTATATTTTATTTTGTAAAATTTTGATATAATAAAATACGCTTTTTAATCAAAAAATAAATTAAATATAAAATTCAATAATACACATCAATATTAAACACAAGAAAAAAGAGAAAAAAATCATCCTTTAAAAAAAAGTTACTACAAAAGCCGGAAGATGCCAAGCACGCACAGCTCTCCATAGTGACATCCACTATGGACGGCATCCATCGAAAGAAGCGCCACTGGTTGCCTTTATCCAATCAACATTAAATCCGATTTGATGGTTGTATGCCCCTATTCAATTATATATATATTCTTTAATCTTAATGTTGTGACATCAAATCTACTTTAGGAGGCCACTCCATTCAGTCATCAGTCAAATTTGACAGACCTTAGCCTTGCTTCATTTTCTTGGTAAATTCCAAATAAATTATATCATATACTACAACTGTAAACAAATTGAAGCATAGTCCGGTTTTGGGTGTCTGATTTTTGTGGTTTCAAGGATCATAAGTGTAGCACACTTTTGTCACACTGGTGGGAAGCATTCATAGGAGTATAATTCTTATCCGAGGTCCAATTGCCAACAGAGTAAAATTTAATGGCTATAAGTCCGTTGACAGTAGTCATCGTTTTTGCAATATTACAGATTTATGTGGCCACCACTTTTACCCTGCAAGTAGGGCCTACTATAGGGACAACATGAACTCAGTGGTGACACAATCTATCTAAATTTTTTTGGATGTAAAATTACTTTTTTATTTTGCTAATATATTCCCAAACTTTAAATGAACAAATGGATATTTATAGTGAGCATTGATCTAAAGTGATTCATGTTTAAAAAGTTCAAAAGGGAATGTAGGGTAGAGCAGAAAAGAAAGTTTTCTTTGCAACAACAAAGACCAACATATCTCCTTTGGTTCCTTATCACTATAGTGAAAATAAAACTAGCATATATGGGATCCTAGTGATAGACTCATAATATCATAAATGTAGTAAGGATTTTAGGGTAGCTATAATGCATATATCTGGAAACTTTACTGTAAAATAACTACCTACAATAAATTGTTTTAAGCACATTCGTTAGAAGAATAGAATGAAAATAGAACATACATAACAAACTTTGTTAAAATATCTAAAAACACAAATTAACAAGATACATTCAAAGAACTACTATTATATCTAACCATTGAAGAAATAAAATCATGTGTTATTAGCAAAGCTTGAGAAACATGCACATATGAAAATAATGAAATAGTGAGCAACTTGCAAGAATTCTTCCTTCTCTTTACATTACTTCAACAAAATTATATTTTGAGGTACAATGAAAGGGGAGGGGCCATATATATAGACCTTTGAATGCCTAATATAGTTATAATATAATAGGATATATGACACCTATCAGTGGACAAGGTCCCTAGTGTCCTAAAACTTAGAGAATATTCTCTACACACTTGGATTGAAGAACCATTTGGTGGACTAAGTCCACATAGGGGAGTACCTCTGGGTTGAATTTAGTCTTGTGTAATTCTATAGACTTGAGTGCTAGGATATCCAACTTATCTTATGCATCCCCAGAGTCTCCCTCGTCATCATGATCTCTATCTATAGTCTTTTCCACATGGTAGAATAGATCATTATAATGCTTATCTTTAGCGACCAGTGCAACATAATTGAATAACCTTAACCTTAACCTTATATATATATATATATATATATATATATATAATTTATTACAAAAATATTATATATATAGCACCTTACATATATAAATAAATAACCTTATATAAGTGGTGCTTTTATTTATATATATATATATATATATATATATATATATATATATATATATATATATATATATATTTGTGTAATCCTACAAGCTAGAGTGTTAGGATATCCAACTTATCTTATGCATCACCAGTCTCCCTCATCATCACGATCTTTATCTACAGTGTTTTCCACATGGCAGAATAGATCATTATAATGCTTATTTTCAGTGGCCAATGCAACACAATTGAATAACCTTAACCTTAAACATATATATGTATGTATAAAGCACCTTATATATATATATATATATATATATATATATATATATATATATATATATATATATATATATATATATATATATATATATATATATATATATAAAAGGTGCTAATTATTTTGATGTATATATATGTCAAGGATATAATATGAACATTAGAACAATATTTCTTAGTTTGTAGTGTAGGTATTGGAAGACCCTAGGGCTTAATTCAATTGTGATGGATGATTATGTGTCCACCAACTTTAGTCTATAAGTAGACCCTACTGTAGGGACAACAATAACTCAGTAGTGACACAATCTATCTAAAATTTCTTTGTATTGTTATGATGTAGAATTACCTTTGTATTTTTCCAATTTATGCCCAAGCTTTAAACAAATAAGTATAAATTTATAATGAACTTTGATATAAGGTGATTCATGTTTAAAAAATGTTCAAAAAGGAAGCAGGGTAGAGAAGGAAAGAAATTTTTCTTCGCAACAACAAAGACCAACAGATCTTTAGTTTTTTTTAATTAATAATGCAAATAAAACTAATACTCTTGACATCCTAGTTCTAAACTCAGAATATCACAAATGTAGTGGGAATTTTGAGGTGAACATAATACATATATATGAAATGTATGTTTTTAAAATGGCTACCTATAAAAAATTATTTTAAGCGCATTTATTAGCAAAATAAAAAGAAAATAGATGGCTATCTCGCTCCTAAAGAGCTAGGTTGATATCTTGTTAGTGTAGTCGAATATGAAGATCCTGTTATAGAATAAGATGGATGTGAACCAATAGTAGCTAAATAAGCAGTGTTGGTGCTAGCTGAGGAAGAAGATATCCCAAGAGGAGTAAAAAGGTAGAGGGTCATGTGATGATAGTTTGTTTTTGGGCTCTGATTTTCCCTCTCCATTATTTAAAGCATCTCTTATAGTCATTATCGATCCATTTTAGATCAATGATATGCTCATTTGGTAGCTTGACTGTGAATCTTGTCATTACATCATGTTTGCTCAAGAGTGGTCCTATAGCTTCATTGATTTCTACAACCTTTTCTATCCTCTAATTAGCATAGGCTGCTAAATCTACCATCTCCTACTCAAAAGTTACTCTTCTTGCCATGGCCTACTTTCTAAATTTTTGTAGCTGGGACCTAAAGGCATCCTTTCTAATAATGGATCCATCTTTGGTGGCAAAATGGGTGGCAAAATGCATGATCTCAACATCCTTTAGCAAAGTGATGACCCTGTCACTCTGTTGGGTAAGAAACTAGCCCAGGTATCTCATCTCATCAATCTGAGATATCTTTCTCAAATGAGAAGTTAAAATATATATAGAGAAGAAGAAAACAAAAGCGCCCCCTTTGAAAAAGACTTTGGCGCCCTTTGACAAGTGGCCCACATGTGATGAGAGCATTGGGAAGAGGAAGCCGCTGAAAGAGAAAGCTGTGTTGGTTCCAATTTTGACTTTAGGTGTCTAAATACATTAAATGTCATGTGTGAAAACATAAGCCACGTCGTTCGTCTGCTAACAAGACCACTCCTTCAAGGCATCCACACGGTTTGTCTACTCATCAATGCAAAGTGAAGAAAAATGGGTTGCGTCGTTCATTATTTGTGCTCCTTGATGACCACTTGGTAGATACTATGTCAACCGCTGGAGTAACTCCTTGAGTCAACACCTTCATTTGCCACTTGGACTATTTTGTCCATTTCTGCACTTTGTCTTTTTTGGCTCTTTTGGCCCTCAGAGTTATCTTCTGCTAATTCTTTGGCTCTTTGGGCTCCCTTCTTGGCGGTCTCTTCCTTTTGGCCTTAAGCCTTTGAATTACTTCTGGTTCGCACCTTTCATTAAAAAACCAATGGTTATTTCATTTCTGCAAAGTTGGCGTTTGCGCGCCAGTTGCCATTTGAAAGCCAATGGCTAGTCTATTGCCCTGATTTTGACATCTTCGAGGACGTCATCTGGCGTCTAGATTTCAACGACTAGTTCTTGGTGTCGGATTTCAACGACTAGTTATTCATAGCATTAACTGAATTAACAATAGAGGCCTTACCTTTACCCTGCTTGGAACGTTGCTACTAGATCCTTTCGAATCCATATCGTTGAAGATGATATCACCATAGGCCCAGAAAGTAAAGCAGAGAAAGGTGTGAAATGCCCAAGGTGGAGCTCAAAGGAAGGTAAATAGCATGCTATGAGACACACGTGGTTCTTATGCCTCCCAAAAATAATCATTCTCCACTGCTCGTAATTAATTCTCATGCTCCATAGATTCAAAAAATCAGACCTCGACCGATTAATGATGAACTTCATTAATATGACCATTATTTAAATCATTTTTCACAATCTTTCAAGCCTTAAATCCTTTGGGGAGAGCATTGGTCATATGGAGGCTTTGTTCCAAGTGGTTGAGGGTGACCCCTTCATTGGCCATATGATCAACTAACTTATTGCTTTCGCAAAAGATGTGCAAGGGGAAGTAAGTCTTCAAATTGTTGCGTAGAGACTTGCAATATTCCATAATATTCTTTAAGATCCAAAAGTGCGTAGATCCATTTGAGAGGGCTTCAATGACAATTTTTGAGTCCCCTTCTATTTCCAAATCAAGACAATTCTTTTGTATCGCTAAAGATAGGCCACATCACAGAGCTTTGGATTTAGCGATATTGTTGGAGCAAGAGCCGAGTGCTTCACTGAATCTGAGCAAGAAATTGCCCCTAGAATCTCTGAATGTCCCTTTGGCACCCACCATACTAGGATTGCCTTTAGCCGCGCCATCAAAGTTAAGCTTAATCCTAAGGTTAGATGGAAGAGTCTAGTTGTCTCTTATGTTTTTTTTTTTTTTTTGCTTTTGACCCTATTATCAGGGATAAAATGTTGGGATAAATGCTTTTGATATACCAGAGCTATGAACCGGAGCAATGGGGGAGAACCTTCTTGAAGTGGAACATGTGGGTGGCCCTGGGTCCGTAATGTCTGTCGAACAATTCACATCCGAATCATCCAATTGTGTTCTACTTCGTCCACAAGGAGAAGTTCGACCCCTACCTCAAGGTGCCCACATGGTCACTTGTTGAAAGAGTCCTCATGTACTCAATGGGAATGGAACTTGGATTGATGAGTACAAACTACTTGTACCTCACCAATACACCAAGCGCTTAACTACATTAGAATGTTTCATATTATTATATATTATTAAAAAATAATAATATATGAAAGTTACATAGTAAGATAACCGGGTAGTATTCATGGTTCATACTCTATGTTGAAAGAAAAGCCCAGATTTAAATTATAAATGAAATAGAAAATTTTGAACCCATTATGTTGAAAGAAAAGATTCGGTATGGCCTTCTAGTTGCTTTTGCTGCTTTGCCGAGGCTTCTATAACCTAGTGTGTTTTTGGGGTGTGACTTTTCCACCCAATTTTTTTATATAACTAACTGTATTTTATTTTGTAAAATTTTTATATAATAAAATGTACTTTTCAATCAAAAAATAAATTAAATATAAAATTCAATAATACACACCAATATTAAACACAAGAAAAAAAAACAAAAAATATCATCCTTTGAAAGCAGAATTGCCTAAACAAATAAACATTTATTTTTTAAAAACCATATTAAATCGTCAAATCTTTTGATATGGGAAAAAGATCCAAAGTGAAGCATAATAAGAAGACGTTGTATTGTTAGCCACTACCTAATGCAGTGGAAGCAAATCCTTCCTCAATTTAACGTATGAATATTTTATTTACATAGACAATTATTTTTACTGAAAGCGATTGCAAAGCATACAAACCCCTTCAAACAAAAGTCACTACAAAAGCCGGAAGATGCCAAGCACGCACAGCTCTCCATAGTGACATCCACTATGGACGGCATCCATCGGACGAAGCGCCACTGGTTGCCTTTATCCAATCAACATTAAATCCGATTTGATGATTGTATGCCCCTATTCAATTTTATATATATTCTTTAATCTTAATGTGGTGACATCAAATCTGCTTTAGGAGGCCACTCCATTCAGTCATCAGTCAAATTTGACAGACCTTAGCCTTGCTTCATTTTCTTGGTAAATTCCAAATAAATTAGATCATATACTACAACTGTAAACAAATTGAAGCATAGTCCGGTTGTGGGTGTCTGATTTTTGTGGTTTCAAGGATCATAACTGTAGCACACTGTTGTCAAACTGGTGGGAAGCATTCGTAGGAGTATAATTCTTATCCGAGGTCCAATTGCCAAAAAAATAAAATTTAATGGCTATAAGTCCGTTGACAGTAGTCATCGCTTATGCAATATTACAGATTTATGTGGCCACCACTTTTACCCTGCAAGTAGGGCCTACTATAGGGACAACATGAACTCAGTAGTGACACAATCTATCTAAATTTTTTTGGTATTGTTATGATGTAAAATTACTTTTTTATTTTGCTAATATATTTCCAAACTTTAAATGAACAAGTGGATATTTACAGTGAGCATTGATCTAAAGTGATTCATTTGTAAAAAGTTCAAAAGGGAAAGCAGGGTAGAGCAGAAAAGAAAGTTTTTTTTCCAACAACAAAGACCAACATATCTCCTTTGGCTCCTTATCACTATAGTGAAAATAAAACTAGCATATATGGGATCCTAGTGATATACTCATAATATCATACATGTCGTAGGGATTTTAGAGTAGCTATAATGCATATATTTGGAAACTATACTATAAAATGACTACCTACAATAAATTGTTTTAAGCACATTCATTAGAAGAATAGAATGAAAATAGAACATACATAACAAACTTTGTTAAAATATCTAAAAACACAAACTAACAAGATACATTCAAAGAACTACTATTATATTTAAACATTGAAGAAATGAAATCATGTGTTATTAGCAAAGCTTGAGAAACATGCACATATGAAAATAATAAAATAGTGAACAACTTGCAAGAATTCTTCCTTCTCTTTACATTACTTCAACAAAATTATATTTTGACGTACAATGAAGGGGGAGGGGCCATATATATAGACCTTTGAATGCCTAATATAGTTATAATATAATTGGATATATGACACCTATCAGTGGACAAGGTCTCTAATGTCTTAAAACTTAGAGAATATTCTCTACACACTTGGATTGAAGAACTATTTGGTGGACTAAGTCCACATAGGGGAGTACCTCTGGGTTGAATGTAGTCTTGTGTAATCCTATAGACTTGAATGCTAGGATATCCAACTTATCTTATGCATCACCAGAGTCTCCCTTGTCATCACATTCTCTATCTATAGTCTTTTCCACATGGTAGAATAGATCATTATAATGCTTATCTTTAGTGACCAGTGCAACATAATTGAATAACCTTAATCTTAAATATATATATATATATATATATATATATATATATATCACCTTATATATATAATACCTAATTTATTACAAAAATATTATATATATAGCACCTTACATATATAAATAAATAACTTTATATAAATGGTGCGCATATATATATATATATATATATATATATATATATATATATATATATATATATATATATATATATATATATATATATATATATATATAGTATTGTGTAATCCTACAGACTTGAGTGCTAGGATATCCAACTTATCTTATGCATCACTAGAGTCTCCCTCATCATCACGATCTTTATCTACAGCCTTTTCCACATGGCAGAATAGATCATTATAATGCTTATCTTCAGTGGCCAGTGCAACATAATTTAATAACCTTAACCTTAAACATATATATGTATGTATAAAGAACCTTATATATATAAGCACCGTATATACATAAATGAAAAACACCATATATATATATATATATATATATATATATAAGGTGCTAAATATTTTGATGTATATATATGTCAAGGATATAATATGAACATTAGAACAATATTTCTTAGTTTGTAGTGTAGGTATTGGAAGACCCTAGGGCTTAATTCAATTTTGATGGATGATTATGTGTCCACCACCTTTAGTCTATAAGTAGACTCTGTTGTAGGGACAACAATAACTCAGTAGTGACACAATCTATCTAAAATTTCTTTGTATTGTTATGATGTAGAATTGCCTTTGTGTTTTTCCAATTTATGCCCAAGATTTAAACGAACAAGTAGATATTTATAATGAGCTTTGATCTAAGGTGATTCATGTTTAAAAAATGTTCAAAAGAAAGTAGGGTAGAGAAGGAAAGAAATTTTTCTTCACAACAACAAATACCAACAGATCTTCTTTCGTTTATTTAAATAATAATGCAAATAAAACTAATACTCTTGACATCCTAGTTCTAAACTCAGAATATCACAAATGTAGTGGGAATTTTAAGGTGAACATAATGCATATATATGAATTGTATGCTTTTAAAATGGCTACCTATACAAAATTATTTTAAGCGCATTTATTAGCAGAATAAATAGAAAATAGATGGCTATCTCGCTCCTAAAGCACTGGGTTGATATCTTGTTAGTGTAGTTGATGATGAAGATCATGTTATAGAATAAGATGGATGTGAACCAATAGTAGCTGAATAAGGAGTGATGGTGCTAGCTGAGGAAGAAGATATCCCAAGAGGAGTAAAAAGGTAGAGGGTCATGTGATGATAGTTTGTTTTTGGGCTCTGATTTTCCCTCTCCATTATTTGAAGCATCTCTTATAGTCATTGTCGATCCATTTTAGATCAATGATATGCTCATTTTGTAACTTGACTGTGAGTCTTTTCATTACATCATGTTTTCTCAAGAGTGGTCCTATAGCTTCATTGATTTCTACAACCTTTTCTATCCTCTGATTAGCATAGGCTGCTAAATCTACCATCGCCTACTCAAAAGTTACTCCTCTCACCATGGCCTACTTTCTAAAGTTTTGCATCTGGGACCTAAAGGCATCCTTTCTAATAATGGATCCATCTTTGGTGGAAAAATGCATGATCTCAACATCCTTTATCAAAATGATGACCATGTCACCCTGTTGGGTAAGAGACTAGCCCAGGTATCTCATCTCATCAATCCACTACTTCAATTTCTTCCGTTTACCAATTACATAGGACTAAACAATGCTCAAATCCTCTAAGGGGATAAAATTTAAGTCCTTAAACTTCTTCATCTTGATCGACTTCACCAAGTTGATTATCTTATTGTCATATGCCTCATATGTAGCTTCGACCTTGAGAATCCTATTGCATATTTCATCCCCCTTTACCTTGTATTGGGCCATGGTGTTTATCATGTCAAACATTTCTCCCACATCCCATTATACCTTTGTTATGGTATGCTTTGGTAATGTGGATTTGTGTTGCTTCTCTTGGTTAGTTGTTTTCTATTGTACTCCTTTTACTAATTTAGTAGACACATCCATAGTTGCTTGGAGAGCTAAGAGGGGGTCCTCCTTATACTATTATTGTTAGCTTGGTCTGGCTCTCTTCATCTTAGTCAAATCGAATAGAGTCTCCTCTAACTCATACATAATTATTTGGTTTGGATGGGTGACCTTCCTCTTGGTCACCCTCTTCATTTCCCCATATTCCTTATCAAACTTCATCATGACCTATGGAGGATCCATTATGTCCAAATCTGGGTTTTCTACTATAGCTAGCTGCATTTATCTTATCCATGACTTGTTCAAATATCCACTTGTAGGTTGAGTATATGGGGGTAATTTTTGCGCTGGTGATAGTCTTTGGAAAGCAAACACCTAGGAGGTATTTGTGGATGTGACCAATACAAATTCAAAGCTAGGAGATGAATAAGAACTAGTTGTGAATAAAGGAACTTGGGGAATGATGATAGTGGGATTTTTCTTATGTAGTTGCAGACCTAGTCCAGGCATAGGCCTAGGCATAACATGGGCCAAATTGGCCATTACTGAGACCCTGGAAGTGGAGGATATGAAAAATGGGTAATAGAATGGTCATAAGCCTAACTATAGGTTTGGTGAAAGGCCTATAGGGTAAGAAGTTGACATGGTTTAGAGTTGGGGGCTCACCAAATATGTTTAAGGATTACTTATAGAGGAAATAAGGATGTAAGTAAACATGTTCCTATCTTAAAATACTTGGTCTTTTTCTGGTAGGAGGGATGGGAGACAATGATGATGTTGAAGTTGTTGGTGTTAGATTAGAAGTGATTGTTGCCTCCAATAAAGGTGTTGTCTACATTGAGGTATCACTTTGCATTTGGGATAGGTTGCTAGATGGGGCTTATGAGGTAGAAGCCCACTCAATTTGTTTCCTTATACCATCTCCTCCCTTATCCAAAGTGGGAGACAATGCCTGAAGTATTCTGCAACTGAGTTGTGGGTCAATCAACCTTTCGTCTTCAACATAAGCAGTATGGATTAGAGATGCTAATGCTCCTACTTGATTATTCTAGTGTTTGAAAATTTTGAAAAACCCTACATCATTCAGACTTCCTTTCACATGTGGGATATTATTAGCCTTCAGTCTCTAATTTAGCTTAGTGTCATTAGTTGCATTGATGTATAATTGGTCTCCATCTTCAAGTTTGTGATGGTATGTAATACTTAGGGCTACCCTGGGCTTGATGTAGTGATTGAATGTTAAATGTGTAAGGTCCCATTCCCTATTGGTTCCTTTTCTAGACTAAAGGTAGACCTTTGTTTGATATCAACCATAATTGAGTGCCAATTCTCAATCTTAAATTGGGCAATGTTGGTCAATTAAGGATGGATCGCTCCCATTTTTTGTTCTTGCATAATCCATCTACTCATATGAGTAGCTAGAAGGCAATCTCCTATTCATCCAACTTATGTGGCACTGTGGTAGGCAACCTAATGGGGTTGTCCTGATTTTCACTATTCTTATTACTATGCAGTATAGATAATACCAATAGGATCCCAACATGATGAGTGTTATCCTAATTTTTTTAGATAGCCTAGGCATAGTCCTCTCATGGATTGCCATGTATATAATTGGGTAAAAGTGTTCAGCAATGACCCTTATATTTTTTAATCCTCACTTTTGAGAAGAGATGGAGTACAGTCCATTTTAGGTTTGGATCCCAATTTGTGAACTAGGGGAATTTTAGAGAGCACATATGGCATCAACCAAGTAGGACATCATATAGTAATGATCTCCTTGGTTGGCCATGGTCTTTCCAATCTGATCTATCAATTTACAAGAAATGATCTCTCCTAATGAGGGAGTCTTGGCATCATCTATGATCATAGATAGAAGTGGAACCCACTTCTCATTATGTGTCTAGTGTCCTCAGCCCCATGCAACCTGTTCATCATAGCCATCCCCATTCTTACCCCCTTCCTAAATTGGGTGATGAGGATCTGATTGATTTTGGATTTTTAGATGAACTTCTACTAGTTTTTTGTCCAACCTCTCAAAACTTCTTTAACATTGTATGTTTTGATCCATTGTGTTAGATTTTCTTGATTGTGAGCAATTTCAGGCTTGGGAAAATCATAATAAGTATGAAAGGCCAACCCAACTATGAAAGTAATGGCATTACCTGAATTGAAAGACTTGATCATATTATCTACAAAATTGGACTCAATGAATATTTGGTGGACTAAACCTTAAAAGATAAATAAAACCTGGCATGTGCACCTTTGAATCAGGTACTGGTGAAACTGTCTCTAGCAAACATGTCATGGATCAATTAGATATCTTTAGAATGCATACAGAAACATATGAACTAGCCAAAAAAATAGGCCACATTAAAAAAGGGGAAACCTTTGGTGACATAAAAATAGAACCTATGAAACAATTTAATTTTTATGTCACCAAGGGTTTCATCTTTTTCAATGACCTTTTTTTGGTGAGCCCATATGCTCCAAATGGATTTTAGGGTCTTGAAGCTTGAGATCGGACTCTTGAGGGCATAAACTAGTATAGTAGTTGCACCTATAACTCATCCAAAAATATGAGTATCACCTATACAAAACTCACCAATGGAGCTGAATGACTCAAATGAATGGCTCTTTTAAATGGCATAACTGAACGGCCTGACTGAACAAATATTTTGAATGATAGAGCCAAGTAGCTCCACTAAACAGTAGAGCTAAATAGTTGTTAGACTCTATCAATGGTCAATTTAGACATCTCTACCCTCAACAAAGCTAAATGTCTTGACCGAATGGTAGAGATGTATGGCACAGCTGACAGTTGAGCCTGACAGCTCACCAGTGGCAAAGCTCAATAGATCTACCAGTGGGAGAGTCGAGTTGCTCTACCCATGATAGGGCTGAATGGCTATTAGTGGCAGATTCGAATGTGGTATCACCATTTAGCTTTGTCATGGGTAGAGCCATTTCACTCTACCATCAGTAGAGACCTTTGGCTCTACCAAGGTCAGACTTTAGAGCTATTCATCTCTCCCTAAAGAATAAAATCCCTATAAAAACAATAATTGAGCTGCACTAAAGAATAGCTATTGGTGATTTGAAGAACATTTTGAACATGTCGATTCACCAAAGCTATGAATTAGATTTTCCTAAATAAATCTAAGGGGGTTTGGGATATGGCCTCTTAAAATGAACCTTGAAGCTCATTGATGAGCATTCCATATAGCTCATCATATCTATACAAACTATACATAAAGTGTTGCCTTTGGTTATATATTGCATTGCATTTAATAGATAAGGTCTTATCTAGGTAGGAACTAAATGTAATTTATCCTTTATTTATATGTAATACATTGTTGATTCATTACCTTTATTATTATGTCTAATTTAGATTAATAGCATAGTTTTGTGAACATAAAACCATCCCAATCGTGGGATAACTTTGATAAGACAACAAATAATTTTGGAAACTCTTTTTGGTTACAATTTTGAGGATTTAGTGATCAATATCTAAAGATATGATGCTCCAAAGACGCTCTAAAGATGCTCTAGAAGTGCTCTAAAGACAATCTAAGGGAACTCCAAAGACATATACAAGATGCTTTGAATATGTCTAGACGTGTTTTGAAGACCTATACAGAATGCTCTAAAGACCTATATAGGATGCTTTGAAGACACCTAGACATTCTCTGAAGACATCGAGTTGGATCCTACTGATTGAGATAATGGTTCTAAAAATATTTATTATATATAAATAGACTTTATATATTTAGATATCTTATTTTAGACATTACCATTCATGGTAATGGCCTAAAATGATTTAGATATATTTTTACATCTATTTTTTAAAACCATCTAAGTATTTTAAGATCCATATTAGTTATTTTCTATCTATAGTTAGTTGAGTTAGTTCCAACACCTTCCTATGAGTATGAGATATTATTCTTAGATTGTCTATATTTTGAATAAATAGATTTGGGCATTTAGATCACCAATATTTTGATCTAAGAATATATGTTGAGATGTTCTTAAATACACAGCTCCTTCTCATTCCAGATAGTTAGAAGAATTTGGAAAAGCAAGTCAATTAATGAATCAATTGTAATTAGAAATTACAAGAAGTATTTTCATATTTGTATATATTATTTTGAATGAAATAAAGTTCAACATTTCCTTTTATGATTGATTAAAGTAGTCCCTATTTAGAGGAAGTAGAAAGGGCCCACTTCTCTTTAAAGATCAGGTAAATAGGTAATTTTTAGTTTATAGTTTAGAAGTATTTATTTAATTTAGGTATAATTCATTTACTGCAGATTGTAATTTCCTTTTAATTGTAAGAGTGATTTCTTTTAAATGTAGAGGGATTGCCTTTTCAAAATTAAAGTGTGAATTTACTTTTCAAAATAAAGTGTGAATTTCCTTTAATGCAAGTGTGTTTTATTTACATGTAAGAGTTACTTAAATTGAATACAGGAAACATTTTTTATGAAAGAGTGTGTCTTTCCATTAAAGTAAGTTTATTAATTCATCTTACATTTATAATTTGTTAGAAGCTATTTAAGTGATAATAGGTGGCATTCTTAGATTTTAGAGCATCACACTGTCCTACCTAGTTGGGCAAGTCAAGTGAGGACATTGTATGTCTTATGCCATATGTTTAAGTTCTAGATGTTGATGGTGAGGATGCAATAAGATATCTTCAGTTAACAAGCAATTTAGATTTACTTTTCTACAAACTAGATTTATAATCCTATTCACTATTTTTAGGATTTAGAAAGCACAACAAAAGTAAAACCCCCTTAAATAGTGAACTTTTCAAATTCAATATCAAATGGTCTCATTGCATATAGCTATCAGACATTAGCCCTGGTTCAAAATGACACCAATCTATTGATTGGTTAAATGAGAGGTATAATGATAGCTTATCATTTTTGGTGCCATTGCTAGGGACACTTTCATTAATAAGTGTTAGTGAGATTGTACATTAAAGTTCTATAAGAAAATTTAAAAACATTCATAAAATTCAAATATAAAAAAACAATCCATAAATCTTTATATTTATGAACCACCCAAGAGATTCTCAAGGATGGTTTATCTTTAAGAGATCTCAAATAAATCAAGAAGAAAAGATCAATCCTTGCTAAAAATATCAAGGAGTGAAAGAAAGGTACTTGAAAGCCATTTTTATTAGTCCTTTATTGAACAAGGTTCATCATCACAAATAGATCCTACAAGAAGAATCCTATTCAGAACATCCTCTTCTATAGGGAGAATTGATCCTAATAATTCTCTTTCAAGAATAGTCAGATTTGATCCACAAGCTCTATAGGAAGAAGATATGATCAAAGGTTCCCATCCTGAGATAGACCATAGATTGAACACCCAAGAAGTGAATTTAGATTGGATTGGTAACTAAAGTTGGGAAGAAAATATGGGAGACAGACATGCACATGTGAAAAAACCTGAGTGACAGCCCCTATAGGATAGAATTTTTTCCTATCCAATCAACCTATGTCCTGATGAAAGAACATCCATGAAAAACATTTCACCATCCATTTTACCTACTTTCAGAGGTAAATCCTCAAAGGATCCAGATTAGTTCTTCTTTGAATTTTAGGTTCTCTATGAAACATATGATTATGTCACAGATAACCAAAAGTTGAAGTTATTCCCATCCACAGTCAAGGATGCAGCCATAAGATTATTTATGGGCCTTGAGGGTAATTCCATAACCACTTGGGATGAAATGGAAACTAAATTTCTAGACAAATATCAAGATTATTGTAGAGTCAAAGAACGGAAGGAAGACTTTTTAATATTAAACAAAATGAAGATGAAACCTTAGAAGATTACCTTGATAAGTTTATATTTACCCATAAAAAGAATGATTACCAACTCATTGAGGAGATTGTAAACACAATATTGATTAAGGTTTTAGATGATGATTCATTTGATGCTTTGAATCTCATAGGAAAGGGTGATATTAGTAAGTTATCCTTTCATCAAATTTTAGCATTGTGTACTAACTACTCCAGGGCAAGACATAGTTTAAGGAACTCAAGGTTAGAAAAATTACTTGAAGTTGGCCAATTAATGGAATTTTTTTTCTAATTTATAGATAGAAATTCCAGTATAATTGACATCTACCTTATATGGCCTCAAATCTAAATCCAATTCTACCAACACTAAACAGTTGTCAATCTATTATCCTAGATTCAGACTCAAACATGCGATAAAAGATTGCCCTTTAGAAAAAATAGAGGTATGCGGTATTTTGGATCTAAACCATGACATAAAAAATTTTAAAAACCTTCCTAATGTATAAAATCAAGTTAAACAAGAAGCACATACCATTAAAGAAGTAAAATTTATCTAAAGATAAGGAGACTAATACTCCTAGCCTCAAAATCAGTTTAGTCCAAGATTTCCTCCAATTCTATGGATGGCACCATGGGTTGGACAAGTCACACCACCAATGTGGGGAGCACCACAACCAAAACCATGGGGTAAAAAATAATGGATACCATAGATGTGGGGAATGCCTCAAAATCAACCTTGGACACAGTAATAAAACCAACAACCCACATTGGGTATAACAACCACCATCATAATGGTCAAAAAATCAACAGTATCAACCATAAGTAAGGTTTCTTCCAAAATAGACCTTGATACCTTCAAAATCTTAGCCACCACCAGTTGAGTAAGAAGTTAACCAACCATAGTCACCTACCCAACCATTGGCAAATCCAAAGAATAGGAAAAATGCACATGTCTATGGAATTGATCAAGAAAGTAATGTTGCAAGTGGTTCAACTAAATATAATAATATTCAAATCAGATTAGGGAAGGTAGTAGGAGGAGATTCACTTATTACTATAACTAAAATTCCCAATGATGAAAACACCCCTAAGCCACATATAGTCCAAGAACCAACTAAAGAAAAGGTAGACACCATAACCACACCAGGCATAATTCAAGATCCCCCTATTGTTCCATTTCCTTAAAGACTTAAGGAAGATAAACCTAGGGAAGATTATGAATTAATTCATGGATTAAAAGACATGAAAATATAAATTCCACTGTTAAGAGACATTAAAGATATTCCTAAGTTGAATCAAATAATAAAAATATTATGCATCAAATCACTAAGAAGAAATAAGTAGTATCCTAAAATAATTTAACTGGTAAAATTCTCAATCTATTAGCAGGAAACATACTTGTTCTTAAATATGGAAATCCTAATAGTCTTGTGATGACTGTGACAATTGAGAACAAGTCTATTCCAAATGTGCTAGTAGATCTTGGTGCTGCCATAAACATAATGACTGTCAACACAATAGAGTATTTATCTCTCACAGGGCTTTAACCTATCACAACAATCTTGAAAATGGCAAATCAATCCACTATTGCCCCTGGAGACACTATAGAGAATATACCAATCATCATAGAATCCTGGGAATACCCTGTTGACTTTATGATCCTTCATCCTAGAACAAAGAAGGTAGGGTATCCAATCATTCTTGATAGACCTTGGTTAGCTACAGTTATAGCAGGAATTGACTATAAATCTAGAAACATGACCATTTCTAATGGAAATCCTGCTAAATAGATATCTCTCTATTCACCTGTTAGACCTTCAATGGGTCTTTCTAAAAACATATGGGTGGATCATCTTGAATAAAACTAGACTAATGTATCTTCCTTAGCCATGGTTACCACCAAAGAACATGCCCAAGAGATAGAGGGACAAATAACAAAATATTAAGACGAAGATAGCCTAGCTTCGAAGTCTGATGGTTTTGCTCTAAAGTCAGACAATTTTACTCTGAAATCTAACAATTTTGCTTCAAATTTAGATAGTGTTTCTTTGAAGATCGATAATCTTACTTGGAAGTCTGAAATATTAGATCTAAAGACTAGTAGCTTAGCTCTAAAGACTAGCAGCCTATCTCTAAAGACTAGTACCTTAATTCCAGAGACTGATAGTTATTCTCTAAAGATAAAAACTCATGAATGGGAATAATCCACCTACATTATTGAAAATTAAGACAATTCCATAAGACCACTGAACATGTTATCTGGTCCACAAGACATTCAAAAAGTCATAGTTGATTGGGCTCAAAATGGGTAGAATTTATTTTTACATGATTTTCATTGTCCATTGACCAATATGCTTTCCACAAGTGAAACCTTTTACAAGGATGTAGCCACACTTCACACGTTACTACCACACACATGTCCATTGAATTATTTTATGAGTGGAATATAAACAATTGATTTCCATTATTTGAGGCACTAAATAGATTACAATCTAACCAAGTAAACTATTACCTATTAGCGGTTGGTTAATTGACCAATGGGAAAGGAAAGTATTTGATGTCTTGGTACAACACACAAAATATTTTTCTTGGGATTATAGTGACATGAAATGAATACATTCTAGTGTATGCATACATCATATCTAAACTATAAATGTTAGACCAGTAAGACAACCATAATGGAGAATTAACCTAGCTTTGATAGAAATTGTTAAGAAGGAGATAGAAAAACTATTAGACATTAGTTTTATCTATCATATATTTGATAGCTAGTGATTTTGACCTCTACTTAATTTTACTAAAAATAATGGGAAATGGAGAGTTTGTGTAGAATACAGACAATTAAACAAAGCCACTATGAGGGACTACTTTCACTTGCCTTTTATTGATCAAGTTTTGGAAAATTTGGCAGTAAAATAGTATTTTTTATTTTTAGATGGTTTCAGTGGATACAATAAAATAAAAATAGCTCCTGAAGATCAAGATAAGACTAAATTTACCTACTCCTAGGGAACATATGCCTATACAATTTTTGGTTTATGAAATGCACTGTTAGGAACCTATATGACCCCTTCTCTTTACTTTGTTAGTATATTAGTTGCTTTGGATGCATATGATCTGTAAGTCATCCCATGAGAATTTTGTTTTATCCCACATTCATGGGAAGTATTTTTTTTTTTTTTTTTTTAATATTAGACTTAGTATATAAGTAAGTGTTGAGGCCAATGAAGGCATCCACAAATTTATTGTATTAAGCTTGCTCAAAGGAGGTTGCCCCCTCGAAGTGGCCTGCGATCAATATAATCCCTTCAGTGTTTTTACTAATAATATAAATATATTATTTCATATATTTTCAGTAATTTAATTTGATATTCCATGAATTTTCATTAAGTTATTTAAAGAGGATCCTCTCATTTGGTATTAGAGCACTTTCTAAGACCAATTTTTTTCTTCAAAAAGTCTTCACTCTATTCTACTGCATAATTCATTTCATTAATTTTTTAGAAAGTATTGACTCTATTTTATTTAATAATTTAAGTATTTTTATCATAATAATCTATTTTGGATTAGGGTTAAAACTTGACTGTATAATTGTGGAAAGTGCTTGGGTAAAATCCCTAAAACTCATTGTGAGGAGTACCATAGGAACCCCAAAGTAGCTGGCCCATTGAGAGGACCTACCAGTAAAATGGAAAATAACCATTTCTTGATTGAGTAGCTCCTATCCATGAAGAAAACCAAGAGCTATCACTTAGAGGTAAATTTATGGCCAAAACATTTTTGGAGAGCGATACTTGCTTAGACAACATTGGTGGCCAGAGTGATATCTTTAAACCCTTAGACAACCATTGAAATTTGGGGCCCATTTATATCAATTTTAAAATATTTCCAATTGACTAATATCAAAATATTAATCAATAGAGCATCCATAGACTTTCAGTGGACTTGCATCTAGACATTTGACAGAAACCAAAAACTAAAAAATCTTCATCCTATCAGTTTCAAAAAACTATCTACAGAGCATTAAAAGACTGTAAAAGGACTTGAATACATATAGAAAATAGAAAATAGAAATAATAATTGTTTTTTTAAATATCTCTCAATCTGTAGCCCATTGATCCTTAAAATTTATCTAAACACTTGAAATTCCATTCTTTATATTTTCTTCTTTGAGGTCCCATATCTCGATTCCACTCCTAATTCTTCCATATCTCAATTTCTTTTTTTTGGGGTTTTGTCATACATTATATTTTTATCCATTTGTCTCAAAAAATTTCCACAATGTTCATCTTATTTTTCTACTCCTTTGTCCCTATTTGATAAAGTTTCTAGTTTTTCCATTTTCACTCCTAAAATTGCCCTCACCTTCATCAATCATACTCTCACTATGAAAAAATATTAGTAAAAATCCCTTTACCCCTTTTGTTTTCACCCAAATTAAAAAAAAATCTTACTAAACGTGTTTGAACTCTAGTTTTCCTACCCCTTGTTAAAAAATATATATGTTATTCAGATCATGGTAGTAACCTGAGCAAGAGCAAAAAATATTTAGGATGAACTTCTCGCCCTCAAGACCCACATCAAAGATCTTGATGAAAAAATTATCAAACTCAATCTTCAACATACCACCATGAACAATAGACAGAATCTAGAGTCCTCTTTAGACACTGAGTTTTCTTCTTTTATCAATTTTCATGGGCCGAAGATTAATTTTCCTCGATTCAATGGTGCAGATCTGACTAGATGTATCTATCAGGTAGAACAATATTTGAGTCTACATAATACTTTTGATGCCAACAAGGTCCCTCTTGCATCCTTTCATTTGGAACACTAAGCCCTTCAATGGTATCATTAGTATACCAAGGCTCATGACAAGCCCATATGGACCAATTTTTACACCCTCATTTTGCAACAATTTGGTCTTAGTGTTTTTGATGACTTTACTAGATCACTCAATAAACTTTGCCAAACACGAACCATGCGAGAATTTCAAAAATAATTTGAAAAACTAGTCAACCACATAGAGGGATTATCTGATGAATTTTTTAGGAGTTACTTTTTTAGGGAACTGAACAATTTAATTAGATTAGAGGTTAAAATGTTTCAACCCAACACAATGATGGAAGCCTAGGGTTGGATAAGATGGCAAAGGGCAAGATCACAATGCAACAATGATTCAAAAACAATTTTTCTTCATTCAAAAATATAACTCCATAATGATCTCAAACAATGTCAACCGCTAGAATCACTCCTATCAAGCGTTTGACTAAAACAGAGATGTGTGCCCATAGAGAAAAAGGATAATGTTATAATTAAGATGCCAAATTAACTTGAAGACATCATTGTGTAGAGCAATATCTCTACCTACTGGATGTGGATTCTCTACTTAAACCTAATGTTTTTAAAAATGCTCAAGATATAGCAGATGATCTAGAAGAAGCTCTATAGATGGTGGAACCTGCTTCTTAGGAAGACCAACTAGAGATCTCTCTTCATGCCTTAGCAGGAGTCACCCACCCCATAAACCATGTGGGCTAGGGGTTACATCAATAATCTCCCTCTAATAATACTCATTGATTCAGGTATCACTCATAACTTCATTGACCCTCAGATCACCAAACAAACTGATTATTTTTATCCATCCTTACTCTAAATTTAAAGTCATGATTACCAATGGTGGTACATTACCTTACAAAGGGAGGTGTCACAATGTGTGTATCTCTATTGGAGATTATAACTTATGATCTGACATGTTTTCCTTACCCTTATGTTGATATGATATTATTTTAGGAGCCCAATGGCTACACACACTTGGACCCATCTTATGGGATTTTGATAAACTTTGGATGTAGTTTTTAGACAATGGGAAAAACCACACATTTAAAGGCTTACAAACAAGGCCTATCAGCATCATAAGTTCACATCACATGGAAAATCTTCTTAATAAGAATTCACACAACATCATTTCCTATCTCCAGTCTATTCAAATGCAACCATCGATGGTCTCCACTATTTCTCCTGATCTACAAACCATTTTGTAGAGGTATGAAAGTGTATTTGCCAAATGAGTGGGATTACCACCTTCATAGTTAGAGGACTACCATATCCAACTCCTTCCTAGAAGCATTCCTCCCAACATTAGGCTATATCACTACCCATGTCAGCAAAAGACCAAGATTGACATGCTCATTCAAGGCTTATTGAAGAAAGGCATCATTCACTCCAGTATCAGCTCATATTCTTTCCCAATTCTCCTTGTCTAGAAAAAAATGGGTCATGGTGCTTTTTCATTGACTTATGTATACTTAATCACATCAAAATCAAGGATAAGTTCTCAATCCCTATTATTGATGAGCTTCATGGTACTCTTTTTTTTCTCTAAATTGGATCTTCACTCTAGATATCACTAGATCCGGCTTCATGAGGATGATATCTTGAAGATAGCTTTTCGCATACATGCTGGCCACTATGAGTTTTTGGTCATGCCATTTTCCCTCACTTATTATCCTTAAACATTATAGACATTGATGAATAAAATATTCTAGCTCTGCTTATGGAAATTCATTCTTGTCTTCTTTGATGATATCCTCATCTATATTAAAATATGGTCTAAGCATCTCCAACATCGAAAGCTCGAACTACAACTTCTCTCTGATCATCATCTCTATGCAAAATAGTCCAAATGTGATTTTGACCAAGATGAAGTGGAGTATCTCGGGCATATTGTTTTATCGCAAGGGGTTCAGGGGGATCTCAAAAAAATTGTTGCCATGACAAATTGGCCTCATCCTCAGACACTCAAGAGCTTCCATAGTTTTTTGGGGCTGATTAGATACTATCATAAGTTTATCAAGGATTATGGGAAGATTACAAATCCCCTAATAGCTATGTTGAAAAATGATGATTTTACATGAACACAAGCTACTGAGTGCGCATTTGAATAATTCAAATAAGCTATGTGTACTACACTTATTCTAACTATGCTATATTTTTCCAAAACCTTCACTATCAAGAGTGATGCTTGCAGCAATGGCCTTGGTGTTATTCTCCTCAAAGAAGGACATCCCATTACATTTACTAGCAAATCCCATTCTAGCAATAGTTTAGTATTCTCTACTTATGAGAAGAAAATGATGGCCATTTTATATGCAGTATAGAATTGGTGGCCATACCTACTAGGGAATCATTTTTGCATCAAAGAGGATCACTAGAGTTTGAAATATTTCCTAAAACAAGTCTCTACCTCATCACAACAAAAATGGGTCAACAAACTCATGGGTTATGACTATGAGATCACTTACAAGAAGGGTAAGGACAATATTGTGGTTGATGCTTTATCTCGCACATTTATAGACCAAGCTTCAATTTTATCTCTTTCCATGCCTATTTCAAATTGTTTAGATGTTATGAAATAGGGATATGTCAATGACTCCTCATTATCTCAAATCATTCAATAATTGACCACTAACCCCTCTATATTACCATATTATTTTTGGGATGGTGTTTTTCTATGATACAAGGGTCATTTGGTGCTTCCCTAGAGTACAAATCTTCAGTAGGCTATATTCTATGAACTCCATGCTTTTCCATCTACAAGGCACTTAGAGTTTCTCAAAACTTATGAGTAGGCACACTGAAACTTATTTTGGAAGGGAATGAAATATAAAATTCAATAGATGGTGGTTGAATGTGATATTTGCCAATGTAACAAGGGTGAAATAGCACTCATCCTTGGATTGCTCAAACCCTTACCCATCCCTACTAGGATTAGGATAGATATTTTTATAGATTTCATTTAGGGGCTCCCTAGAAATGGAGGTAAAATAGTGATCTTGGTTCTAGATGATTGTCTCTCTAAATATAGTCATTTTTTTGCCCTCGGCCATCCCAATACTGCCTCCACAGCCACAAATTTTCCATTTTCATGGCATTCTTTCTTCCATTGTCTCATATCATGATGCAACCTTCACCAACCATTTTTGGATAGAACTATTTTGATGCACTAACAACCAACTAAAGATGAGTTCTGGGTATCATCCATAAATAAATAGTTAGACTATAATTATCAACAAATACTTGAAACTTTTATTCATTACTTCACCTTAGAACAAACACATTAGTGGGAAAAGTGGTTCCCTCTCACTGAATGGTGGTATAATACCTCCTACCACACTTCAACTAAAATGACTCCATATGAAGTAGTATATGTTCAAGCACCACCAATGTTCCTTTTGTACACCCCCAATAGTTCACCAGTTCAAGCAGTCGACATGCTTCTCTAAACTTGGGATCAGATTTTTAGCACCCTATATGACAATCTTCATATAGCACAAAATTAAATGAAATAATAGGTTGATCAACACCATTCTGAGTGCACTTTTCAAGTAGGTGATATGGTTTTTCTCTGCCTATGCCATACAAACAATCCTCCCTAAAAATCAAAGGGCATCATAAGTTGGGTCCCAAGTTCTATGGGATATATAAGGTTCTCTAGAAGATTGGGTCAATTACTTATAATTTAGAGCTCTAACCTTCTTTATGAGTTCATCTAGTATTTCATGTCTCTTGTTTGAAGAAATTTTATGTACAAACATTAGAGTGTAGACTATTTTACCAGAACATGGTAAAGAAGGATCTATCCTTCTTGAGTCGAAGACAATCTTAGATAGGTTCACATGCCAAATTTGTTCCTGATTTATCACAGAGGTATTGATTCAGTGGCATGAAATGCAACCAGAGGATTCAAAATAAGAACCACTCTTTTAGATTCAACACTTATTCCCACATCTAAAGATTTGAGGATAAATATTTTTTGAAGAGGGAGGGGATGTTAGGAATCCATGTGACCCCTTCTCTTTCTTTGTTATTATATTAGTTTCTATGGATGCATATGATTTGTAAGTCATACCATGAGCATTTTATTTTATCCCACATTCATGGGAAGTAATAGTTTTTGTTGACCATTTTGGTCCAGCAGACCAAAATCGATCTCCTTCTTCCTTGTTGTTCTGAGCCAGCTTCAATTTTTGATTTTGTGCACAAGTCTTTCAGCAAAAGGAGGAACCAGTTCACTGGTTCGATGTCGGTATCCAATGGCTTGAGCTTTCAAAGATATTTGAACTTGAACTTTGAACCATTATTGGTTCAATGAGTTGGTTTAGTTCAATTGGTTTAATGAGTTAGTTCAATTCAATTTGTTCAAGTGCTTCATTTAATAGCTTGGTTTAGTTATTTTGGTTCAATGCCTTGGTTCAATGACTTGGTTCAACAGTCAGTTTAATGAGTTGTTTCAATAGCTTGGTTCGACGTTTGGTTCAAAGGAACAGTTTAATGGGAAGGTTTGAGAGAGTCTTTCGAAGGACAAATGCCCTTGTGGAGGGCAGGGGATACTTGAAAAAGGATCAAAAAGTGAACAAGGCCGAAAAAGTAAGTTTTATTCAGAGTTTTGTTTAAGACAAAGGATGAGAATTTCTTTAGACAAAATGTTGGAAGGAATTCCTTCGGACATTTTGTTTGAAGAAATTCTTCGAAAGAAAATCTCGTGAAATGAAAAGACAAGGCAAAGGCAAGAATGATTTCTTTTAGACTTTTATCTGAAGGAATTTATTTAGACAAAAAGTCTAAAGAAATTTAGGAAAATTTGTGGGAAAAAACTTGAGAAAAATCTCTGAAGGAAAGGAAGTGAGTGAGACAATTCTTGCAGACATTTTGTCTGTGGGATAAAATGACTAGGACAAAAGCCCGACCGAAGAGAAAAGACCTGAAGAAATAAGCAAAAAACAAAGGAATAAATCCTTCAGACATTTTGTCTAAAGGATGTGACTATCAAAAGGAGCCTGAAGGACCCCGAAGGGCAAGTACCCTTGCAGGGGACTCTCGACCAAAAATGAAGGGACACTTCTCCAAAGCTGAAGGGACACTTCCCCTTTGGGAATGATCAAAAGAAAAAGCTGAAGGAATTGCCAAGGATGGTGACAGGCCTGAAGCCATTAAATTTAGGGTGATAAACTAGCCGTTGGATTTCAAATGGTGACGGGCCTGTGAATGTCAATTTTATGGCAAGGAAATAGCTATTTGATCTTTAAATACTTGAGCGCCAACCAGAAGGGAGCCCAGAGAGCTAAGAGAGCAAAAGACAAAAATAAGAAAAGATGACGCTGGGAAAAGACAAAAGTTAAGAATGAACTCATTGACCTACTAATGAAAGAGCCCAAGGAGCTAACAAGGCTTAGAAGATAGCCCCCAAGGGCCGAAGGAGCCAAAAAAGACAAAGCAAGGAAAAGACAAAAGAGCCAAGTGCACAAACAAATAAAACAGTCCAAGTGGCGAAGGAAGGCATCAACTCAAGGAGTTACTCCAGCGGTTGGAATAGTGCCTACCAAGTGGTCATCAAGGGATGCAAACAGTGAACGGCGTGACCCATTTTTCTCCATTTTGCATTTATGAGTAGATAAACCACGTGAATGCCTTCAAGGAGCGGTCTTGTTTGTGGACAAATAATGTGGCCTATGTTTTTAAACACTTGAAGTCAAAATAGGAGCCAACACAGCATTATCTATCAAATGACTTCCTCTTCCAAAAGCTCAGAATTCACATGGGCCACTTGTAAAAGGGCACCAAAAGTATTTTCCAAAAGGGGTGCCTTTTATTCTCTCTTCTCTATATATATTGTAACCTCTCATTTTGAGAAAATCATCTCTCACATTGTAAGGTGAAGCCTTGCCATTTTTCACTTAAAATCAATAGAATATGCATTTTTACCTCTATTCTGGTTGGATATATCTCAAAGTGCACCTGAGTGTTAGTCTTGTGTCTAGTCATTGCTTCTTAATGCTTTCACAGGGTTGACACCAACGTAGCTAGCATATATAAAGTGCCATTCCTACAGGTGATAAGAAGAGTTGTTCCTAGAGCACAGAGGTAGAAGGAGGTTACTAGACAATGTGATCTTCCTCCAGTGCCTATGGTAAGTCCTTTTACTGTGTGTTTCCATTAAAGCATCCCTATCAAGCTCCCTACAGTCTAGTCCTTTTACAAGTTAGAGTGTATGTATGTGTTATTGTGGTTTAGAGTGTGAGGGTGAGTAGACCAAACTTGTTTGGTACATCACCCTATTAGGTTAGGTTCTATTATTTTCAACATCCTTCTCTCTTTTCAACCCCCCCAATATGTGTGTGTGTGTGTGTGTGTGTGCGTTAGCAACTTACTAGAATAACTTAGATGCATCAAAGGGAGCTAGCCCTTATCTAGAGGCTCTCCCCCCAGTTTTGCCAGGCCCACATGCAAGAGGGGAGTTTTCATTGTGACGTGTGGAAGGAAGGAGCGCAGCCCCCTATCAAGGGTGCAATCCACTACGTCAATAGTTTCTTAGATTAGACTTAGTATATAAGTAAGTGTTGAGGCCAATGAAGGCATCCATGAATTTATTGTATTGATCTTATTCAAAGGGGGTTTCCCCCTCAAAGTGGCATGCAATCAATATAATACCTTCAATGTTTCTGATAATCATATAAATCTATTATTTCATATATTTTTAGTAAATTAATCTACTATTTCATGTATTTTCATTAAGTTATTGTAGTAGGATCCTCTCATGGACCTTCTACCTTTCAAAGAGTAGTGTTAGCAATATTTTATGATCTTACAAATGACTATGTGGAAGTGTACATAGATGATTTCACTATCCATATGTTTTACTATTTTTGCGAAACTAAGGGTTTAATTTCCTAATTAGTAAAGAGGTTTGAATTAATCTAAAAAATATGTGAATACAACATACCTAAATTAACCTACTAATTTGATAAATCTAGATTTGATCAATTAATTCCTAAAAATAGAAAACAAGGGGATAGAGAGTGAACTTAGTTGATTTATGGATTGAGATGAAAGATTATATAACTACACATTATTGAGCTAATTGGGCAGACTGTCAGAAACAAGACCTAGAAGTTTTTTTTTTGCCTAGATAGTAGTGCCAAAAATGGGACATTTAAAGGCCTAGCAATATAGTACTATTTTTGGTGCTATAATCCCTTTTATCTTCTTGTTCTAAGATTTTTGGGTTCTATTATGATACTTAAGGAGGTTCTATGTCTATAATCTAAGGTCTCGATCATCCATGAAGCTCCGTGTGTAACTGTTTTTGTCCTCTAGGTTCCTAGTTCCTCCTTAGGTTTGACAAGTGGTCTTGAATCAACTGGAAAAAGGGTTAGTGTGTATTATGCACTAAACATATGATCACACCCCATGTGTGGGTATGCTACCTACAAAATAATACTCTAAGGAGGGATTGAGGCCAATGTAGTTCTCCCAAATTGAATGTGTATTGTGAAATCCTATGTATGCAATGTAAGTATTATGCAAATTTAGGCAATCTTGAGATGACTCATGACTTTTTTGGGAGCTTGAGTAGGTTATAAATATAAATGGTTTGTTGTATGTAGAGAATCAAAAGATTTTCTTGAGTGTACTTAGTGTATTTCTAGCTCCTGCCTTTTAAATGATTGTCAACCCTTCTAAATGACCCTTGAATAGGATTTTATAGAGAAACTGATGATCCTTGGTTAGATGACTTCGTGTTAGGCTAACAAGGAAAAAAATAATGATCTAATGAAATATGACTATTTGAGGCTAAGAGTGACTTGGACAATAACATTGGAAAGTGGACACCTTGGGGTCCAATGCTATAGTCCAACTTATGGAAATATTGTCCAAGGGGATAGGGACCTTAGGGGATAGTTTTTTACCTAGGAGAGGAGTTTAGGGCAATTGGGGATGATTTAGGAAGGCTTCAAGTGACTGGGAAGTAGTGAAAATATGCCTACAGGGTTGTGCAAACAAGCAGGAAAGACCTATGGTTTGGATGTCACAAGTCATGCTCAAGTTTTGCAAATTACATCTTTATGTGATTACACCATGGTAATACACTTGATGAAGATTTAAAAAAATTGGATAAAGTGATTACTATATGTGAGGAACATCAATTATCAATTATAAAAAATGCATCATAATGGCTGATGAAAGGATAGTCTTAGGACATCATATCTCTTCTCAAGGCATAAAAGTAGATCCCAAAAAGATTGAGGTAATTTATAACCTCCCCATTCCAAAAACACAAAATGATGTAAATTTTTTTCTTGATCATGAAAAATATTATAGAATATTCATTAAATACTTTATCAAGATAGTTACCCCTATGTTTTCTTTGTTAGAAGAAGATAGTGAATTTTTATGGAATAAAAAATGTCAAGAAGATTTTGAAACATTAAAGAACAAACTCATGACTACCCCAGTCCTGATAGGACTTAATTGGGAAAAACCTTTTCATATCTATATTGATCCTTTAATACTACATTAAGATTAGTTTTAGGACAAAGAGATGAGGATGGAAATATATATGCCATCTATTATATCAGTGAGAATCTTACTCCCATAGAAAAGAATTATACTACCACAGAAAAAGAATTTCTTGCTATTGTCTATGCTATAAACAAGTTTAGGTATTACATTATTGGTTATCAGGTATTCATTTATACAAACCATTCAATAATTAAGTACTTAATAAATAAATTATTAGTAGGTGGGCGAATAATTATATGGCTACTAATATTGCAGAAATTTTGACATAACCATCATAGAAAAATCAGGGAAGTATAATGTTGTTACTGAATTTTTATCTATATTGATCACTACAGGTGGAGATGAACCTATGGAAGACTCTTTTCCAAATGCACAACTATTTTTCATATCCACATACTTTCCACAGTTTATAGACATGAAAAATTATTTGGAAACAAGGAAGTTTCCTCATTCTTTTATTTATAAAAAAAATAAAATGTTTGGTTAGAGCTAGTTTTCATTTCAAATGGTTTAACGGCATGTTTAAAAATGGACTTGATCATATACTTTGTAGGTGTGTCAGAAAAGATGAGGTGTATGACATAATTAGAGTGTCTCATAGTGAACCAGGAAGAGGACATTATTCAGCATAAATGACTATTCATAAGATCCTTGGTGCAGGTTATTACTAGCCATCTTTTTACATGACTGTCAAAAGTTTTGTATGGCAATGTGATCCATGTCAAAGCATGGGTAAACCTAATATGTCCTCCAAAATTCCTCTTCATCCTCAAATAAGCTTAGAACCATTTGAAAAATGGGATTTGGAATTTGTTGGACCAATAAACCCACCATCGCAAGGAAAAAAATACTTTTTAGTATGTACTGATTATATTACTAAGTGGGCTAAAGTGCAGGCACTTCCCTTTGCTAGGGAAGAAATGGTTGTTGATTTCCTATACCATAAGATTATACTAAAATTTGGATCTCCTAGATATATTATTTCAAATCAAGGGCCCCAATTCATTTCCAACATAATCAAGTCTTTCATAGAATTATATCACATTAATCATATTAAATCTTCAACTTATCATTCCCAAGCTAATGGTTAAGTGGAGGCCACCAATAGAGAGATGGAAAACATCCTAACCAAAATAGTGAATAGTAGCAAAAACATTTGGGTAGAAAAAGTGCCTAAAAAAATTTGGGAATACAATACCACATGGAGGACAACTACATGATTCTCTCCATATGAACTTGTGCATGGAAAGAAACCTTTATTACCAATAGAATTTGAATTGCAAACATTGAAGACAACAAATGACATGGGTATTGATCTTGATGAAGCATAGAAATAAATAATAATACAACTAAATAGCTTGGATGAACTAAGAATGGATGCACTCACTCAAACTAGCATGATCTCGAGATGGAGAAAATAGTGGCATGACGCTCACATCAGATAAAGATAGTTTCAAGAGGAAGATTGGGCACTACTATTTGATTCTAAATTCCATAATTTTAAGGGTAAGCTTAGAACAAGATGGTTAGGACCATACACAATCAAAACCATTTTCAGTAATGGCTCTATTTAATTACAACCCATTTATGGTGTCCAAAGGATACTTTTGGTTATTGGTCATAGGCTTAAAGTTTAAAAAAGATCTCTCAGCATGGAAGAGTTTATTAAATAGAACCAAGATCAATTTGATCTTGTTGAAGAACCTGGTTCTTCCACTAAGGCCAAAGGATCTTCGTTGTCAGTATCTAATAAAGGAGGAGTGTTGACAACCAACAAATAGCAGTTCTCCTCCATGCAAATCCAAAAATAAAAAATAAAAAATATAAAAAATATTAGAAGGTAAAAACTAGTAAATGGCACTTTTGATGAAAAAAATCTACAATAAATTATTGACAACTAACCTATCTTCTCAGAATTATTTATCCTTGCAAGACACATGACACCTCTAGAAGATATGCATGTATTTGTAAGGCAAAGGTACAATTGTATTTCTTTTCCCAAAATATTAGGCATTTTTTATCTTGTGACATGCATGTGTAATTATTAGGTAATCAACACTTTCCAAATGGATAAGTTTTTGTTATGTCACATGGATATGATGAAGTTAGTAGCATCATCATCACATTCTAATATTTAATGTGACAGTGTTTACAAAAGACCCTTTCAATAGATTTGATGTGATTTTATTTTCATAAGACCTTTTCAAATAGATTTGATGAGATGATGTTTTAATTAACCTTTTCAAAAAATTATTTAATATGATGTGTAATTCAATGTGAATATTATCTCAAGTGCTACCAATTATGGTCTTTATACCACATCATTGATAATGACTAGATAAAGTGCCTTCCCATTAGATCTCACATGCTTCAAAGTGATCACCATAATTTTTGCCATCATTCTATGATATACACATTGATTCACTATTCATTGTTATCTTGCTTCTGCTATCCATTATTGCATCATATCCCTAATCTCCTTCCTCTATTTCCTGTGCAATTCTAAGCTCTATTTTTCACAACACAATCAGATTTTTAATCAAACAGTATTAGCTCTGAATATGGGTGGAAGGAAGAAAAAAAGTGAACCAAAATCCTCATATGCATTACTATTGGATGAGGTATCCAAATATATCTTTGAGTCAGTAGGATGGTTAAATTTCTTGAAAATGTTTCAAGGTTTTAATAAAGAGATTGTGCAGGAATTCTTTGAGAATTTTGATGAAGATCATTATGTTATCAAAGGTAAACACATTCCAATGAATCCTTCTATGATTTGTGTAATCTCTCAAATTATTGAGGAGGGTGTAGTTTTTATTGATAAGATAAGTTTTATCGACTTGATTCAGATGTTCATTGAATGAAATGAACCCTATCCTAGATTGGACAAGTCCCCAAAAGGAGTGGCTAGAGGAATTATAAGAGACAACCTTCCATAACCATGGTAGAATGTTGTATTCTAGATTATTAAATATCATACTTATGATGGTCAATTTATAGTAGTTGGTGGAGATGTTATGTGACTTCTTCTTCACTTGAGGAAATGAATCACTAAATAAGAATACAAGGTAAATCTTTCATCATTTCTTCACAATGCCCTAATCAATGTTGCTCAAAAATTAAGAAGAGGTATTATTTCCATTTGACACCATGGGTTGGTTACCCTCATCTGTCAAAACTATTTTCTAAGTAAACCTAAGGGTGAAAAGGCCTGGTCCTCCTTCTTTCAAAAATTCTCACAAGTTTTTATTAAAAAAACACCATGCCATATCTTTCCTCCTTCTAACATAGTACATATTGAAGATCGAAGAGATAAATAGGAATTCTTTAGATAACTCTAATCCTCTAGCCAAGCTCTGATGCATTCATATGCTTATTCTATAGGAAGAAGCAGAATATGTGTAGGCAACTAAGACTTTGGGAAGCTTAAGCTCTCCCATTGACATTACAAATGTTGAACATGTTGTTGAATAAGAACCCCATGAACAAGAAATTATATTTGAAGAAAAAATCCTTACAAAAGAAGTTGTGACTCAAGAAGCAAAGTGAACTTTACCTTATATAGATGATAAGGGTAAAATACCATTGATAGAATAAGGTCCACCTTCCATCCATCCTTCTAACAAAGAAGAAGAGTTACAACATGTCATGGTTTTATCCTGACATGAATAAATAATCGGGTAATAAAAAACAAAATTAGAGTTTCTTCATTCAATGCTGCAAGGTAAGAACCTAACTATTTCTAATTTGGAACAAATATGTGAAGAATATGTCACTAGATATAGAGAATAAGAGGTAATTATTACAGTGATACAAGTAGACTAGAGTACACAATTTGATGTTTTCATAAACTCAAGAGTTAAGTACTTTACAAAATTCTCTTGCGATTAAGGACACCTAAATTATTGATTTATAAAATGCTAACGTTGATAAAAATATTTAGATTAATAATCTGAGATAAACCATTTCTAATAGAAATGTATTGATTGTTCAAAAAACTAATAGAATAAGAGAGCTAACCACTCAAAATTCTGAGTTACAAGCCTCTCTACAAACAATGCAGAGAGAGATAATAAAAATAGCAGTCTAGACTACGGGACCTACAAGAATTATTCCCTCCTTCCCCATTCCACTCCATGACATGATCTTAGTTTGGAATAACACACAACATAAAATTTAAAAGTTGAATGAATAAAACTATAAGCTTAAAGAGGAGTCTTAGAATCAATTGATGGAGTCTCAGCATCAATTGCAAAAGGCTCAGGCCTCCATCCAACATATTGTGTTATTTCTGAGAAATTATTAGAATGTAGGCAAACTTCCTTAATCTATGTTCTTTTCTCCATGATCAATTTTACAATTGGCAGATTTAGTTAATTTCTCTTAGTTTTCCACACATTATTGAGGATGAGCACATGTTTATGGACATTTTTTTCAAAAGCACTGAAGAAAGGCAAGATGTAATTTATGAGTTTTAAACTTTTAACATGTTGTTCGGTTATCAATCTAGTTTTCTAGTAACTTTATTTGTTAGGAAGACTAAATTACATGCCTTTATCTCTAATCTAAGACACCCAAGTATGATCCAAAGACATCCAACTGGATCTTAATGATTGAGATAATGGTTCTAAAAAATATTTATTGTATATAAATAGACTTTATATATTTATATATCTTATTTTAGACATTACCATTCATGGTAATGTTCTAAAATGATTTGGATATATTTATACTTCTATTTTGTAAAACCAAATAAGTATCTTAGGATCTATGTTAGTTATTTTTTATTTATAGTTAGTCGATTCAGTTCCAACTCCTTCTTTGAAGCATGAGATCTGATTCTTACATTATCTATATTTTGAATAAATAGATTTGGACTTTTAGATCTCCAAGATTTTGTACTCTGTGAATAGATGTTAAGATGTGCTTAAATACACATCTTCTCATTCTAGATAGTTAAAATAAGTTGGAAAAGCATGCCAGTTAATGAATCAATTGTAATAAAAAATTAGAAGTGTTTTTCATATCTGTATGTGTTCTTTTGAATGAAATAAAGTTCAACATTTCCTTATATTATTGAGTAAAGCAGTTCTCGTTTCGAGGAAGGAGCAAGGGCCCACTTCTCTATGAGGATCAGAATAAATTGGTACTTTTTAGTTTATAGTTTATAAGTATTTATTTAATTTAGGTATAATTCATTTCCTATAGATTATAGTTTCTTTTTAATTGTAAGAGTGATTTCCTTCAAATGCAAAGTGATTTCACTTTCAAACTCAAGTGTAAATTTCCTTTTCAAAATCAAGTTGGAATTTCCTTTAATGCAAGTGTGTTTCATTTTACATGAAAGAGTTACTTCAATTGAATACTTGTAGATTTCTTTTATGCAAGAGTGTGTCTTTTCATTAAAGTAAGTTCTTTAATTCATCTCACATTCAAAATTTGTCATAAGCCTTTTAAGTGAAAATAAACAACATTCTCATATTCTGGAGCATCACACTATCCTAATCAGCTAGGCAAGTCGAGTGAGGACATCATATGTCTTATGCCAGATGTTTAGGTTCTGGATGTTGATGGTGTGGATGTAATAAGATATCTTCAGTTAACAAGTAGTTTAGATTTACTTTTATACAAACTAGAGTTAGAAAATTATTCACTATTTTTAGGTTTTAAAAATCACAACAAAAGTAAAACCCCCCTAAATAGAAAATTGTAAAACTCCACTATAAAACAGTCTCATTGTATATAGCTATCGAACATTGGCCCTAGTTGAAAATGGCACCAATATATTGATTGGTTAAATGAGAGGTATAATGACAACCTATCACTCATGGATTATCTTGATGTTTGAATGAATGCACATAAGTCTTTAGCAAATAACATAGAACACTCCAAAGTTATTTAGTAGATAGCAATTAAAAGCGAATGCAAAGCCTTGAGACTATAATCTTTAAACTCTGAATTCTTAGAATTTTGAACCAAAAGATACGAGTCATAAATGATAAGTATTTTTAACATTATTTGACTTAAATCCTTGGTGGCTCTTCAATTTTGTCCTAATGGATTCGAAAATCCATTTTTGGAGATTAGCCAATCACTGCTCTTGGTTTATTCATGTGTCTTCTCATCATAGGCTTAACTTTTCCCTTGAGGTGACTTGGCTTTATAACTACCAAAATGAGCCCCATCAGCATTCAATTCATGATATAATTGGCACTTTATGGATAACTATTATAATTAGTTATTTTCGGATAACTACGTGTCATACTTGACATGACACTTAGTGCCTTTTCGAGTATTGGGCTATCTAGGTAGATTATGCGATATTCTGCCAAATGTCATCTTTTAATTAGATCACTCTTTGTTACGATCCACATGGCCTACTAGCATAGGCTTGGCTTTTTTCATGAAGTGACTAGGCATTATAATCATTGAAACAAGTCCCACCAATATTTAATTCACACCTACAACTAGTGTCATACTTGACACATGCTAAACACTTGGATTATTTCATGCACTTCAGTCTTCTATTTCAAATATTAGGTTATCCAAGTGGATTGTATAATATTCTACCAAGTGTCATCTTTTGATTAGATCATTCTTTATTGGTCTTCATGATTTATTTTTATCACATTATTATTATGAGATAGGGGTCCACATGTCCTTACCGTATTGGTCCTAATTACCAAGTGGTTTCCACATAGTATCCATCTATCCAAGATTTAAGTGATAAGTTGTCAAGTGTCATTTTGTCATGCAATCACAATATTGAGATATTGAATATTTCACCTTAATTAAGGGGGAACAAAGGGCATGATCAAGTGCTAAGTGGCATGATGTGATTGGATCATTTTATTGTGGGACTTTAAAAAGTAATTAGGGCCTCAAAAAGCTATGAATAACACCATGTGGCATGCTCTAGTTGGGTTATAACTAATTTTTGGGATGAAACATAATGATTGAATTATAAGTGGAAGATTCTCATTAGGTCATTGGGTTGCAAACTTTGTAACTCTTCCTTGGACTTGAAATGGCATGAATGGTGCCAAGTGACACAATATAATAGGATCATGGGGTCATGAGACTTTAGAAAATAATAGGATCCTTAGAAGGTTGTGTCTGGATGCCAAGTGATAGACTTTCATTAGGTCATTGGGTCATGAGAATTTTCAAAGGCTAAAAGATGCATGACAAAGCTCAAAACTTTATGTGGTTGAGTGACCAATGCATGCAACACTACTGCGTGTCAATGAAGGTTGAATTGGCATCAGGTTCTTTTAAAAAGAAAAAAGTATGAAAGTAATACCTTGATGGGTAACTTGAAGGTATCTCTTAGGAGATACCTTGAAGGAGAAATCCACTCTTGTGCATGTTTGAAAGGTATCTCCTAAGATATGCCTTGAAGGTATTTTAAGGGCCTTCAAAATATCACCCAATAGTGTCTTCCATGTAAAGGAAAATTTCACTCATGCATGTTGAAGGTATATTTTATGAGATACCTTCAATATTCCCTTCAATTTATGATAATTACCTTTGAAGTGTATCCTAAGATATTCCTTCAAGGGCATTGTAATTCCTTCAAGTTACCAATGAAGGGATTGTTGGAGTCCTAGATTGCATCCTAGCTAAGTAAGGAGTTTGTTCAAGTCCTCTTACACAAATATAGTCCAACATGGGAATGATCCTAATTTTTGGTTCACCTTAACTTGGGTCAAACCTCTGGAGAAGGTCGACTTCCTTCTGGATTTATAACCTAAACTAGATCTAAGCTAATAATTACTTGGAAAAGGGGAGAGAGAGTAACAATAATATATGAAATCATATAAAATGAAGTGATGCACTATTAAGTGGAACACTTATACTTTGCACAAAAAACACTATAAGACACATTCAAGCCCAAAGAAGATCAGTCCCACATAAGTATTTCACAATAAGGCATTGACCAACTATCAAACTAGCATGAGAGGGTAGATATCCACTTCTAAACTAATCAATAAACTATATATTGCACTTAAAATAGCATGTGAGGACTACAAAGTACTTAATGAAGGTGAGGAAACTTAGACATAGTCAAAGAAAGCATATATTCACTTAACCATAGTACATGAATTCATAAAACACACTTCATTACAATTTTTTTTACCATATGCAAGAATGAATTTAGGAAATTTGTAATATGGTAAAAAATTGGTGTGTTCTATGACTCACTCAGGCTTACGAGGCTCTCTAGGTTAACTTAGGAAACTTAACCATATGCAATTTTATGTCTTACGAGGTATCTAGGTGAACTTATTAAATACAAAACTAGCTTACTCCACTCATTCTTGCATGACATCCTAATGGTCTCTTAAGATCACCAAATTTGCATTTTAAGCCTATTTAAAGTGTTACAAAAAGTTTTGAATGTTATGTGATCTCTTCTTAAAGTCTATATGCTCCTTGTGACATTGGGTCATCATTCAATCAAGACTCTTATCAGCTTCTCATTTTGAACTAGGAATGTAGGCCAAATTTAGCCAACATGTTTGGTGACTTAGCTGTGTAGCATGCCTACTATGCTTTATAAATTAGACCATTTACATGATACATGGACTATTTACATGACTTTGATCCATGAATTCAAGAAACCCTATTGACTTGTAAGGACAATTAATTCCACCAAATAGGGAAAGAAATAAATAAGAAAGGAAAACTAACCTAATCAAAGTAAATGTGCAAACAAAAAAATTATTTGGGATAAAACAAAACAAACTAAGATGTTAGAAAAACACTTGAAGGAAATAAGACCAATTAACTATGTACAGGGAACTTAAATTCCTCAATATTAGTGTTTTAGATGTATCTCATTGACTAGGATAGGAAGCTCCTCACCATCCTTTTTTACAAGTTAGAAGGCATTATGGGATTTGTAGGTGGAGGCTATGTATGGACCACTCCAAAGAGAGTCAAACTTTGTATGCCTTCCTGGCTTAGCTTTGTCCTCATCCCACGTAAGGACCAAATCTCCCTCTTTGAACTCTTTTGAAGAAGCTCCTTTGTCAAAAGATCTATTCACTTATTCTTGATGGGCCTTTATGGACAACATTGACTGATGTCTTATCTCTTCTAACTCTATGAGCTCAGCATATCTGATTTCCATTGGCTCATTCTCTAAAATCTCAAGTTGATGCATTAGTTCCAAAGTAGGAAATTCAAGAGAAATGGGCATTCTTGCTTCCTTACCATATACCTTCTTGTATGAAAAATTGGCTATTGATCTCTTATAGGTGATCCTATCAGCCCAAAAAGCTAACTTCAATTTGAGATGCCATGACCTCTAATTATTTTTAATAGTCCTCCTGATGATCTTCAATAGGTTCTTATTAGTGGAATCAACAAAGCCATTGCCTTGTGGATAATAATTTGAAGAAGTATCGAGAAAAACACTGTGTTGAACTATCCACTGGTTGATTCTAGACCCCACAAAGGCCACAACATTATCATAAATAATAGTTTAAGGGACTCCAAATCTAGTAAGCAAACATTCATATAAATCTAAAACATTGGACTCATTGGCTTCTTTCAATGCCACTGCTTCTTTCCATCTCATAAAATAATCTATAGCATTCAATATCCATTTATGTCCTGAGCTTGAAGGGGGGTTAATGAGACCAATAAATTCTGATCCCCATTGAACAAAGGGTTGATTCACTGCAATTGGTTAGAGAGGTAAGGATGCAAGTTTCACCTTTCCAACAAACATAGCACATTGCTTGCATTTCCTAACCCATGCATGACAATCACCAAATATGTTTAGCCAATAATACCCACCTCTCATGATCTTATGGGCCATTATTCTAGCTAAATAATGCCCTCCACCATGTCCATCATATAAATACTCAAGCAATCTCTATGTTTAACTTGACTTTATGCATCTTAGCAACATGTCATTGATATCTTTCTTAAACAAAACACTATCAATAAGGAGAAAAGGAATTGACTATAATCTAAATTATCCCCTTTTTGAAGGGGTCAGATGAGAAAGATAAATACCATTATGGAGGTATCTTACCATGTCTTGGAACCAGATGGAAGGTGAGGTGTAATCAATTATAACTTATTCATTATTTGACACCATAACCACTCCATTATCCTCTTGCAAGTCTTGGGCTAGATGTTCATAAAATCCTTTGCCTCTAACCAACTTTATGACCTTGATCTCCACATCATAATCTACTACCTTGGTTATCCAACCAACTCTTTTGTCATTTATATCCTTTTTCAAGAGAAAATTTGATACTTGGACGTGCAACAATCAGATGTATCTTATTATTGGACAAGTATCTAAACTTCTTGAAAGACATTATAACTGAAATTACATGCTTATCAACAAAAGATTACATTGTTTTATATTTTTCCAAGCCTTGACTGAAGAAGGATATTGGCTACTCTAAAGCCTTTTAATTCTACTGCATGAGAATACCTGAAATTGTGTCAATGTTAGCATAAGTATACAAGAAGAAATCCTTTATAAAACTAGAGTTCAGGAGTGTAGGAGAACTAGCTATTGCTTTCTTGATCTCTTCAAAGCTCCTCACTCCTTCCTTAGACCAGTTAAAAATATGACCCTTATTTATCATGGTTACAAGTGGCTTAGCTAAAGTCACAAAATCTGAAATGTACCTTCTTATAAAATTGATCTTGCCTAAGAAGCTTTGCAAAGTTTTCTTGTGTTTAAGTAAGAAAAGTGAAATAACTAAATCTATCCTATCAGGATCTATACTTGTACCATGTTTTAAAATCACATGTCTAAGAAGCCTACCTTCATGAATAGAGAAAACACACTTTTTGTTATTAAGAAACACCCAAAATTTCTTGCACTTTTCAAACACTTGTCTAAGATAAATCATGTGCTCATCTACATTTTTAGAGAACATTATTATGTTATCTAAATAAACAAGTATAAACTTGTTGAGGAGACTCGAGAATGCCATATCCATGAATTTTTGTAAAATTTCCCCAACATTAGATAAACCAAAAGGCATCTTTCTATATGTAAATGTCCCCCACTTTATGGTGAAGGCTGTTTTGAATTGGTCTTCTTATTTGACCAAAATCTTATTATAACCATTATAGCCATCCAATAAGGAGAACCTTTCTGAACCTGCAACCAACTATAAATTTTTTTCCATTGATGGAAATGGGTAGTGGTCTTTAAGGGAAGCTTTGTTCAAGTCATGAAAATCAACACATAATCTAATCTCACCATTCATTTTCCATAATAGAACAAGATTTTCCACCTAAGTTGAGTGCTTAACTATAAATATTATAGTTAACTCAATGACCTTATGAAGCTCAACTCTCATTAAGGGCTAAGGTTGGATTAATAGACATTTGTCTTTGTCTTACTGGCTTAGTCTCATCTTCTAACTTAATGGTGTGTTGAGCTAGACTTGGATCAAATCCTTTGATATCACTATACTTCCATTGAAAGACATCTCTAAAACTTGAACATAACTTAATGAAAGTTTCTATTTTTGAAGAGTGCAAACTTTGCCCAACTTCAAGTTATTACCAGTGGCAATTTACACATTTGTATAGTGTTCTTCCTTTGTTGATAATGACAACTTTTATTTTATCAACTCATCATCTCTGATAAATATATTCTCAAGTGTGACCAACCCTTTGGGAAACTTATTTGTCTTCAATTTCACAATTTGGTCACCATATTACTATAAGAGATTGTCTTAGTTCCTTAAGAAAAAAATAGCTTCTTCTTGCAAGAACCTGATAATCTAATTATGATCTTCAACACTTTATAATTATCATGGTTTTCTAGAATATAAGGTCTTACAACCACCTTGATGTGTGACTAAACATTTTCATTCTTTATATCATCTAGGATATTGAATTGTGACCCAATGGTATCCAACCTATTTGCATGTTTGTTCTCATTTCTTGATATGGCACAAGTATTGAAAGATTTAAAGTCTTCAAGTAAGTCCCATACTCTATGCATCTAAAAACTAAGTAATTTATTCTTCCATATATTTATACCTCTTACTTGGTGGAATACCAGTTCACTATCACCAAAGACTTGTAAGGTATTGACCTTTATCTTTCTTGCCCATTATAAACCATGAACTAGTGCTTCATATTCAAGAAAATTGTTTGAATAACTAAACTAAAACTTGAAAGAAGATAAATACCTTTGATTAGCTAGATAAATCAACATCATTCCATCCCCATTTTCATGTTTATTCCTTGATCCATCAAAGTATGTTTGCCATAGGCCATCACTAGACTCATCATACTTCATCAAGGTTTCAATTGGTGTATCTTTTTCATGAAGGCAATAAACACCAAGTCCTTATTATTTAATTAACTTATAAGGATAATGTTCATGCAAATAAAAGGCCCATTCATCAAGGAATAAATATATAACTCCATCTTAAGGGAAGTCAGTCTCTACTTTATTAGTTTCTATCACCTCATCTAAGATAGTACAATCAGTGTTCACCATAATTGTCATATATGGCTCCAAATGAAAACATGTTATAGGTTAAGAATGTATTGTTACCTTAGTACCATACTTTCTCCTGAACATCAAATATGTCCAATCAATTGATAAGTATCCTCCAATCTTTGAGGTAAATTCCCTTGAAAGACACATGGAAAAATAGGGAGGCAAGTCCACTACAACTACATATTGTTGAATGGTAACATTGGGACAAGCATGTAGCATCAAATTTATATCTTTGATGATGCCTAATATCTTTTTTGGTGACCCTTCTAGTTGAAATAATCCTTTAATATTTGGTTCATAGACAAGACCAAGCTTATCTACAATTTGTTTAGGCATGACAGTGTTACTAAATCCACTATCCACCATAAAATTATGAAATAAATAGTTAGCAACTATCAAAGAGAGGTAAAAAGGAGTCTTATTTGATTTGACATTGGTTTTTTCTACCTTTGTCATTTTATGCACCTGATGATCTTGTTGCTTGGTTGGCTAGTCTAAATTAGCTAAAATAGCACCTTGTTTCTCAATTGGTTCTTGAGACACCTTGAGAGTTGAAATCTCTTGGATGAGCATGTCCTTTTTCCCTAGAATAACAAGGGAATCCCATATGCTAAAGCTAACATTGGATTTCTTCATCTAATCTATTATACTAAATGAAGTTTCTCTAACATTTGGAGACACTTTGTGAACCACTGGTTTTTCTCTAATCACAGGTACTTCAGGGATCTTCCCAACTTTTGCATTCTAGTTCTTTTATGTTATAGGGGTAGTAGGTTAATCCTTGATAATCTTGGGAACAATATTAGGAGTACTAAAAGTATTGATCACACCTTGAGATTTCTCAATAGTTATTCTTGTAGCTCTAGTCAGAGTTATAACTTGACCACTTGTGTTGCTAGTTTTACCAATCTAATTAAATGCAACATGATCATCTATTTGCCAACTTACATTAATGGCATTAGGTTAACCTTGAACTTGCCTCTCCTTAGGTTATCAAATTTGTCTCTTGATACTAATCTACTTGAAGAGAAAACTCTTCTTGTGTCATTTGTGGCATAGTAATAGCCTCAAGGCTTAGGTTAGCATATCATTGGGATTAAAAGGCTGACAACTTGGATCTTGCATCAATTTGTTTTGAGGAGGTGTGGGAACAATGGATTTTAAACTAAAGGGTTAATTAGGGTTAAGGGATACATATGGTTTAGCTTGGGTTATGGCTCCTTGAGATTGATAGGGTGGTCTATTTTCTCTAAAAGGTTGATAAGGATGCCTTTGATTATTAGAGGGTTGATAGGTGTTCTGGTTTTATTCTCATAAGGCCTACCCTGGTACTATTGTCTCTTGATTTGAACTATCTCATTTCCAAAAACTTGTAACATACTTTTTAAACATCCAATCTCACTAGCCTAATTAGAAGGGGTTACAACGTGTGCTTTAGGAGAAAGAATATGATCTATAGATGGGTTTTTAGGAATTTGTGGAGGTGGAATAGGTTGTAATTCTAGGAAAATGGTTATTAGGGGCCTTGGATAAAGTTTACCAATTTTTATCAATCTATTATTTTCTCTTATTGCAAGCTCATAGACATTTAGAAAAGTATTACCACCCATGGACTGTATCATCACACTAATATCAAAATTAAGGGATTTTAGAAGGTACAAGAATGCATACTCTAGGGATGGTCTGAATAATACAAGTATCCTCGTCCATGTATTTTATAATCTGAGGTTGAAATCAAACATGAATTCATGGGGGTACCTATTTATGGTGGAAAGTGTTTTAACTAAGGATAAATGATCAGATTTGTCTTCATATTATCTGACTAAGGTTGCTCCTAACTCATCCCAGGTAGCAATGGAGGTCAAAGGAACATTCCTATAACACGGCAATGCTTTTACTTTGAAGGAAGCAATAAGCAATCTAATAGCCACATTATTTTGAATAACATTATGAATAGAACAAAGGTTCGAAACATCTTGTATATGCTTGATAGTATTTATTTTATCCCATTTTCTTGAGAAGAAAGGAATACTCTTAAGGGTAGACATAGGAATGTCATCATATTGGGCTAAATTTAGGGGATTTCCCCTATTAAATGGAACAAAAACTTGATTCCTGATAACCATTTAGGTAATGGGAATTTGTTTAATGGAGACAATAGTATGGACTAAAATAATAGGATGACCAAGATATGAATCTTTCCTTTGAGGATAAGTAATTGTCCTATTGAATTTTTTTTTAATAAGTTGAATGCAATTCAATGTTTTAAAAAGGACTACCTTTACTTATTGATCTTGTAGTAATATTTGACATGAAAGCATTAACTGGATGAAGCTACTACAACTTGAAGAATATTCAACATTTTATGATGATAGATGTCTCATCCTCCTATAATTTCTTCTTCTCAATCTTTAAACTTCAACTATGTCAAATAAATTTTTATCCCACCAAGTGTGCCAAAAACTAAGATTGCACCCTAACTGTGTAAGGAGATTATTGAAGTCCTCTTACACAAATCTAGTCCAACATGGGAATGAACCTAGGTTGTGGGTCACCTAAACTTGGGTCAAACCTCTAGAGAAGGTTGGCTTCCTTCTAGATCTATCACCTAAACTAGACCTAAACTAACAATTGCTTAGAAAAGGGGAGAGAGAGTAACAACAATATATGAAAACATATAAAATTAGGTGATGCACTAGTAATTGGAATGATTATACTTTGCACAAGACACACTATAAGACACATTCAAGACCAAAGAAGATCATTCCCACATAATTATTTCACAATAAGGCATTGACTAGCTATCAAACTAGCATGAGAGGGTAGATATCCACTTTTAAGCTAATCAATAAACTATATATTACACTTAAAATTACCTGTGAGGACTAGAAATCACTTAATGAAGGTGAGGAAACTTACACATAGTCAAGGAAAGCATATATTCACTTAACCACAATACATGAATTCATATAACACACTCCAATTCAGTTTGTAAAAATGATGGAATTTAATCTTTATTGCATCAAAAGGTGTTATAGTATAAATTTTAGCATAGCCTAACTAAACCAAAGCATAAGAGTCTATTTCTCTAAAAACTCTTAGAGATTTCTTGTCTAAAAACTTCCAGAGAGAGCTACCATGTGAAATAAGATGAAACATATATAGAAAAGGGGGAGAAGAGAGGGGAAGATGTGATGGATTACCACCAATTTGAGGCTATTGAGTCATGATTTTCTCAAGAAGGAATCAATCTTTTAAAATATCTATAACATAATTGAATGACCATTATCTTTATCTATCCACCATGTCTCCTCCTTCGAACTCCATGCCACCTTCTACTTGACTATTGTTTAAAATAAACTTATAATATCTCAGAACTAATAACTTTATGCCACATATACTTTAAACAGCCATAGGTACTTCCCCATAATCACAATTATGTCTATACTTACTCTAATTTGAACATAGGTCCATCATAAATCAAAAACCAACCCAATCTATTGGTTTTCACATAGTCACAATATCCATTAAATCTTGATAGACATTTAGTATTGTTTGATCTCTGTATTAGGCCCAAAAAGACCTATTTTGCCTCTAAACCATGTGAGAGCTAAGAAGCTAATGCATGTGAGGATTTTTAAACTAAAATAGCATTGAACACATCGATGGAGTAATCTTGAAATAGGGTCAATACATTTTAAATTATCAACTAGAGGTCCCATCTAAAATTTCATGGTGACAGAGCTTTAACCTTGACCATCTTCCCTATATCACTACTTCTATTGTTGACTGAGATCTAATGGTGACATGGCTCTTTGAAAAATTCATTTTCTTGGTTCAAAAATTGGTTCATTGACCTCCACTAGAAGTTTCTAGATTTGACCAACTTGAACCTATCAATTTGTACCAAACTGTCTTCTCCTTATTGGTACCCAGGATACACTGACTCCTTGACTTTAACTCACACCATTAGATCTAGATGTATGAATGAACGTGATCCTTTTATTTAGATATTTTGAGTCTTTTACTATAACTTGCACCATTATATCTAGATGTATGAATGAATGTACACCATATATCTACCTGGGCCCACTACCTCGAGCTTATACTGTGTACCATTGGATCAAGATCCTTCTGGCAATATCATGCCACTTGTCACCTATGTGTTTTATGCTAAAATTTTGACTTAGCTCACATCATTGGATCTAGATATATGAATGAACGTGAGCCATAGATCTTTTTTGAAGGACATTTTGACCCTTTTGACTTAGCATGTGTTGTTATATCTTCTTGTTAGTCTCTGAACTCATGTGCACCATTAGATCTTGATCAACTTGAAGAATTTTTAAGGATTTTTGAATTCAAATGGTTACTTTATGAATCTTTAATTTGAGATTTGCATGAATATTTCACTTTGTCTATTCAATTCTAGAAGTTTATGTGATGAGGTAACAATCTCATCAAGACATGAAATTTGTAGTGCATGATCTTGGAATGAAGGGATGCATGTCCATGCAATGTTTTGGCATATGAGGCTCTTTAGGTGAACTTACAATAAATGCAAAACCAACTTACTCCACTCATTCCTGCCTGACATCTTGATGATGATTTGGTCTCTTAAGATCACCAAATTTGTACTTTAAGTCTATTTAAAGTATTTCAAAAGGCTGCAAATGCTATGTGATCTCCTCTTGAATTCTATATGTTCCTTATGACATTATCTCCCTCTTCAATCAGGACTCTTCTTAGCTTCTCATTCTGAACTAGGCATGTAGGCCAGATTTGGCCAACTGGTATTTCAAAGCCCTTGAAGGAATCTTGTAGTAGATACCTCAAAGGGTATTGTCATACATTCAAGGGGGACATTAAAGGTATCTACTAAGAGACCTTATACACAATAGTCAATGTATTGATAACTACTTTCTTTGATTAAAACACCTATTTACTCATTAAATCCCTTATACACCTCAATAAGATTGGGCAAGTTCAACCTTGAGGTATCTATTAGGATATTGCTTCAAGGGCCTTCTAATACCTTTTTGGGTAACTTGAAGGTATCTCTTATGAGATAACTTAAAGGAGAAATCCACTCTTGGGCATGTTTGTAAGGTATCTCCTAGGAGATACCTTGAAAGTATTACAAGGTCCTTTAAGTTATCACCTAGTAGTGCCTTTAGGGTCAAGAAAAATTCCACTTGTGTGCATGTTGAAGGTATCTCCTAAGAGATACCTTCAATTCTCCCTTCAATGTATGACAATTCCCTTTGAATTATCTCTTAGGATATTCCTTTAAGGACCTTGTAATTCCTTAAAGGTATGGCAATGACCTTGAGTGTAATTTTTGTTCAATACAAAATGATGCAATGAAAGATCTACCTTATTCAACTCTCTCTTGATGATCTTATGAGGTCTATAATTTTGATGGATTTTACATTAAATCTTGGAATTAAGACACCTTGACCCCTTGATAATACCTAAAGAATACCTTATACACAACAATAAATGTATTAATAACTACCTTTTTAAACTGAAACACGTATTTTCTCATTGAATCCTTTATACACCACAATAATAGTGGCCAAGTTAAACCTTGAGGTATCTACTAAGAGATTCCTTCAAGGCCCTTGTAATACCTTAATGGGTGACTTGAAATTATCTCCTTGAGGGTAACATAAATATATCTCCAAGGAGATACCTTGAAGAATAAATCCACTCTTGTGCATGTTCAAAAGGTATCTCATAGGAAGATCTTATCATCGTCATATTTATATCAAGAACATCCCTTTCAGAAAGTTTCATTCTAAGAAGTTTCACGTCAAGAGATTTCACATTGGGAATGGGAATGAGAATGGTCTAGATGTTGTGTTGATTGGAGAGGTAGAAGAACTATGCACATGCATTCAAAATGCATCCCTGAGCATGCTTGAGGGTGTAGGTGAGCACAAATGTACCACCCTTGTATCAGTCGGTACTATTATTGAGGCCCAACCCAAGGTTGCATCCTCTTGATAATGTTTTCAAAAATTTGTAACTTATTTAAAACTGAAAGCAAATTAATTAATACCACGTAACAGGGAAAATTGTTAAACTGTATTGAGGTGGAAATTACATGTGTAAAAGAAGACCTAAAATGCAAACTCTTATGTATGGCCTGTCAACATAAATGTGTGCTCACCCAATGGTTTACATCCTCATGTGCACAACATAAGAGTCTTCAATATTCTCCTCTCTTACTTTTCTACATGTTTGTCAGAAAAAAATTAGAAAGCACATGGTTTTGGCCTACAAAGATACCTAAAAAGGTGTCTATTGATATAATAAGGTATAGTTATGAACCCTCATATCTTACTGATAATAATAAGTCATCTACTAGTGGTGAGAAAAGCCATGGAAAATTATAGGGAAGAAGCAGAGTCTGATATAGGGAATAAGTAAATCCATTTTCTATTTGACTTGTATTTGAAGCTACTATACCCTGTTGATATCCTCTTATAACAAACCAAGACAAGCCATGCACAACATAGACATGATAAGTTTGGTGTTATTTGAGGTATTTTTGGTGTAGTTAATTCCATGCCACTATGCCACCCTCATCTTAGTGTTTAGAGAAGATAACATCAGATGCCTTAATGAGACTGAAAAAGAATTGAAATACCCAAACAAATCCCTCTTCACATGGTAGTTTGGTAACAACAAAATAGATTGGTTCACCTACAACTTTGTGGGAATTCAGTGCTGGCACAACAACTAGAAAGTGTTAAACATTAAATTCTCTAGAATGACTCTGGAAGGAAGTTTCCCCAATGGCTTGAGGAATTTTGGTAGCATGAATTATTTGGATATCTTTGGTAACAATCATTTAGATCAAATCCCAAAGGATCTTTCATATCTTTGCAAATGGCTTCCTTTTTTTGTGTAATTAGATCTTTCTAACAACCAGTTCACAGGACCCATTCCCAACTAGCTCACTAAATACACCTATATTAATCTCCTTCATCTCAATGGCAACCAACCTTATTAACTTCAATTTTACAGATAATATACTTATAGGTCAAATACCCACTAAGTGGGTTGCTAATATCAATGACCTTTTTTAGAATAACCTGATAAGGAGACCTTATACACAATGATCAATATATTGATAACTAACTTCTTTGATTGAAACACCTATTTACTTATTGAATCCCTTATACACCTCAATAACATTTGGCAATTTCAACCTCAATATATACACTAGGATATTCCTTCAAGGGCTTTGTAATACCTTCATGGGTAACTTGAAGGTATCTCCTAGGAGATACCTTGAAGATATTACAAGGACCTTCAAGGTAAAGGAAAATTTCATTCATATAATGTGATAATTATTCAGATCTGAAACTATTAAAATAACCTAATTCCATACAAATGAAGCATGGGTGATCTACCTTATTCAACTCTCTTAGATTCTCTATATTGTAAAATTTCACATCATAAACTTTCTATGTAGAAGGTTTCCCTCCAAGAAGTTTCATGTCGGGAACTTTATATCAATAGCTTTTGTTACGAAAGGTTTCTCATCAGTGACTTTCATATCAGAGGAATTATTTCAGGAAATTTGGTCCATGGAAAATTTGGTTTTTTAAATGGAAACTTTATTTGTAGTCGTATTCTCTAAGAGCTTTTGTATTAGGAACTTTTGATTTGAAAATAATCTCTTAGGGTTCTATATTTAGAGACTTTTATGTTGGGAATTTACACGTCAGAAAATTTCCATCAGAAGCTTGCATTTTTAAGAATTCCCATCACAAAGATACTCTTCGACAACTTTTTTTTCAAAAACTTTGAAAGCAAATCCTTCTAAAAGGCATTCTATGCTTTGAATTCTTTAGGCTATTGTTGATTCTCTCCACCATCCCAGTTTTCAATCAAAGACTCCATTGAGTACACTGATATTGTGTTTGATTCCACTATTCTTAATAATCAATATGCTAAACTATTCAAATCTATAGGAGGCCATTAACACAGTTGATGCACACTTCCTTTCAAGTGATAATGGATACACTTCATGGTGGACAAGCCTAAAATGATGTCATGCCTACACCAATTATAGGATTTCTTCTTTGTTGGTAAGGTGATGGGGGATGCCTTCTTGTACCATTTGAATCACAAGACCATTATGGTGGGAGATGCATTTCAAAGGTAATTATCCTTACCAGTTTCATATACATCCCATAATTTTTATAGGGTGGTAAGATGGAAGCAGAATAATTCAATTAACAAAACACTAAGCAAGTGGCTTATCATTGATAAAATTATTGTCCAAAAAGAGAAGAACCCCAGAACTATAACTAAGATAAATATGGGGGTTCACATTGGGATCTCTATGGAACTAAGTTCCACTCTAGGGCATGAGTTTTAGGTATGTGGTTTGAACAATTGAGTGGTGGGATAATGGGTTAATCTAGTGGGTTATTCAACCAATTTTGTGGGAAAACATGTGGTTTCTAAAAAAAAGGAAAATCACTAAGTGGGTTGGATGGTTGAAAGACTAATCTATGGTGGGTAAGTGTCAAATAAACTTCAAAAAAAGAGAAGCATAAGGCAGAGAATGATTCCATGCCTTTGAATAGGAGCTTCTCATTTTGTCTCTTTAGTGGACAAGTCTCTCAAAAACCAATGTTTGATGTTTGTAGTTGTTTCTCACTTAAAAACAAACATGGATGGAGGTCTAGGTAATCAAATACAAGGTATTTCTAGGTCTCAACTAAAGGTTTCTATTTTCAAGGCTGACATTGCATACCTTTATACTAGAGGTTAAAGCTCAGACCAAGAAGTTATCTAAGGTAGTTATTGCTTACTCATACAATAATGTATCAATTGAGACACTTATACACACTTTAGTATAATCATTCAACCTTTATTAACTATATTAATCAATATACATATCAATATTTAATATCTATAACACATCTAAGATTAATCATTCATAAATAAAGCCATCATAGTCATCTGTAGTGATTACACACATCAAAATTATTGAATCAATTACAAACTAGAGAAAATTCATATTTATGAATATAGAAAGGGAATAAGACAAAACAAACATAGTTGCATGACAATCAATATTCTTGATTTATTCTTATATTCCATTCAAAACTTAAACCCTTTAAAATAGGGCTACAACTTGTATGCATATATCTTGTGGAAGGGGTCACCTCATCCTCCAAGGCTAGAATGTTTTATTTACATATCAATAGACCACAAGATAAGTCTAAGTTACATAATGATGTATTACAAAGAGCCTAGCCATGAAATGTATGCATGTTGCTTAAAAATTAGTTTAATTATAATATATAAATGTGACTAAGACTTTACTATTTGGGTACATCAATTACATTCAAAATAGTACAAAATTAGCCAGTCTAAATTGAATCTTGCTTGACTTGTCTTAAGACTGCTACAAGAACTATAGTATAATTAGTAGTAGCTACCGTAGTGACTAGAAGTGAACTTGAATAAGCACCATATGTTTGAAATATCATCACCATATTAATAGTAGTCTAGTTTAGCATCGATGTAGCATTTGTTATTGTTAGTAGAGCTGGTGGAGTTAGCATGGTAGAACTAGTAAATTGAGCTTACTAAGTAATTTTCTTCTTCACCTCTAAGTCTTGATAGTGATTGTAGGCATGGGCATGTTGTTTTATGAATAAACTAATATCCAAAATAGATGGTCTAATTACCCTACCAGTCTTGTCGATTAGTTTATTATGATCTGCCTTAGTTATTCTGAAATCGAATCTGAATACTTCTATCTCGGTGGCTTTTTTCCTTGTTGTATTTAACTTAGCCTCTATGTTTTCAAGGCTCAAACCTTGAAGGATCTATTTAAAATTGTTGAAGTATTATTTGACCATTTGGTTGAATTTATCTCTCATCACCATCCTTCTTTTGTTATCTTGAATAATAACTAACTCTAGTCTTGACAAATTATTCGGCCTCTTTCTCTTATTCAACTAATTTCTTAACTAATGCCTCCAAAGATAAAACCTAGTCTTGATCCTCTTGAGTCCTTATTAATTCTAATTTTAGGGCATTTGAGGCCTCCAATGGAGTCATCAATCTAGATGGTTGAAATCCTTATTAGGTGTATACAACACTATGAAGTTCAATTTATTGTTGTCTTCCTTGAGGACCATGAATACTTTAGTCATACTATTAAAATGTGGAGCCAAACTGACTCTTAAATAATATATGGAATCAACAATTTCATAAAATTTGAGGGTAGCATCCTATATATCCTGTTTAATTCTTTAAGGAACTCAAATTACTTGTTGTTACTCTCTGAGTGTTTCGAACTCTTCCTCGAGCTCTTGCCTAGCCATTTTAATTCCTTGATGTATGGCCATGATAACTTCCATGTGGGTCTCCATATATGCTTTCAAGTCCTCTATGTAATGGGACTGACCCTTTTGAATATTTTTTATTTTTCTGAAGTATAATTCCTCCCTCTCTTCCATGATCAAGGTCCTACTTGAGCTATCTTCTATCTTCCTCTTTCTCACCCTATGTATTGATGCAGTGGCTTTGTCAAATAAGGAGCTCATTGTTGACAATTCTATAATCTTTAGATTGGTTCTCTTAGAGGTTGAGGCTTCTAGTTCCTTATCCCAATCTGGAAGAGTGAGCTTTGAGGGATTAGAGGGTAATGCTTCCAGTTGATCATTATCTTCAAGTTTTTTCTCAGTGGATGTGGAAGGATTAGGCATTGTAATCCAAATAATCTTTGACCAGTCTATGTTCCCATATTATAATATTGGATGAACCACATAGACTGGTTGCCTCCTAGTTGGTCTCATAGTTGTTGCCACTATGGTTACTGTGGTGGGAGTGGAAGAAGACAATGATGAACCCAAGTAGGTAGAAGGGGTTGTAGTTAGAGGCATGGATTGAGAAATGGTTGGGGTAGACAAGGCTAATGTTGATTGAATGGATGTTAATGGAAGGGAAATAGAAGGGATGAAAAGTACATGGATAAAAATTATAGTAGTGGAAGGGGGAATAATATCTATGGTTGTAGGTAGACTCATGGATGAGTCTATGCATAATAGACCTATTGAGACTATCCATTGAGGAATAAATGTGGAGACAAAAGGGCTAGGGGTGATTAAAACTATAGGTAAAGACATAAGAGGATAAAAAATCAATGGAGCTATGAGTAAGGGGCCCTTACCAGACAAGTCACCTGTGATAGATGATTTTTCCTTGAGTGCCTTAGGCTTAGAACATTCACCTATTGTAGTTCTTCCTCATCTACCACCTAAGTTAGATGGGTCTATGGTATGTCCTTAGGCTTCCTCTAGTATGTCTTTATTTCTATCCCTACCTATGGACCTATGGACTGTGATGGAAGAGAAGAGGGAATAATGCTTAGCATGGAGGCTAAAGTAGCTAGTGTTTCCTCTTCATCTAAGGAATCTAAGAATATAACCCCATCTTCCATCAGTGCTTCTAATTTTTCACTGTCTTCAACTATAGTTAGATCCTTGGCTAAGTCTTGCTTAACCTTAATTAGTTCAACTATCAAGGGTTGAAATGGGAGCACTTGTGCTTGTTCTTGTGTTGAGGTAGGCATTTGTTCTGCCTTATCTTCTTCTTCTTCTTCTCTACCAATTGGTGCATTAACTAATAACTTTTATTAGTCTTGAGGCTAACTTTGAGATTGTTGGGGATTATGACACTCACCTTTGGGATATTTTGATATCCTCCCACTCCATAAATTTAAGGATCTCCATTTTATAGGAGGTGTAATTCAGTACATTATTTTACCGAATTTCAAGTATGGTTTTACTTGAATTACTCTCAGCAAGTCCTCATTTAGCCCTACATTAGTAGCCCTTTCTCTGACCTCATTGTCATTGTTGGCATTTAAGAAGAGAAATTCATGATCAATCATCTCATATTTGTATTCAAGGTCAAGTGATAGGCTGTCATTATACCTCTCACTTAACCAATCAATAGATTGGGGTCATTTTATACCAGGGCTAATATTCAAGACTATATGCAATGAGACCATTGGATATTTGAGTTTATAGATCATTATTTGGGGGGTTTACTCTACAGAAATGTTTAAATCCTAAGGACAATAAAGAAGACTCTAAATCTATATTGCAAAAAAATAAATCTAGAAGGTTTGCTAACTTAATATCTCCTAAGGTATTCCTTGTTATAAAGATTCTTTAGTTCACACCATCAACATCCAGAACTTAAACATATGACATAAGACATTATGGTATCCTCACTCAACTTTTCCAGTTGGGTATGATAATATGATATTTTAGAATGTAAGAATGAAGTCTATTATCACTTAAACTACTTCTGACAAATTTTGAATAAGGAGATGAGTTAACAAACTTTACTTCCTATGAAATTAAAAGACACACTTTTCATAAAGAAAACTCACTAACATTGAATTGAAACAACCTTTGCATTTAATGGAAACACACTTGCATTAAAAGGAAATTCACACTTTGCTTTTGAAAAAAAAATCAAACTTGCATTGAAAAGGGATATCACACTTTATAGTAAAATGAAATATACCTGAATTAAATAAATACACTTTAAACTATAAGCTATAAAATACCAATTTGTCTTGATATTCGGAGAGAAGTGGGCCCTTACTTCTTCCTCAAAATGGGAAAAAATTTACTCAGTAATGAAAAGGCATGTTAAAATTTATTTAAGTATAAAAGGAACATAAATAGATGCATAAAACTACACTGGAATGCTTCTATTTATTATCTAATCACTATCTATTCATTCATTGATTGATTCATTATCTAAAATGAGAAGCAGATATGTATTTAAAGCATATCTAAACAACTATTCATAGAATACAAAATCTAGTGATCAAAATAGCCAAATCTACTTATTCAAAGTAGAATATCTAAGAATTAGATCCCACACTTTTAGGTAATTATTGGAACTGAATCAACTAATAATAGATGGAAAATAACTAAGATAGATACGAAGAGATTATATCTGATTTTCAAAAATAAAAGTATACTTATATCTAATTCATTTTAGACCATTGTTATGAATAGTAATGTTTAAAATAAGATATTTAAATATGGAAGGTCTATATATATACAATAGATATATTTGGATTTACTATCTTGATTTGCAAGATCTAGCTAAACATCTTTAGGGCACACCTAGGCATATTCAGAGTACTATTGTACAGGTCATCAGAGTGTCTTTAGATCATCTTTAGAGCGTCTTCGAAGCATCCTCATAGCTGTGTATCTTTGAAACTTGATGTGTTGTTAATTGAATCTTTAAAACTATTATCAAAAAGGATTTCCAAGATGTCTAATGTCTTCTCAAAATGATTGCACCACAGGGATGCATTTTTGTATACAAAATTGTGCTCATTTCATCCAAGTTAGACACAAATAACAAGATAAAGAATCAACAATGTATCACATGTAAATAAAGGATAATTGTACTCATTTCTTACTTAGATAAGACCTTAACTATTAAATGCAATATAATAAATAACCAAAAGGCAACACTTATGGAAATTTTGTATTAGATATAATGAGTTATATGGAATGTTCTTCATTTCTCCCCCACACTTTACCTTTTTCAAGTCATATTGCAAACTAGTGGGAGAACTATCATTCAATCCAAAAGTCTAGATTCCAACCATTGACTGAGATTATATATCTAAAAGTGGTGCCCCTAATCCCAACCATGTGAAGCCATGCCTAAAATTCTATTTATGCTTGATTGTGCCAATTTTTCCAAGGAGACATAGGGTAAAGAATAATGGGAGACCTAAATATCACTCCAATCTACACATATGATCCTATTTTATCTAAGAGCTAAGTGATAATTTAGGCTGCCACCTAGGCTCTACAAAGACTCCACTTGATGGTGGTGGGACTCATAACTTCCTTGCATTGTAAAGCAACATGTAAAGTGTCCCACCTAGCTATACTTGCATTGATGGAGTTGGTGGAATGTTGGCTCATAAAAGCTCTGAAAGCTGTTATATTTGCTCTCAATAATTCATGGTATTTATTTTTCATGTACATATGGTACATAGGCTAAAAAGTAGCAAGGAGTTTAAGGGCCTATGGAAACTGAGGTCTCATGCATAAACCTATAGTGTTATAAAATTCAATGAATTTATTGTGTGCTTTATCCCAACCTATCTAATTTCTCATTTTAGAAAGGAAAGCATGTAATTGTGTTTCCCCTACAAATAAGTTCACTAAAAATCCAAACTAGTAACTGTTGACCAAATTTGACCCCAAGTCAAATTTAGGTCAAACCTTACTATTTTAAAATTTTTAATAAAGTTTGATGTATCCTATGGGGTTCCCTATTATCCTATGCATCTCATTTGCCTTTCCCCTAGTCCTTGTTGAAGCTCATTCTCCTGGTACTAGCCTAGTCAACAAAATTCAACATTATTCAACTATGGTAAAACTTATTCAAAATCTTAATTTATTTTTTAAATGTCTTAAAATTGTTTTTGATAGGTTTCAATGTGTTTACAAGTCATAAATTGACCACTTGCTAGGTTTCAGGTGCTATTAGGGTCATTTGGCCACCTTTTAGCTTAATTAAATGACTTTTGAGGACTTTCAAATTAAAATATTTGTCCAAAGGGTGGATATAAACGTGGAGAAGGTCAAATTATGTTAGTATCATGTCAAGTGATAGTTACAAGTTAGGCTCATCAGTCAAATGGTAGTTTTCCCTAAAAAATAAGCCATTTCTAACACTTGTACAGACTTCTCAAGTTCTTTTATAGCTAAAAACGTGGTGGTGTGACTCTTCACCTCCCCAAAAGTCATTACCATGTTTGGATTGCAGATATTTCATAAAAAAATTCATTTATAATTTTTTTTCCTTTAATTTCACTTGGCAAGCTAAGGAAGAGCAATTTAAAACACTTGTTATAGGCCGTACAAGTGGAGTCAGGGAGAATGTTTCTATAGTTGGATAGTGCTCTAAGTAAAATTCACATCCATAATAATGAATCTCATATTAGTGGATCTTCCTTCATGAATAATCACTTACATCTTAGGAAACTTTTTATGAACTTATATTCAAGAGGGGTATAAGTTTTCATATGTTTCTTATTTTCAGGAATCCAAGGAGCTGTGTGGGTTTGATGAAGTGTTTTTATGTGGTAATAGTCGCTTTCAAATGGTGTTTACATCATCAAATACTTCTCTCTTAATGTCTTTGAAGGATGTTTCTAAAATTATGCTTGTTTTTTAAGTGGGCACCCATGTATGGGAAATCTGAGTTTTCTCAATGTGGAAGGAAGAACCTGAAGATGTTTAATATGCTTGGGTTCATGTTTTCAAAGTTACATCATTGAATTACCTTGTGAAAGATCAAATTATCATACTCCTCCAAAGCCAAATTGCCAAATTTCCTTGTTCACTACCTAGTCTACTCACAATCAACTTATGCTTGAGTTCAAGAGGTTTGTATGAAGGTGCAAAGAGTGAAAGACATGATGGAGTTCATTTTTGAAGTTCTAACATACCCAAAGGTTGATAGTGTTCATTCCATGAGAGTTAAAATTCTATGCTAAGTGGATTTTTCCTTTAAAACAATGATTGGAGTGTATTGGTTCTTTTGTCCCTGAAAGTTGCAGACAGAGATCCTTGATATTTTGTGAATTAACATTTTTCATGATAGAAGGAATTTCGAATGATATTATTTATTTCATATAATATCCCTATCCACCCACAATAATTATGTAAATTTTAAGGAGCAAAGGAGGAGTGGAGATGAGAGTTTCAAGGTCTCAAAGTTGCCAAAAACCCACTAAAAAGGGGCAGTGATATCTACAAGACATTGATTGGAAAGTGGTTTTGCATTTCAATTTGAAAATATTAAGCTAAACCACTAAGCTTGATCAATCCAAACTATTTTAAATAACATTCCTAAGCCAAGATGTCAAATAAGATATGAAGTTTGATGTTTTGATCACTAATGTACCCTTCCCTATCCGTACACAAGCCTAGGAAGGGTCATCTACAATAGGCTTGGGTAAGATATTGTCTCAATTGGGAATATAGTAACCAATTTGAATGTTTAGAGTGAATTTATTACTTGAAGGAAACTATACCTAAAGTGAAAATATGATTCCATTAACCACATGACCTAGGCGATCTCAAATTAATCTGTAGGCAGCCTAACACACAGTAATGTGAGGCATGTTGGTAGTGAGGAAGAAATTTGGATTTTAAACTTGGTTTGGAGTTCTTAAAGTGGATGAAGGTGAAATTAAAGTTAAAATTGATCTCAAGGAACTTAGGAATAAACTTATACAACATGAAAAAATCCTAATTCCAAACCCCAAGCGCACCTATAGGCCTACCTCAGTCCAAGTAGGTAAAGGGGTATAATAATTAAGGAATTAAGCATGAAATGATATGGTTTGAAGGAATATAAGTGAAAAAAAATCATTAATATGTTATATTACCTAGTAAACATTAATAATATGTATATAATCATATAACAAATTTAAACCAAGACATACAGGCAGGTTTTGAAGTGTCTTAGTCCACATAAGCAGAGGCTTGATCTTGAGGATGAAAGATACATGGGTGTAAGGGATGGAGATTAGCCATATAAAAATTATGAATTAATTAATACATAAACATATTTAACATAAAATAATGTCTGAATTGTGTCTTTAAATCCAAACAAAGCTCATAATAGCCTATAGCCAGGTCATAAAATAGGGTTTCCCTTCATTTGTAGTCATAGACTTATTCTATGTCTCAAGAGCATGGATGTTTTTAAGGGGAAAGTAGGCTATAAAATGGTTGGAATAAATAATTTTAGGTATTAATTATACTTCTATTTCCTAATCAATTTTAATTCAATCCCTAGGACCTCAAAACCCCACCTATACCCTTCCTACCATCAAACTTTGCCTATTCATGAAGTCTACCTAGCAAAATTGAGGGGTTTGGTGGTCTAATGGAGGATTTAGAAGATAAAAAAATTTACACACCATAATTTTGGGTTTAATAAGGTGATAAAATCATAAATTTGAAAATAATAATAATATTGAAAACCCTCTCTATTTTATCTTAGAGCAGGGGTAGTTTTGGCATGCATGAAGGTGATAATTTTGGGGAAAATGATTAAATTGATGACCAGAGGAAAAGAAAGGACCAAATTAAGGTTTTATAATCTATAGGGGACCTAAAAATAACTAAAAAACTTTATTATGAGCCTTGAAATCAATAGGGTACCCTACACAAGGAGGTTTACAGTCACAATGGCAAGGAATGGTAAGTAAAGGGCTTGGCAAGGAGGGTCATTTTCAATTTGGACCTTATTTAAGATTCCTAAGTGATTTGATCATGATTAGGGGATCATTTTAGAATTTTAAAATCATTATAATATTAAAATAAATATATTGGAGCCTCAATTTTAGCCAAGGGTGCAAACAAACCTATTGACAAGGTCTAGGCCTAATGCCAAATAGGGGCAAGTTTTCATTTTTAGCTCTTGATGAGCCATTATAGTGGTTGAGTCATGTTCATGGGATTAAAATATAGGTTTTTAAACCATTTTTTTCAATTAAATTCATTAATAAGCCATTCTTGGCTTGGAAATGTTCAAAACCCTCACAAAATGCACAAAATGGCTCGAGTGGTCATGATCAAATGCTCATAACTTTCATGAACTAATGCATGGGACCTGGAGGAATTTAGGAAAGTTGGAAAAGGTCCTTGATTATCCATCAATTGAATTTTTATGGAATTATAATGTGTAGTATTTATGAAAAAAGGCTAAGAGGGACGACCACTCTAAAACCCTTTCAAACCCTATCTTGTCACCTAATGATAGAAATCAAGCCAAAAGTGCATCCAGTTGGATAAATCTGACCATGAACACTAAAGATAAGTTGTTTCCAACTCTAAGAGCGTAAAATCCATGGAATTGGATTGTACAAAATCTACATAGGTGGAGTAGAAAGTAGGTTTTCTTAACATTTTCTTGTGTTTTATAGGTCCTAAAGATGATCAATGGAAGCCAACCACTTGGGAGGATAGATTGGGACATAAAACAAATCCTCATGTAATTTTTAGAGCTTATAAATTCCCACAAGTAATCTTACTAAGTCTCTCACCTCAGCCAATCTAAAGTGGCATCTAGAATGACATAGTGAACATAGTGGAAACTCAAGTTTGGAGGATTTTTATGATGTTTCTGATGAAGCTAAGCATATGAGGTATCTTAAAATGTCTCACAAGACCACTGGTATGGATCAATTAAGGAAAAACTGAAATATTATAGTTCTAAGTGTCAAGACAAGCCTATGAGAGAGTGATCATAGTTACAAGGTGATGGTGAACTTGTGTAAGAGAATTTCATGATGAAGAAAACTCCCAATTCAGGTGTGATTATTTGTAACTCTCTCTCTTTCTCACACATGAGACATTTGTCCATCACTTGCTTTGGAATGCTCAAGAAAAGCTTATGATGAAGGCAGTTTTAAAAGAGAGATTGATTAAGAAGATGTTATACCACACTTGGAGGAAGAGGCTAATTTGGGATGAGATCAAGGGTAATTAAATTTCATGACTCTTCTTACACTTCATCCACATGCCTTGTGACTAATCTCCACCTTTGGACACTTGGCCTTATGCCTCTTCAACTTCTCTTTTCTCTCTCTCTTATTCCAAATTCTATAAGTATGAGCAAGAGTTTTGATTTTAGCAAGTCATGTGAAGTGTATTGGTTGTATTAGGATCTTCTCCAAGTAAGTAATTGATTTTATAGTGTGTAATCTACCCCTTGAATAGTTATCTTGTTGATTATCGTATGCAAGTTAACTTCACATTGAAACAATTATGCTAGAGTCCTTTAATTCCTAGAGTTGATCTTGGAAAGACTTGTTATTTAGTAAGGAATGTGATAGTCATGTGGAAATGTGTCTTGGTGTATCACCTCTTAGTGTAGTTTCCATTTATGAAAAACTTCTAACTCTTTCCCTTATACAAGCTTTAGATTAGGTGATGTGCACTTCAAGAATAATCTAGGGAGCTAGCCCTTATAATATATAGATTCATCTCTCTTATAGGTTCCCCCATAACCTGAGAGATGATTCAATGTTGCATCAAATTGTAGGAGCTTTTAAGAATATCCTAGGGTGTACAATTTGATGCCAATAGTAACCTAACATGTTAAAAAGATAGAATTCACAAATTTCATCTTATCTTTCTGTGGTAATTTTTAGAAAGACATCCATAAACATATGTTCATCCTCAATAACATGTGGAAAACCAAGAAAGATCAATTGCATTTTCAATTTGTAAAATTATTCATGAAGAAACAAAACATAGAAAGAGGGAGATTGTCTACATGATAATATTTTTTTAGAAATTTCACAAATATTCTATATGGAAGTTTGAGCTTTCTGAAGCTATTACTAAGACTCGAATTTCATCCTAGCATTTTCTTCTTCCAATTTTTAAAATTCATATTGATCTTTATTCCAAACTAAAATCATTTCATGAATTGGTAGAGGGAAGGAAGGATATCCCTAGTAATTCCTTTAGTTTGTACAGTTATTTCCCTAGTTTCTCTCTACATACCTTGTAAGGAAGCTTGCTACTCCATAGTCTGAATGGTTAGTGTTGTAATGAAATATCACACCCTAGAAGAGGGTGTTCAAGCTTCCTCTAGATTTGGACAACATGGGAACACTTCCAGGTATGTGGGTGTACCTATAGTAGAAAGTGAGCCTGTAGGTTTAAGGGCTAACTCTCTGGATGTATCATAAAATCCTTACTCATATGTTAATGCTTGCTTATGGGAAAGAGTTAGAAGTTGCATGAAATAAATCTAATTTAAGGGGGTGATACACCAATATGTATTCTATATGACCATCATACTTTCTTTCACTAAGAAACAAGATGCACAAACTAATTTTCAGGACCTATGGATTCTAACATGATCATTTCAATATGAAGGTGAGATGTATGAGATCTATCCAAGGCAAGTGAACACTGGAAAATATTTCATATGACCTATTAGAATAGAATAATTACATAAACATGAAATTATAAGGGGAGAAAAGGATAGAGAGTAATCGCTTTGCACCACCATACATCATTTTCACACTCAGACAATCATCCAAGAACTAAAAAATTAGAAATTCATTAATTTTGAAAGGCACAATTTAATGTCATTCTAGCAAGGATTCACCATACCTAGAGTGGAAATCCATTACAATAGCTCAAGGGATATATTTATAGGAGAACATATGCAAGAGAGAAGGGCCTTGGTGCCAAGGGAATTGATTTGTTTACATTATTTAGCCACGATAACAACTGCTTCCATAAATTATGCTCCTTTAGGTCATTTGATTGATGCCATCACTTTCAGTTGCTACATTTTTAGAATATTCCTTATTTGATCCTCTCTAATGGTTGTAATGATGGAATCAAGAATTATAACTAGGTTCTAACATCAATCTAGTTAGAATAATCAGATCAATCTTAGCTCCTTGTTCTGATGCTAAACCACTCCAAACTAGTTTGTCACAATGTGTATTGTGGAGGGATGTGGTCCCTTTTGGGCAGTTGGTCCCAGAGATGAAACCATTTGAGTCTACATGTCTTCTCCAGTAGCATTTTTTGAAACATTTATCTTTGGATATAAATGAACCATGCTCAGTCTTGGCTTCATACCTTTTGTTTACTTTGCCCCATCAAAAGTACCTATCGACCTTTTCTCTGATTGATCATTGAGACTTGACTCGTATCTTTGATCCCTCCACTCATCTTGCACCATCAAATCTTCTAGCTATGAATTAATGTGAGCCATTGTATATTTTTTAAAATTTGGACCTTGTCTCTTTTATGCCATGTGTCGACCCCTCAAGCTCTCTGACTATTTGACTCATCTCACACTATTGGATTGAGATGTACGATAGAGCGAGGACCATTTATCTTGTTGACACCTATTATTTGAAATCCAATGGTTAGTCCATGGTATTAAAATTGATAGTCTACAAGATGTCATTTGACATTCGCACAACTATTTTTGATGGTCATGTGATCATCAAATTTAAGCTCAAAAGGATTGTCTTGCTCTGTCTTTAAATTTAATGTTCTCATGACCATTAATCATTATTTTATAGAATGTGATTCATGGCCCACAGATTGTCAAATTTAAACACAAGTAGATTTTTACCTGAGCTTTAGCTTGATGTTCATGTGAATGTCTTATGTTTTTTGACTGACTTTGAAATCTTAGATCTTGAAGTGTAAGAAACATGGAGGTCCCATATTTGTAGGAGATGCTCTTCTTGCCAAAAAGGATGAACCCATTTGATGTGGTGCTCCTAGGAGCTTCTTAGGTGAAGATATTTCAAGTTCAAGAAGGTTGGTTTATAACTGCTTCTATGTGATTTCCTACAACAATCAAGCTCAAATGACTAAGTATGGGAAACTTAGTAGAAATGCCTAAGATCCCAACTTGCATATGTATAACTTCATTTGCACTTTGATGGAGGGCCTGAGACTTAGCGTGTAATAATTAGGGACTAAAATGAACAAACCAATGTGACCATCTTCCCCTAAAAATACCACACATGTGAGATATATCTTCATAAAGATGCTCACTTGGCTCTGGTTGAACCTTTTAATAAAATGGCTAAGTGTGAAAAAACATGCAGATAGTGGCTAAAAGGCCAAATTTGGATTTCTATAACTTTGAATGCACTTTTATAGAAGACTTAAGATTTGGCATATATGATCTTGACACAAAAGTGAATAGACCTATATAATTGATTCCCCTTAACTCATCCTTGCATGTTAATTATGATGTTATCAAAGCCCTACTCAAAATTTTACCGCTAGACCTAAGATGTCTAGATGAATATAATGAAGAATCAGATGAAAACTAAGAGCTTCCTAAATCATTCCAAGCACTCTTAGCATCCCATAGGGTCTCTGTAACACTCTCCATTTGTTCATCCATTAAAAACTTGATTCATGCCTTAACTACATTGATCACCATGAAGACATACCACTTGCATAAAATGACTCTAAAATGGTCCCTTAGATACCAAATGACACAAGGACAAAGCTAAACTATGACTAAACCAAAATGGCATAAGGAATGACACCAAATGAGCTAGAACATACCCTATAACATTATAAAAATCCCCTATATGATATTTTTAATATAGCAGGTTGACCTAATTTTGCTTGTGAGAAAAAATGGTCAACATTCTTGGCAGCTTCCTAGGGGTGGCATGCTTGCTATGCTATGACCAATTTCCTAATCCTATCCAGTGGGCTATGGGGTCACATGTATATCAAGTTTGACACATAAACTACCTTAAACAACATACGAAACAATAGAAAACAATAGGAACCAAACACAAAACAAGGAACTAAGCAAAACACAAATGTGCTTAAGAGCACTTATTAGAACACAACATGATAAGAAGGGAAACACACACCTAACCTAATATTTACAAGATAGACCTTCAACTCTCAATAGAAGGGTTTTAAGTGTATCCCATTCAAATGGATAGGTATTTCTTCTCCATTCATCTTTGCTAAATGAAAGGAATTTCTTTTCTTGCACTTGGTGATGACATACAATCTACTCCATAGGGCATCAAATATAGTATGCTTGCCCAACTTTGCTCTATTTTCATCCCATTTACAGACTATGTCACCTTATTGAAATGATATTGGAGTTTATTTTTCTATCAAAAGACCTTTTCATTAGTACCTGATGATGTTCCATGACCTGATGAGCCTTACTTCTAGTCTCTTATAACTCCATTAGTTCTATCAATCTCACTTTCATGGGAGTGTTCTCAAGCAACTCTAGTTGGTGTGATAATTCCAAGGCTAGTAAATATTGAGTTTGTTGGGTGAATATTTTGTCACCAGCTAACTAACAAGAAAATAGGTATATCAACCACATCATAAGGAGATTTATGTGGCAAAATGTGTAGGTTTACCACATCAAAATGGGATAAATCTCTCCTCTCATCAAGGGGAGGTTCCCTATAAGGTAGGGGAAGATCCTTGTAAACTAATATAACTAATATAAGTTGAAAATACACTTAGGGGTAGGATAACACCATCCATATATATTTTTTTAGAGATGATGTTCAAAAAATAGAGGAGAATTCTGGTGTAATTACTGAAGCTACTTCTCTTCTTTTAGAAGTAATATTCAGCCAACAATAGGATTCTTCCTGGGTAGTAACTGTAACCATAAGAAACCCACGAAAGCACAAAGTATTTTGTTGCTTCTCTCACTGATTAGGACATAGTAATATAGTAGAATTAAGCATAGCACAAAGTCTCCACCTAAAACTACAATAGAGTAAGAGATTATGAAGGATAAGGGGAGCTCAAAGTCTCTCCAACATCCTTTACACAAAACACAGACTGAAGATAATTATGGCAGCACAAAGTCTCCCACAGTTGGCTTCAGGACACCTTCCAGATCAATTCCACTAATTCTACTTGTTTGATTAAATGGACAAGATTGTATTTAAGAAATAGATATAAGAATAATTTCTTAGATAACACAAGCTATTTCAACACAAAGTCTGAAAGGTCACTTGCTTTCTCATTCAAATAACAAAATATGATTAACAGTCTAAGCTCAAAGTCTCAGGAGTGCCTTTCAATTTAGGTAGAGTTTTGATTCTAGTAACAGAGAGATCCCTCCCATACAAAATGGGAGATTACAATATATAGCATTCTAAGAAAGACTTGAGCGCTAATTTTCATGAAAATGGCCCATACTGAATTGAATGCCTTGAAGATCTGTGAAAGGGCCATGCTGGAATAGGTCATCAACCTTGACTTTGGCATTCTAAATCATCTCAAACATCTCCTCCTAAGCATGGGTTGTCTGGTCCTCTTTATGATGCTTACACGGCTGTCTATTTGCCTTTTTTTAATGCAAAAAAAATAGGCTACACCTTTGAATGTTTACACTCTCTGATGTCCACCTGGTGGACTATTCCACCTATTACAAATAACTCTCTTGTAGATATTTCTAAATTTCCTATATCATTTTCTCTCTTCCTTGCCACATTTTTTCCTTCCTTGGTGATTTGAGCTCTCAAGCTATCTTCTTGCTTTCTGCTAGCTCCTTTAGCTCCTTCTTTGGCTATTCGCTAAGTTTGTTCTTAAGGTCTGCACCATATTTGAAAATCAATGGATATTTTATTACCTTGAATTTGACATCTGTGGGGATGTCATGTTCACTTATTTGCTTGAACTATTTTTAACCTTGAACCTTTGAGTGCATCAGTTTAATGTTTCAATGGTTTAAAGTGGTTTAATGGTTGGTGGTTCAATCAGTTCAGCGATTCAATCAGCTCATCGGTTCAATGTTTTGTGAAAGGCCGCGTTCACTTTCTTTTTTCTTCTTCGATTGAACCATCTTTGAACTTCTTTCTAGAATCTTTTGCTTCTTTCATTCTCTTGAAGCTTTTGTTCAGACTTTGAACTCTTTGAACCTTTGAACCATTTCGATTTAAAGTTCAATGGTTCATTCTTTTTCTTTGAATCCTTTGAAGCTTCAAACTCTCTAGATCCTTTCATTTTCTAAGTCCTTCAAACTTATTGAACTCATTGAACCTTTGAACTCTTTTTGGTTCGAGGTTCAATGGTTCAACAGTTCAATCTTCAGTATTCAAAGCCTTCTTTTCTTTAAAGTCCATCGAAATCGTTGAACCTACCGAAGTCTTCAAACTCATTGAACTCTTTGAAGTGGTTGAACTTCTTTGAACTCTTTGAAGTGCTTCACTCTTTACGTCCATTGAAGTCATTGAACCTTTAAACTCGTTGAACTCTTTGACCCTTGAGGAGGCAGGGTTCAATGGTTCAAAGTGGTTCATTCCAATTGTTTGAAGCCCCCGTTAAGTCTTTTGATTGAACCTCGACATTGAACCAACCTTGTAACTTTTAGGAAATGCCTAAGTGTTTGGAACTTTCTCTTTGTGAAAACCTGCATGTTGAACCTGTGATTTCCTTAGCTAAAAAGGCTTGATTAACTAAAAAACTTGACTGCTTAGAACATTTTTTGAAAAAGGAAGAGAGAGAGTTTTTGGCCTATAGGACAAAAATGGTTGATATTTTGTCCACAAAAACAAATGATGGATTTTGGGAACAACAGCTGGCTCTAGTTGGGGAACTTCCATCGATTGAAATTTTGAAAAAGTCGAAGGAAGTAGAAACCAAAATCTCAGTGGCTTCATGTATGCCATTGCGCTATGGATTCATACCACCCAAAAAAGAAAAAGATTCCAAAAAAATGAAACAAACAACACAAAACAAACAAAAAATTATATAAAAATTATACATATGTACAATTGGACTTATCTGATACTTTAAGGATTGAAGTGCTTCAGATGCTTCCCACTGTGAGGTAGAGAAAATGGTGTGCCATTTAAATGATGAATGGCAACTATTTTCACCATTTAAATGATGAATGGCAAATGTGCCTCTCCATAAGGAATCAAATTTCTTGTGCATTCCTTTTGGTTCTCTCCTCTTGTCCCATAACAAAACTTGATCTCCAATCTAGAAATCATGAATCCTTGCTTTTTGGTCAAAGATCATATTTATCAGACTTTGATGTGCAACAATTTGGTCCACCACCATAGTTCATTGCTCATTAAGTTCAGTCAAGCGCATGATCCTTTTGTTGATGGAACTTTCAAAAGATAAATCTTCGACTGCCTTCACCAACTTTAGTACTGGCAATTCCAGGGTGATTAGTATCTCTGCATTGAGACCATACAGAAGTTGGAAAGGTGACATACCTATCACCCTCTTGGGTGTAATTCTATCTTCCCATAAAGTATTAAACAATGTTTTGTGCCAGGTTCTCTGATTTTCATCTACCAACTTCCTGATAATGGTCACTAAGTTTTTGTTGCTTGATTCTGCTTGGCCATTTCCTTGCAGAAAATAGTCAGAAGAGTGGGAGAGGATAATCCCATAATAAAAGTAGAATTGGGTAATCTCATGAGAAGAGAAATAGGCTACATTGTCTGTTATAATCTTGGTTGGGACCCCAAACCTGAAAATGATGTTTTTCTTGAGGAAATTACATACTACTTCTGAAGTATCATGCTTGATTGGAATAGCTTCCACCCACTTGGTAAAGTAGTATGTGGCTGTAAGGACATAATCATGTCCAACACTTGAGGACAGATTTACAGCACCAATGAAATCATTCCCCCATTATTGAAATGGCTCTTTTATTACTACTAGCTTGAGAGGTAATGCAGCTAATTTAAGTCTTGCAATGAATTATTAACAAAGTTCACATCTACGTACCCATTTGTATGCATCTTGAAATAGAGTAGGCCAATAGTACCTAGCTCATAGAATTTTATGGGCAGTTACAAGTGTAAAAAAATGTCCTCCACAAGCCAAATTGTGGAAGGACTCCAAAACTTTTTTCTACTGCACTTTATCCACACAGCAAAGGAATACCCCATCAAGGTTCCTCTTATATAGACCATTGTCCCATAGGACAAAGTTGGCAGCTTTTAACTTAACAGTCCTCTTTTGTTTATGAGATAGGTGAGAAGGACACTCACCATAGGTAAGAAAATGAGTGATATTGGAATACCACTCATTCGTAGTGGTGATAAAGAAAACTGTTGGCGTGTCTTCAACTTCTATTTCTTTATGACCTATTTCTTCTGGTATGTTATTAATAATTAATTGGCAGAGACCCCTTCCCCGCATAAGTTTCGTTGGTTTGATAACCAGATCAAAATCCTAAATTTTGGTAATCTAATTGCCCCTTTTGGTTCCAAACTCCTGCTGAGTTAGTATAGACTTGACTGTTGTATCAAGGACCAGAGCAACAGTGTGTGAGTTCAGGATGTAAAAATGGAAGTGTTTTACCACCTTTACCACAACATAAGCATGCTTCTCCATGTTTGAGAATTTCAATTCATGAGCTTTGAGAGGAAAACTCATGAATGATATAGGAGATTCCAAATCTTCTTTATTTTATTGAACCAAAATTGCTAAAAGTGTGTGTTCAAAAGCATAACTATACATTATGAAGTCTTTGGTGTAATTTGGGCAAATTAAGACCAGGGCATGGGCGATAGCTTTCTTGATATCTTGAAATGATGACTTGCCTTCTTTAATCAAACAAAAATTAGCTTTTCCCTTCATCATGTCCATAATGTGGCGAGTCTTTTTTGCGAACTCAAGAATGAACCTTCGTAAAAAATTTACCTTTCTGAAGAAAGAGTGAACTATAGTCCTACTAGCAGGTAGAGTAAGCTCTTGGATGGATTTGAATCTTTCTGAGTCAATCTTTATGCCTTCTTGGGATATAGTGTGATTGAGAAGTTTTCCTTCTATAACCCCAAAAACTGACTTCTTAGGATTTTGAGAAATGCCATTCTATCAACATCATTATAGCACTTGTTGCAAATGATGCACATGATGGGGATGATGCTTATAAAAGATAGTCAAGTCATCAAGATATATCACAATGAACTTCTCCATTTCATCTCTAAAAGCAAGGCCCATTGCTCTGTGGAAGGTGGCACTAGTATTGATTAAACAAAAGGGCATTCTGTGATATGCAAAGGTGCCCCAAGGTGTAGTGAAGGTAGTGTTATGTTGGTTTGCTTCACCGACTTCTACTTGATTGTACCATGAGAAACCATCTAACATTGATAACATCTTTGAACCAGTCACTATCTGAAAGACTTGATCCATGATAGGTAGAGGGTAGTTATCCTTTAGAGAGGATTGATTCAAATTTTCAAAATCTACACAGAGGTGAATTTTCCCATTCTTTTTTCTCACAGGGACTATGTTCACAATCTATGTGGGATGATGGATTGGAAAAATTATCTTGGCTTTTAACATTTTCTGAATCTCAAACAAAATTTTACTTACTATCTTGGGTTTGTACTACCTGAATTTATGCTTGTGAGACAATGAACCACTCTTGAGAGGAATTTCATGATGAATTTCTTTAGGCCTGAGCAACTTCAGATCATCATAGGAGTAATCCAAAACATATATGTAATGGTGAAGTAGAGCAGTGAATTTGAGCTTCTTGTTAGGAGTGTAACACTTCCCAATGTTCACCATCTTGGGATTTTCCTTAGTACTCAAATTTATTTGATCAAACTCCTGGGAGAAGCTTGAATCCATTTATTGCTGCTTGATGAACCTGTCGTGCTTATCAAATAGTTTCTCAATGGAAACCAATCCTTTTCAAATTTTATTCCCTTTGAGCTGCAAGAATTCTTCACTTGCATCTGAGCTTGTTCCAGGCACTGACTCCCATGGTGGAGACTTACTGCCTTCAAAATATAGCTCCTCAAAGCTATCTATTTATTCCAGAAAGGTAATGATTTGATTGTCACCATTGAATACCTACTAATGGTTGGCATTATCAGGCACACTTAGTCTAAAGATCAGTTTGATAGTGTACCTATTCCCTTTGAAGTCAGGATGAGGAACCATGAGGGTCAGAGAAATAGCCAATGAATCTGCTTGATCATTAAACTCTTTGGGCACTACAAAAATACTGAAAGCATCAAAACTTTCAATTTGATCCCAAACCAAATTAAAATAATGGCACAATCTTCCATTCTTGGATTGATATAGGTTTCTCACCTGGAAAACCACCAATTTAGCATCTCCTTTGGTATGAAGGAGTTTAACACCTTTATTTTGAGCTACCTTCAACTCGAATAACAGAGATTCACACTCAAAAGTGTTATTGGTGTTACTAAACTACAACTTATATGAATAAGGAAAAATATCTCCTCGAGGAGATATCAACACAATCCCAGCTCTAGAGCTAGTAGAAGAATAACTGCAATCAAATTCTAGAATCTATACGTCATCAAAAACTAATCTTTCTTCAGATTTTTCTTCATTTGGAAGGGAGGATTCTTATGCACCTTTCTCTATCATTGAACTCTCTGATATTCTATTTGAACTTTGTGAATTATCACTTATAAGACTTTCCTCTGATGAAATACAAACCTCCTCTATGGTTAGAAAATAGTTACCCATTCTTAAAGATGCAAATAAAATTTGAGCTTCAGGCATTGATGTTTGGGTGACAGTGTACTTTGACTCCTTCTTAGGGAGCACCCTCTGCATGATGCCTTTGATAGGGATCCTCACCTCAAACAAGTCCATGCTCAATTCTTCACCAACATCTTTGTAAAAATTTTCCCCAAGAAGGATATCGTATAAGGCTGGGACGTCGGCCACTAGAACTGTCATTTTGATTCTCTTATTTGGAAAAGGTGCAAACACAAATTGAGCATCTTTAATTTGTCCCAACAAAGGCACTTGTTTGTTTTCCATGGAGAAACATCTACCAAAGGTCTTAGTTAATGTAAGGCCAAGAGAATTTACCACTTTGGGAGGCATAACATTGTCTGAAGCTCCAAAATCAATGACGCAGTTGCTCAGCTTGTGTCCATTTATCAATAGGGAAACATAGAAAGGTTCTATTTTCCCAGTTGCTACTAGAAGAGTAATCACAAGATTATATCAAGTGGATGTGTCCCTAGGGGGACCAGGAGTTAATTTTCTAACATCTTGTCCTACAAGGATGGCTTTATTTTTTACACATTCAACCAACCTATCCAATTGCTCAGGGTTGGCTTGTATATATTCAAACTCAGTCATTTGAATTTTGGTCTTCTTAACATGGTCAATTAAATCAAATGACTGAAATGAATTAGAAATAGGGGAAGGTAGTCCATCAATCTAATTTTTATTGGGTGTAGAGTTGGTCTGCAAATTTAAAGTTGAAGGTGAAGGAATACTTGAGGTACTTACTTTTTTGTTGATCACTAGGTCCTTTGATTAGAAAGGTAGAGTGGTCCCCCATTTAGCAATTGAAATTTCTAGTTGAGATCCTTCCCCTATTTTTTTCTTATTAGCTTGTTGAGCTAACTAGTTCTAGAACCTGGTAATTACAGTGTATGATCCATTAAATGCTTCACCTTTACTTTTGGGTTCATCCTGGTAATTCAAGAAACTAATGTTGGAGTTGCCAACTAATTCTTCTTGGTCTTTTACAAAGAGATCAACGTCATTTTCTTGGTTCAACTCAGGATATAATGAAAAATTAGATTCAATTTCAAGATATCCAGCTGCTGAGTTAGCTGGTGCTGCTTCAATGGCAAGTTTCCCTGGTGGGGGAGGAAGACAATTTGGTTGCCCTTGATTTTTGGCAGAATTACCTTGATATGACTGATTGGCAAAAGTCCTTCTTAGTATATCTTGATATGAATGAACAGTAGAAATCCCTTGTGCCATTTGATTTTTGAGAGCTAGAAACTCATTTGCCAACTTTTGCACCATAGGATCAGTGGTGCTTGTAGAAGAATATTCAGGGGATGAAGAAGATTTACTTATGTTAGGAACTCTTCTTATCTTTCCTGCCAAGATGAGATCATCTTCGACCTCAGTGGTCAAATCCTGAGCTCCAGCAAGGTCTATGTGGCCAACCCACCTCAACAAGAAACTCACTTTAGGAAGCTGAGAGTTTATGAATAAGTATTTAATATTTTCTAGTGTCAGCTGAGCAATTATGGGAATCCTATTCCTCATCTTGTCAAATTTAGCTATGAAGTCCCTCATAGGTTCATGAGGCTCTTTCTTCAACTATGTGAGCTGAGCCAATAGGGCATGCACATCTTTTGCAGGTTTGAACCTAGCTTCGATTTTGGCTTTGAGGGTGTTTTAGTTAGTCACAGTTTATGCTTGTAGATGATAAAACCAGTCTCCAACAGTACCTTGTAATGTTTCCATAAACAACTTGACTGCTATGTCCTCATACTCCATGACTATCACACCACAGGCTATGCAAAAAGCTACAATATGTTCATTAGAATGAACGCTCCCATCACCAAATAGCTTGGGGAAATTCTTCCTGGAATTGTGAGGTAGTTCATGTAAAGGTGGAGTTAGATTCAAGGGACTAAAAGTATTACCCTAGGGGCCTTGGGTGGCCATGATATGGCTATTAAAGGAAGGGATAAAAAATATCTGAGGGGTATGTATGGACAAAGCTCTGTTAGTAGAGGAAAAAGAAGCTTTTCCTTGTATTGGTGACCTGATGCTTGTAGGAAGAAAACTCTTGGTTCACTAGAGGTGAGATGGTGAAGGAAATAGATCAAAATTACATTGTTGTACCAACTCAAATATAGGGTCAAAAATACCTTTAGCTCTCTGGCTTCACGTGTATGATGGATCAGCCAGAGTGTAAAATGGAAATATAAAAGAACTCAAACTACTTCAATCTAAAGCTTGAGGCTTCAGACTATGCATTCTTTCACTAGCAGAGTCGCCAAAAACTGTTGGGTGAATATTTTGTCACCAGCTAACTGACGACAAAATAGGTATATCAACCATAGCATAAGGAGATTTCTGCTCTAAAATATGGAAGTTTACTACATCAAAATGGGATAAAGCTCTCCTCTCATCAAGGGGAAGTTCCTTATAAGGTAGGGGAGGATCCCTATAAACTAATATAACTAATATAAACTAAAAATACACTCAGGGGTAGGATAACACCATCCATCTCTCTTTTTTTAGAGATGATGTTCACAGAACAGAGGAGAATTTTGGTGTAATTACTGAAGGTACTTCTCTTTTTTCATAAGTAATATTCAACTAACAACAAGATTCTTCCTGGGTAGTAACTGTAACCACAAAAACCCCATGAAACCACAAAGTCTTTCATTACTTCTCCCACTGATTAGGATGCAATAACAATATAATTAAGCACAGCCCAAAGTTTCTGTCTAAAACTACAATAGAGTAAGAGATTACAAAGGATAAGGGGAGCTCAAAGTCTCTCCAACATCTTTTACACAAAACACAGATTGAAGACAATTATGGTAGCATAAAGTCTCCCACAGTTGGCTTCAGGACACCTTTCAAATTACTTTCACTAATTCTGATTGTTTGATTAAATGGACAAGATTGTATTTAGGAAATAGACATAAGAATAATTTCCTAGATTACACAAGCTATTTCAACATAAAGTCTGAAAGGTCACTTGCTTTCTCATTCAAATAACAAAATATGATTATCAGTCTGAGCTCAAAGCCTCGGGAATGCCTTTCAATTTGGGTAGAGTTTTGCTTCTGGTAATAGAGAGATCCCTCCCATACAAAATGGGAGATTATAATATATAGCATTCCAAGAAAGACTTGGGCACTAGTTTTCATGAAAATGGCCCATGTTGAATTAAATGCCTTGAATATCTATGAAAGGGCCATGCTGGGAAAGGTCATCGGCCTTGAATTTGGCATTCTAAATTATCTCAAACATCTCCTCCTAAGCATGGGTTGTCTGGTCCTCTTTGTGATGCTTACACGACTGTCTATTCACCTTTTTTTAATGCAAAAAAAATATGCCTCGCCTTTGAATGTTCAGGCTCTCTGATGTCCACCTAATAGACTATTCCAAATACTAAAAATAAATCTCCTAAATATATTTTTGAATTTCCTATAGCATTTTCTCTCTTTCTTGTCACGTTTTATCGTTCCTTAGTGATCTGAGCTCTCGAGCTATCTTTTCACTTTCTATTGGCTCCTTCGACTCCTTTTGTTATTCGTTGAGTTTGTTCTTAGGGTTCGTGCTATATTTAAAAATCATTGAATATTTTATTACCTTGAATTTGAATTCTATGGGGATGTCATGTTCACTTAGTCACTTGAACCATTTTGAACCTTGAACCTTTGAGTGCATCGGTTCAATGGTTCAATAATTCAAAGTGGTTCAATGGTCGGCGGTTCAATCAGCTCATCAGTTCAATCAGCTCGTCGGTTCAATGTTTTGTGAAGGGCCGCATTCACTCTATTTTTCTTCTTTGGTTGAACCATCTTTAAACTTCTTTCTACAATCTTCCGCTTCCTTCATTTGCTTGAAGCTTTTGTTTGGACTTTGAACTCTTTGAACCTTTGAACCTTTGAACCATTTCAGTTCAAAGTTTAATAGTTCTTTATCTTTCTTTGAATCCTTTGAAGCTTTGAACTCTCTAGATCTTTTAATTTTCTAAGTCCTTCAAAATTATTGAACTCATTGAACCTTTGAACTCTTTTTGGTTCAAGATTCAATGGTTCAACAGTTCAATATTCACTCTTCGAAGCCTTCTTTTCTTTAAAGTTTGTCGAAGCCGTTGAACCTGCCAAAGTCTTCAAACTCATTGAACTCTTTGAAGTGGTTGAACTTCTTTGAAATCTTTGAAGTGCTTAACTCTTTAAGTCCATCGAAGTCATTGAAACTTTGAACTCGTTGAACTCTTTAAACCTTGAGGAGGCAGGGTTCAATGGTTCAACAGTTTAAAGTGGTTCATTCCAATTGTTTGAAGCCCACCGTTAAGTCTTTTGATTGAACCTCAACGTCAAACTAGCCTTGTAACTTTTAGGAAATAACTAAGTTTTTGGAACTTTCTCCTTGTGAAATCCCACCTATTGAACCTACAATATCCTCAGCTGAAAATGCTTGATTAACTGAAAAAATTGACTGCTCAAAGCATTTTTTGAAAAAGAAAGAGAGAGAGTTTTTGGCCTGCAGGACCAAAATCGTTGATATGTTGTCTACAAAAACAAGTGATAGATTTTGGGAACAACAGAGTTATGAATAGCCTGGCTTCCCTTCCATAGACAAGCACAAAAGGAAAATTCCCTATTGACCTCTTGGGAGTTATCTTATCATCCCATAAGGTTGTCTTTAGTTTGGTATGCCAAGCTTTTTGGTTATGCTCCAAGGTTCTCTTAAATGTTTTTGATCAGGTTCTTATTGGTAGATTTATCAAACCCATTACCTTGAGAGTAATATTTAGATTAAGTGCTCAAGAATATGCCATTGTTATTTTCCTAGTTAGCTATTTTAGCACCCATAAAATCAAGTTCATTATCTAAAATGATAGTAGAAGGGGTGCCAAACCTTGTTATGATTCTCTCATATAACTCCAAGATGGTACTCTCATTAGCCTCCTTCAATGCTACTACCTCAACCCATCTAGTAAAATATTCAATTGCTATGGGTATCCATTTGTGACCAACACTTGATGGGGGATTTATCATACCAATGAAGTCATGACCCCATTGCATGAAAGGTTGGTCCACTAGGATAGGCCTTAGAGGAAGAGCTAAAAGATTTTGCTTTCCTATAAATAAGGCATATTGTCTACACATTCTCACTAAAGCATGGAAATATTTGAAGATATTGGGCCAATAGTATCCATCCCTCATGATCTTGGTAGTTTTGGTCTTTAGAGAGTAATGATCTCCTATTGTCCCATCATGGAACTTCTTAAGTAACACTCTAAATTGGTCATTATCAATGCATCTCAACAACACACCATTGATTTTCATTCTAAATAGAGCACCATATACAAGACAAAATGGGATAGATTTTAATCTAAAAGACCTCCTTTCTGATTTATTCATATTATCATGGTACTCACCATTTTGGAGAAATCTGATCATGTTCTGTGTCGAATCTTGTGGAGGCAATGGGCCAGCTAGTTGGGGACACTCATGGTTGACTAGAGCTTCTTCTTCTGATTCATAAAGATATGGTGCTAGATGTTCACAAAGGCCTTTACCCCTTACCAATTTTGTCACTTTGATATCAACATAATACTCTATCACTTTAGTGATCCACCCTGGCCTATTTTCACTAAGGTCTCTGCTCAAAAGAAATTACTTGGTGCTAAGACGAGAGACCATGACATGAATCTTATTATTTGACACAATATTTTTGAATATATTTAGTCCTCTTATAACATCAAGGACTTAATTCTCCACAAAAGTATATTTGGCTTCATATTATTCTAAACCTTGACTAAAGAATGCAATTGACTACTCCACACTCTCATGATTCTACTACATCAATATGGCTGAGATAGTATCAAGGTTGGAAAATGAATACAACATGAAGTATTTTGTAAAATCAAGATTCACAAAGGTAGGAGCTTCTACAATTGCTTTCTTTATGGCTTCAAAATTACTCTTACACTCTTTGGTCAAAAAGAAGGCCTAGTTCTTCTTGATCATAGTCGTGATAGGTTTTACTAAAGATGCAAAACTAGGTATGAAGCTTCTTAAAAAATTTATCTTGCCTGAGAAACTTTAAAGACCTTTCTTATGAAAAGGTAATAATAAGCCTAGGATATCCTTTATTCTCTTAGGATTAAGGGTCAGACCATATTTGGAAACAATATGTCCCAAGAGCTTACCTTCATGAACAACAATGATGTACTTCTTTGGGTTAAGAGAAACCCCATATTACATGCATATTTCAAACACTTGATTTATATGTTTCATGTGTTCATATGCATCTTTGGAAAACACTATTATATCATCTAGATAAACCAGTACCATCTCATTGATCAAACCCTTAAAAGTCATGTCCATTGCTCTCTAAAAAGTGGCATTGACATTGGACAAACCAAAAGGCATCTTCATATACGAAAAGGTTCCCCATTTTGTCATAAAGGTTGTCTTGAACTGATCATTTTTATTGACTAAAATCTAATTGTAGCCTAAATAACCATCTAGAAGAGAGAAAAGCTAAGAACCTAAAACCATTTTTAGAATTTGCTCCATTGAGGGTAGAGGATAGTGGTATTTAAGTGACACCCGATTAAAGTCCTTAAAGTATACACAAGCCTTATCTCCCCATTCTTATTTCTAACAGTTACAATGTTAGCTACCCATGTTGAATGCTTGATGGGAAATATTATCTCAGATTCAAAGAGTTTGGTAAGCTCTAACCTCATGAATTGCTCAACCTTGGGGTTTATAGGTCTTTTCTTCTATTTAACCGATCTAACTCTAAGTTCCAACTCAATGGTATGATGTGCTAGGCTAGGATCAAATCCTTTGATGTCCTTATAGTCCCAAGAAAAGATATCATGAAACTCTCTACATAGTTTAATGAATACTTGATTTTCTGATGCAGAACATACCTTGCCTAGTTTGAAGAGTTTATACTTAAAGATCAAGACTCTTTCATAATTCTCCTCTTTTGTAGATACACTCACTTTCTCCTTTATTTTCTGATCATTTTCACTAAAGATGATTTCCAAGGTCACCAAACCTTTAGGTATCTTATTGGTCCTTAGTTTCATAATTTGGTCACCTAACTATTCATGGAGCCTCCCCTAATTTCTTGAAGAAACCTCAGCCTCATTCTACAAGAAGCATGCAATGTGCTTATCACTATCAAACACTTTCCAAGACACTTCATTATCAAGTAAAAAATGACCTTACTATGAGACTACTTTCCTTCTTCATTTATGGTAGTTGGACTATCAAATTGGGCTCCTATCATAGTTTGTCTATCAACACAACTATTTTCTTCCCTTGGGACTGAGTGAATGTTGAATGCATTGAAGTCTTCAAGTAGATCCCATACCCTATGCCCGTATGACTTAAGTGAATGGTTCTTGGTGGTAATCACATTCCTCACCTGGTGCACAACCAACTTGCTATCTCCATACACTTTTAGGTTCTTGATCCTTTTTTTCCTTGGCCATTGAAGGCCGCAAATCAAACCTTCATACTTATCCACATTACAAGTGTAACTGAAATGAAATTTATATGAAGCATAGTACTATTGTTTGGATGGAGAGACCAACATAACACCATCTCCTACACCAACTTTACTTCTTGAACCGTCAAAAAACATCTTCCAAAATTCATCATCTTTACCCTCTTCCTTGTCAAGTAGAGGTCTCTTTATTCCTTCCTCATGCATACAATATGTTCCTAGATCATTTTCCTCTATGAGAGCATACGGATCCTACTCATACGTATTAGTACCATATTCATCGAGAAATAAATTTGCAATGCCCTCAAGCTTGGAGGAAGTGTCATCTTTTAGAATATAACCCTTTTTGTCATGAATGACATAATTCAAATTAGAATTTGTCTCAATGTAATGTTCAATATGAAACCTTGCAAGAGGTTGCATCCTAATTTTTACCCTGGTCCCATATCTTGTTCTAAATCCCTTGCTAGGTAGATTGTAAAGTGGACTAGGAGATCAACAACAACTATGTCCTACAAGATAGGAAAACCAGGACAACCATGCAAAAACACCTTTAATCCTTTTATCAGCCCTACTATCTTGATATGTGTACCATCTAATTAAAGGACCCCCTTGTTATGTGGCTCATATTTTAGGCCTAGCTTGTCAGCTATAATTTTGGGCATGATATAAGTAGAAGCTCCACTATCAACTATAAACTTATGCACTAATTTGTCATCTATAATGAGGGTGATGTAAAATGGTGGAGGCTTCTCATCTCAAGTGGATGGTTCCATAATGGTACTAGGAGCATTTACAAAAGAAAAATGGTCGTGACTTTGATTTGGAGACAAAGGATTAGTAGGAATAGTGGACAATTCTTTTTGTAACAATTCTTTTTGGCCAAGCATATGAAAGATATCCCAAGGGGAGATAGATACTTTGACACTCTTCAAGGAATCTACTATGTTTAGAGCACTAGTACTCACCTTTTCTTATGTCCTTGGAGGTAAATAGTTTCTTGGAAATTTAGGAATAGAGGAACTTTGAGTAGACCCTACCACATCCTAACTTGTTCGAGGTATGGAAGCTTTTGGTGCTATCACAGAAACCTTTAGAACTATCACACTTGTAGCTACACCTTGTTGCCTTGCAGGGTGACTAGAAGTGTCTATGGGCATACCATTGTTATTTCCTCAAGCCCTCTTCTTGGCCCTTGTATTTTTTGTAATAGAGGATCCTTGGTTTAACACAAAAGTGTCTTCAACCAAGAAATTGGTGAAGGTTTCTCATTGAGGTTGCCAACCCTCATTAGCTTACATCATCACTTCATCTTCACTTGATAGGAGGGGAGTGAGTACCCCTTGAGACACCAGGGCTTGCTCTCCATTTTGATTAGCATCCATGAATTGGTCATGCTACCAATCTTCTCCCTATACCAAATTGCCATATACTGGTACCATCTCCTTAGTATTGGTGGCATAATTAGGATTGTGTGTATTAGCAAGCCTATAGGGGTTGGGTTGCCATTGGCCTCTCCCTCTTTTGTATTGTTAACCATACTATTTTTGATAGGGGAAAGAGTTCTGATAAGCACCTTGTTTCACATTAGCTTATCTATTTTGAGCATCTAAGGCCAAGAACTTGGCTTTCCAATCAACATTATTTTATTCTTATCTAGGAGCCACCTTAGCTTTGGTATTGGCATTAAGAACTTGGGTTACATGTGGAGTGCTAGCCAAAGTAAGAGACAAAGGAAGCATAGATACTTTAGGTGAAAGTCTTCCATCTTGGATAATTTTATTTTCAGCTTTGATAGAAATCTCATATGCTTTAAGGAGGGTGGATCCTCCCATAGATTGAAGCATAACAACGATTTCAATCCCAATGGCTCTCAAGTAAGTGGGGAACACAAAAATAGAAATTGGCCTCATAGGGGGAGGAACCTATGCCAATTCTTCTAAAACCTTTTATTGAAGCCATGCATTATTTCTTTGGGTCCCCTCTTTATCACATTGAGTTGATGTATGAGAGAAGCATGGTCACTTTCATTCCCAAATCTAGAAATCATCAATAATCCAAACTCATCCCATGTTGTGATGCATCCACCTTCTAGAGTTCTATAACAATCAAGATTTTTCCCTTTAAGGGACATGATAATAAGCCTAATATCAATGTTGTCTCAAACAATGTTGTAGAAACTGCAAAAATTAGAGATATCTCTAATGTGCTTACTAGGTGTGATATGACTCTCACCATTGAATATGGGCACACTTTTTGTGGGATTAGGAGGGATGGAATCATAAGCATGAAGTTGGATTATATTATCAATGTTGAAGGCATGGAAAGCATGAGGTTTAGCCATGTTCTCTTCTTCCAGATTTTCAACTTCTTCAACCTCTTCCTCTTCTTCCTCTCTAGCAAAATCCACCCATTCTTCAAAGGGTAGATTAGGCTATGGATATTGAATTGTAAGAGGGATCTCAAGTTGAATGGGTTGATTACTAGGATTGGATGGTCTAATAGAGGATGACCTAGTGAGGACCATGAATTATATAGGGTAATATTATAATAAAGATGATATTGAAACTAGATTTACTTTTGGGAGTCACCAAATGCTGAGTAACACACCAGTTTGTAGTTGGTGTTGTCAAGACCAGCATTTACCTTGACAAGTTAACTTTAAATAAAATGGGGTCCCACTATGCATGATATAAATATTGTCATCAAATATCACACCCTAGAAGAGAGTGTTCAAGCCTCCTCTAGATTTAGACAACATTAGAACACTTCCAGGTATGTGGGTGTACCTATAGTGGAAAGTAAGCCTCTAGGTAGAAGGGCTAGCTCCCTAGATGTATCTTAAAATGTTTACTCATATGTTAGTGTGTGATTATGGGAAAAGAGTTATAGTTTGCATGAAACAAATCTAATTTAAGGGGGTGATACACCAAGATGTATTCCATGTGACCATCATATTTTCCTACACTAAGAAATAAGATGCACAAACTGATTTACAAGACCTATGGATTCTAACATGAGTATTTCAATATGAAGGTGATATTTATGAGAGATATATAAGGCAAGAGAAGCGTAAGCTATTTGCAAACACTAAGTCTCATTTTACACTTGAAAGATAGAACCATACACTTGACAACACTTCATATGACCTATTAGAATAAAAATATCATGTAAACATGAAAGGACAAGGGGAGAAAAGGATAGAGAGTAATAAATTTTCACCACCATACATCACTTAAATACTTAGACAATCATCCAGAAACTAAAAAATTAGAAATGCATTAATGTTCAAAGGCACAATATGATGTCATTCCAGCAGGGCTTCACCATACCTAGAGTATAACTCCTTTATAATAGCTCAAGGGGTATATTTATAAGAGAAAAATCATAAGAAATAAGGGCCTTAGCACTAGGGGAATCTATCCATTTGAATGCTTTAGCCATAGTAACAACTACTTCTATAAATTATGCTCTTTCAAAGCATTTGATTGATCCCCATCACTCTTAGTTACTACATTTTTATAATATTCCTTCTTTGATCCTCCTTGATGGTTGTAATGGTGGAATCAGGCATTATGACTGGGTTATGACATCAATCTAGTTATAATAACCATATTACTCTATTAGGGCCTTGTCCTGATGCTAAACCACTCCAAACTAGTTTATCACAATGTGTATAGTGGAGAGATGCAGTCCCTTTCGAGCAGTTGGTTCCAGAGATGAAACCATTTGAGTCTATATGTTTTCTCTAGTAGAATATTTTAAAACATTTGGATTTGGCTCTAACTAAACCATACTCAAGCTTGGCTTCATTCCTTTAGCTTACTTTGCCTTGTCAAAACTACTTATCGACCTTTGCTCTGATTGGTCATCGAGACTTGACTTAGGTCCTCGATCTCTTGAGTAATCTCATATCATCAGATCTTCCAAGTATGAATTAATGTGAGCATTTGGATATTATTTTAAATTTAAACCTTCTCTCCTTTATTCTATGTATTAAATGTGCATTAATCCTTAGGATCTTGTTATCAATCTATAGCTTCATGTGTTTGTTTCATGTGTCAACCCCTCGAGCTTTCTGACTATTTGACACATCTTACACCATTGGATTGAGAAGTAAAATTGAGTGAGAAATATTGATCTTGATGGGACCCATTATTTGAAAACTAATGGCTAGTCCATGGTCTTAAAATTGACAGTCTATGGGATGTCATTTGATGTTCGTGTGACCATCAATAATGGTTGTATGACCATCAAATGTAAGCTCAAAATGATAATCTTTCGATATTTTTAAATTTGATGTTCACATGACCATCATTCATCATTACACATAACATGATTGACCACTTGCAGACCATCAGATTTAAACATAGGTATATTTTTGCCTGAGCTTTAACTTGATGTTTGTGCAAATGTCTTATGTTTTTTGACCAACTTTGAAAGCTTAGATCTTAAAGCACGAGAAAAATGGATGTTCCAAATTTTTAGAAGATGCTCTTCTTGTGAAAAAAGATGACCCTATTTGATGTAATGGTCTCAAGAGCTTATCAGGCAAAGATATTTAAATTTCAATAAGGTTGGTTCATAACTCCTTCTACATGACATCCCGTGATGACCAAGATCAAAGGAATAAGTATGGGAAACTTAGTAGAAATGCTTAGGATCCCAACTTTACACATGTATAATTTAATTTATGCTTTAGTGGAGGACCTGAGACTTAGCATGTAAAAACTAGGGACCAAAATAAATAAACCCATGCGATCATCTTCCCCTATAATTACCACATGTTCAAGATATATCTTCGTGAAGATGCTCACTTGGCTCTGCTTGAACCTTTTTGAGAAAATGGTTGTGTGAAAAAAATTGTAGAAAGTGGTTGAGAGGCCAACTTTGGATTTCCATAAATTTAGATGAACTTGGGTGGAGGACCTGATATTTAGTGTATATGATCTTGGCATAAAAGTGAATAGACCCATATGACTGATTCTCCCTGACTCATCCTTGCATGGCAATTATGATGTCAACAAAGCCCTAATTAGAATTTTTCCACTATACCTAAGATGTCTAGATGAATATAATGAAGAATGAAATGAAAACCAAGAGCTTCCTAAGTCATTCCAAGTGTTCTTAGCATCCCATAGGGTATTTTCAACACTCTCCATATGTTCATCCATTATCCACCTGATCCGTGTCTTAACTGCATTGATCACCTTAAAGACATACCACTTACATAAAATGACTCTAAAATGGTCCCTTAGACACCAAATGACACAAAGACCAAGCTAGACTATGACTAAATTATAATGGCATAAGGAATGACACTAGATGAGCTATATGATACCCTATAACATTATAAAAATCCCCTATAGAAGATTTTGATTATAAAGTGTTGCCCCATTTTGGCCTATGGGAAAAAATGGTCAATAGTTAACTCTTGGATGTGAGTAGTTTGTTGATCAAGAAATGTATTTTTACCCATAATATAATGTTTTAAATTATTAATCTGAGTATCCTTACCAAAAATATAATTTTTTAAACTAGTAATTTGGACATCCTTATTTACAAGGGAATTCTGTAAGGTGCTTAATTCATGAGACTGGGAAAATAAATGATCATGCATTTTAGTCTACTTAGCATTAACTAATGTAATGATGACTTCTTGTACCCTGACTTTAGAAATATAATCTCCATATCTTATTTCCAAACTAGTAATAGTTTTATTCTTACCTTATGTAGGTTCACCCCTTGGCAGTTTAAATACAATAAAATGAGTTCCCTTGTAATTAGTCATCAAGACTAGTTCAATATTTCCTTGTTGATGTAACTTGAGGCCTCAACCTTCTTAATCTAAGTGGTCCAAAATCTAGTTGGGAATATGATACTTCATGCTTTGGTTATAGTTATCCAACTCATCAGTGTAGATCCATGATTCATCTTCTGCTAAAGGGTCATGTTTTGGGCCAAAGGCTGGTTTAAAGATAATGGGCTTGTTTAACTGAGATTTTCCTTCAGTGTCCCATGCTATATTAGTGGATTTAGATGTAGGTATCCCATAATATTTAATATTTTTTTTACAATTTGGTTATATGGAATGCATTACATGTGTTATATTCTCCAATACCTTTGTTAGTGACATAGAAATGGTTGGAAATGTCTGGTGAAGGCATGGTGGATGTATAGGATAAGATTTTTGGATCAATGTAATTAGATTTTTGGCTTGATTCAATGGAATTTCATTTATCAACCTTTTCTCCATCTATTTTGGGCATAGAATTCAAGACAAACTAGTAATTATAGATTTTATACATGGCTTTAAGGTGTGTCCAATAATGATATGGTTGAACATCAACACGTATAGTTACTTCCATTATGAAGTGTGTAAATTTTATACATTGATGAAAAGTAGAAGGTATAACCCTAATTTCATGGATCTAGGGTAGGCCTAATAACAGATTCGAAGATACCTCTAGGTCTAAAACATGGCATATATTATCATGGGTTAATGATCCAATGAATCTGGGTAGGCTAATGGTACCTTGATACTCCCATTCTTTGTTATCATATGCCTTAGTAACGATGGTATCTAGATGCAAGTTTGTGGCTATATATCTGTGATGTTTGACCAAATTTAGAAACATAATGTTGAGACCCAAACCATTGTCTACAAAGACATGTTTAACTCTATGGTTTGTTATACCAACTTCAATATAAAATGGGCTATTATATAGAGGGCCTAGAGAAGACATATCACTTTTGTCAAAGGTGAGATGTTTTATAGGGGCCAAGTGTCCTACCATAGCTTGAAATTTGTCTAGAGTGATATCATCTAACACAAGATATTGGTTCAAATACTCATTTAGGATGTATTTTTGGATGGTATATGTTCACAACAAATACATAATGGGTATGTGTGAACATGTCTTCTTTAGTGATTCCATAATATCATAGGTTTTCCCCTTAGTTTTATCAGTTGTTTTATTTATTCCATAATATTTTTAGTGTTTGGTTGCAATCATCTGATAGTGACTCTGGGTATTTGAGTTATGATTGCATGATTGTGATCTAGAATTTGGCTTTGGTAGTTGGCTAGGTAAGTAAGAAGGCTCAGAATGATGATTCTAGGATGGTATGGTGTTTGATTATCAACATGACCCACAAAATAATTATCAACATAAGGAGTTTGGTAGGTATCAGTTGCCAAATAGGTATAATTATGTGAAGGTCCAGGTCAGTTGGTAGTTAATCTAAGGTTAATAGTGATAGTGGTAACATGACAACTTAAAATATATCTTACAACATTATTTTAGGTATATGAAGTGAAATGATTACCTCTGTGGTTGTTTTGATTATTTTGACCTTGGTTTTGACCATTTTATTATTGTTGTTGTGACTGAAGTTGCTTTTTTTGATTATACAATGGATTTCTCTACCGTTATTATTATTGTTGTTGGTATTACTAGTTATTTTTATTATTTTTATGTTTTGGAAATGGATTCTAGTATATACCTAAGTTAAGGTCGTTTATAGGAGCATTGGTATCTCTTTGTATCTCTCTATTCGCTAGCATATTCTCAATTAGATGTATGATTTGGATACATTATCTTATAAAATGTCCTCTAACATGATAGTACTCACAAAATTCACTTTATTTGTACCAATCAAATAAAGGAGTATCTTCAAAAAATGGCTTTAGTGTAGGCTAACTAATCATATTTGATTTAACTAGTCTTTGGAACACAAACTCAATGGTCTCACCAAGGTCACTAAATTAGTGGGCAATGAGAGGTCTTCTCCTTAGGGGAAGGGTTTGTAATTGGTTTTGTTTTTGTGGTAGTTGGTTGTGTGGAGGGCCTAGTTGAATGTATAGAGGAAGTGGTTGTTAAGAGGATGGATGTATACATGTAGTCAGTGTTTTCACCATCTAAACATGACATGATTCAATAACCCCATTTCTAACACCATTCTTATTGTGGTTGTAGGGTTTAGGTATTTCATGTTGAAGTTTAGAATGAACTCATAATTCTATAAGACCACTCCTGTAACACCATTACCAAAACTAAATAATCATGGAGACACACAATAATTTTTATGCACAGTCCAGTCTCATTATTCCTAAAAAAAAATACAAATCCGTAGCTCTCTCTTCACCAACATGATAGGAGAAGAATAGGGAGTGCCTAGTAAATAGGCAAAATGAGTTGGTTTCATGCAATGATAATTTATTGCATGAAACCAAGATTAGTTGATATGGAATATTTTCATGCATAAAATAGTGATGAAAATATTCAAAATATATCAACTAAATAACCAACTCCTAATTAAACTTAACACTTACTCCAACACCCTCCCTTAAGCACAAAATAGGGAGTAAAAAAAGAGAGTAAACAGACTGAATGGGTCTCAATAACAAGGCATGATTAGGTACCCATATACAAATCATAGTGAAATATAAAGTGTCCATATGGTAACCAATCTATCTGACCACAATACATGGATATTGAATCACTATAACCACAAATTCAAATAAGAACTGGTAGTCTGTATGAGTCTCATTCTCTAAAATCACTAATCACCAAACTAGAAAAAAGAGTTACCAAAGATGAAAGGTATCGCCACAAGGTACCCAAAAACCATTAGAACCATAGTGAGAGTGAAGAAGAGAACATATGTTGTAAGGCATCCCAATAAACATGACTCAAAATATCAACACAATCTTATAGTAGGTGCACTTGATGGAATGAACCCCATTGAACAAAAGATGCAATGAATCAACTACCTCTAAAATAAAATATGGTATACTAAAAATGAACACAACACTTAAAGTAGTATGTCCACACCCCCATAATGTTTAAATGGTTTTAATGACTCAAAAAACCATTTGAATGAGTGGGCCAATCCCACTATGCAAACAACAAAATGCTGACATTGGGCTACACGAGGCTAGTTATGCCCCAGAAGGAGAATAAGCTCCACCAAATTTTTTTAAGGAGACTGTCAACAACTAGATACATATATGAAATCTCTCAAGAATGATGCTCATAGTGATGATGGGATAGTCATGAAACTAGAGAATAAAGTGCTCAATCATGGAGCGCACACATGAAGAAAAAATCTCCATAATCTTAGTATGACTACAAACAAAAGTCCCATCCTACAAAATTATCACCAAGTGATGAAATAAAATACATAATGCAATCAATCTATGAAATACATCATCTATGAAATGAGAGATGCATGCTCAAAAATAACAAATCTACCTAATCAAGGAGCTCAAACAACAAGGAGCATCAATAAATAGGAGGAGCAATGTGTGGTCAAAGAAGCTAAATAGTAGAGGAATGATGTCTATAGTGTCCTTACTAATAATGCTTCTTATGCCACCAAGACTGATCATAAATCTACCCCAAATGAACATGAATGGTGGATAAAGATGCCTGCATATGTGTGGGTGCAAAGTCCATGATAGAATAATGTGAGGTAATATCTAAAGAAGTGTCAGGGAGATCATCTCTGACCACTATAAGCTCAAGTTTTTCAAACTTGAGTGAAGGTGTAGAAGATCCCATATGTAGCTCATAATCTTCACTAAGAGTGGAACATACAAAAGATAGAGATTTATCAAAAAATCCCAATGAAGATGAAACACCTACATCATAACCAAGGCCATGTTGAGTAGTCTATGTAACATGATGAATAGGGTGAGTAATACCCTCAAATGCTTCCTAGTGCCTACAAGTCTAGTAGTGTGACCCATGAAATGAAGCATGTGGGAGCCAAAGCTTGTGGTATGCTTCTCAAAAGAAGAAGGCATATATGTAGGTATAACTAGAGAGGGATGTGTAGAGTGTGTAACAACAGAAGTAGTAATAATAATGGGCTACTTAAAATATAATAAATCACACTATAAAAGAGCATCAAGTGGATGTGTACTAGATTCAGTAACACAACATGATGGAACGCTAGACTAATGTTGTGTGCCAACTAGTTTATTCTGTATAGAACAAATGAGGGCATATTTTCTGTGAATCAGGGAGCATAAAAGAGAATTATGCATCAAAATTTTCTTGTTTGCTTCCTTAAGTACTAAGAAAGAGGCCAAGGATCAATGGTTTGCTTAAGACTTGGTAGGGTACTATCAAGAGTCATACCAAAGTCAAAAATAGGAGCAACAACCACTGTATTAGAATGTGCATCAGTAGGTGGAGAAGGTGAAGGTACCTCATCCAAGTGACCACTAGTAATCAAATCTACATCAAGAAAAGTAGTGATAGGTGGTATAAGTGTCTCATCCTCAAAAAACATGTCCTCACTAACAATAGAAAAATGAAAATAACTAATAGTAAAAGATGAAGATGCCAAAGAGTCTTCATGTAAATCACCATCAAGAGTAACATCCTCACTACTAGAAGATGGTGGAGAAACACTGTCATCAACAAAAGAATCCTCACTACAAGAGGGAGGAGAAGAAAGAGGAACATGTGAAGGTGAAGTTACCTCATTAAACAACGTAGAAATAATGTCCCAAGCTCCTTTAGGTGACATGACATGCTCAATATCATACAACAAACTCTTAGAAACATGGAGGCAAATGAACAAAAGTGCCTCCTTTTACATGGATGAAAGCCACAAAATATCATCTTTATCTGTAAAAACATGAAATTCACCAAGGACAACTCTCCACAATCCCTTCATCTATAAGTGATTCTATATTTTAGTTTTCTATGTGGTGTAGTTTGAGGAGCTAAGTGGTTCAAACATACAATACTCATAGTCATGAAAATTTGACAATGGTTAAAATAGCCAAAGAGGGATGTTGGTTACCACCAAAAATACATCCATAAGTAAAAGTGGCACAAAAGAGGACAAAAATCACTCTAAAAAATGGGACGTCAGACTCTGCCAAAAATGCATCCTATATGAAAATCACATAAAAAAATGAAGTGTTTTTGTGAGGGGGTCTCACCACCTGTAATACCAAAACTCACCCTCCATCCTTTGACAAATGAAATGGAAGGTGTGTGATAAAACAATAATATAATCCCACAAAATAAATTTCTTCTTTTAAAATTGTACTTAGAAAAAAATATTCCTTTGAAAAATCACCAAAATAAAGTGCCCCTTACATAACATATGTTGCCATGGCCTTAAATATATTTTATCCCTTTACAAAGATATGAATAAATATTTCACCCTTCTAAACTTCAAAAATATATCCCCTCAAAATAATCTCTCATTCTTTCAAAAGATAAGCCTTCTAAAAAAAATCCACTTTAGTGGATGGGTACAAAGCCGTGACTTCACGTTTGAGAAGTGCAAAGTCAAAGAAGCTAACTCAGCTAAGAATCTTCTTGAGAATGTTATAAAAAAGTTGCTATTTAATAATTCAAAAAAATGGCATTTTAAAATGAAAAAATGAACAAACCTTTTATCTAAGGTTGACGAGTGGACGCTGAGCTTAAACATAGACCTTGTAGATCAACAGGTGTTGGCAAAGAAATGGGTTATTGGAGACCCAATCAAACACCGATCCAAAGATCCTACAAGTTCCCCACCATTGGATTTGGAGGTGGTCCAATCATGTAGGACTTTAGTTTTGAATTTTCAAGCTTATATGTGGCACTAATTCAATAAGATTTAATCTCTGAGATACCCTTAGTAATGGTGGCAAGGGTTTGGGAGGCCTATTATTATTAACCCTCCTTATCTAAAAAAAATAGTAAAAACAATAGTAACATCTATATATGGCATCAACACAACCATTTATGTAGGTCATAAGGTCGATCCATAGGGCACCAATGACACCTTATTCACCCTTTATGGTATACTAGTAGGCTTCGCTGGTGACGATTGATGGTCGCTGAAGAATTACATCATAAATACATCTTGGCCCTCCAGTCAGACTCCTAGGTCTACATCATTGGGGGTTTTGAGGCTGGGAAAACTTGACAAAGAACATGCTATTGACTAACTTGTAGTAGACCAGGGTCTTTCAAGGACACATTCTGGACATGTCCCAAAACCCAATTTGCTTGACAGTGGATACACAATCTCTCACAACGGTAACACCTAGAGCATATCTCATGGCATTTAGCCCTACTTGAGGATTTTGCTAATTACCCTGACTCCATTTTTTTTAATAAAATTTCTTCAGAGTCGTCAATCTATTTCCATTATGGAAAGCTGGAAACTCTACTTTGTTTAATATGATTAATATTCTTGTCATTTCTCTATTAACTACAAGCTTAATGTATTATCTTCAGCTTAGCTTAGATTCCAGTCCAGGGTGAGAAGGTTTCCATGAAAGTCAGTGATCTTGAAGATCTACTTGATCACCGGAGGAGTGCCCCCTATAAAGCGAGTCGTGTTTCCCTAGACTGTCCACCTTTGGGATATGGAGGATGGAGATCACTACCACCACATGTTAACACTGATGTTGGCCCTTTAGGGATTGTGATGTAGCGTCTTGATGGATGGGACACCATTTCTTTAGCTTCACCCGACCCCATGGATGGTTGGGTGGCATCAGATCCTCCCTCGACAGTTCCTTCTTGGTCTCCTTTGTCATCCAAGGATGATCTTCCACCTCCCTTTTTTGGTATTGTGGTCTGCACTTAAATTTTTAAATGGATATGAAATACATTTAATGTTATTTTTGTGTCATATTTTTTCCCGCATTACTTCGTAATTTCTATTTTTCTATTACCATATTTTGATTAGGTATTTTCCTCTAACAAATAATTTAAGTCATACATATCAACCAATTATTTTAATTTATAACTTTTTATATATTATTATTTGATTAATAATCATCATATTGGAACTTTCCAATATAATGAACATGAAATCTTTTTCTACAAATATAAAATTTTAAAAAACCATGGTCATGACATAGAAGACTCTACCTTTACATAGCATATTGTAATTTTTTTAATGAAGGAAGACATACCCATATCTATACAACTCAATTGTATTCAATTTTAAAATGCATTTGACGAGTTTAATATTCAATTGTATTCAAGAACTACACTACGGGTGAAAATATCCAGCATTAAAAGGATATCAACCCAGCCTGGTAAAGCCCAACGAATTGGGCTTCACGTACCACTAAGAAATAATGGAACTTTTTAATTGACTCGAGCAAGGCGAGAGTGCCAAAATGTAGGGAAAAATTGAATATACTTGGCATGTGAAAATTTGATGAATCAGAAACTCAGGATCGAGAAAAAGAATTTAATGATACCGGCGAGTGGAAATCTAATTCAATGAAAATGCATGACAAACAAGCTCTGAACAGGAAATGAACCAGCTTTATGGACAGAATAGAGCGAGAAAGAACCAAGAGTACCTCCAACAACCATGGAAATGGTGCACTCTGTACACTAACACAGCATAAATTAACAGAATAACATAGTAAAATAAGCGAAGCTACTAGAGCAGGTTTGTACAAACTAAGAAAGTTTTCACAAATATCCATACAACTGCTAAAAGTAGCCCAACTGCTAAATCATCCAGGAACTTGACATCAGAGGTGATAGCTTAAATAACTATGAAGATTTGGGGATTGCAGTGCTTCAATTGGTTGATGTCAATAACTGAGTGGAGCGTTTGCCATATCTGAGGACAATGCAGAGCTGGACGACACTGCCATCTCCTGTGAACTTGTAGAAGCCTGCCGAAAATCTGATATCTCAGAGAAAAGACCTTCATGTATAGGAGAATATGCTGCTTTAGTCAGTGTGGGTGGTAGATGTGGCATGGGTACTTCAAAGTTTAACAGCTGCAGCACATGTCTTATTTTTGGCCTTGTGAAAGCATCTGGATGGAAGCACCATAATCCTATCACTATCAACATCTCCATTTCTGCCTGTCAAACTCTCCATTTAAAGTGGTGTCTGCTGCATCGAATAATCTGCCTTGCCCATACAGATCCCAAACCCATTCTACAAGCCGCATCTTTGATTTTTCCTCGCTCAAATCGAGTGCCCGCCTTCCAGAGACAATTTCCAAAGCAACAGCACCAAAGCTGAACACATCTGATTCTGTGCTAGATATTCCTGTGACTGCACATTCGGTAGCCAGGTACCCTAGAGTTCCTGCTATTGTGGAGGTTTGAGACCACTGATCATGCTTCACCAGGCGTGCCAATCCGAAGTTGCCCCGCTTTGCATTGAATTCAGAATCGAGCAAAACATTGCTGGATTTAATGTCTCTGTGCACAACACAATCATCCCATAACTCATGAAGATAAAGCAGTGCATAGGCTATGTCTGAGGCGACTCTGTATCGGAGCGCCCAATCTAGCTCTCCTCTTCTTTTCCCGAAGAGCAGATTGTCCAAACTTCCACTAGGCATGTACTCATAAACAAGTAGAAGTTGCTCTTTTTCATGACACCAGCCCAAAAGTTGAACCAAATTCCGATGCCTGAGACGAGTGATTGTGGTTATTTCTGCAAGATGTTCCTTTCTCCCTTGCTTTGATCCTGCAGATATGCGCTTCACTGCAACTATTTAATTTGATTGTACTAAAACACCTTTGTACACATCTCCGAAGCCTCCTTGGCCCAGTTTTTCTTTTTCGCTGAAATGGTCGGTGCCTGCACTGAGCTCCGCTTATGTAAATTTACGGGGAACATGATCCAATATCACATCCATATCTGCCCCCTCCATGTCTGACTGTTCCACTTCTTCTCTGTCAATAGATCTTTGCCGGCTTCGTTTTCTATACAGAATATAAATGGCAAAGCATACCAAAATGAGCACCTTGGCAGAAGCGAGGGACACGATTATAGTAACTCGATTTGAGGACTTGTCTGGCAGGGAGATTACGCTAGTAAATTTCCAGTAAATCAGCCGATGCGTCTCCCTTGACAAAACAGCTCCAGCAGAGAACCCGACCACAACCTTCTCAGGAAAAATATTCGGAATATATTCTATACTTGGTGTCCAATTCCTCAACACGTAATTTCCTGAACTATCTGAAACTGAAACTTGCAACTTATTTTCTTGGCCGTGGTAATTTATCCAAGCATTCCATACTTTACCGTCATTCAGACTTTTGATTCAGGGAAATATTGGCTACAGAGGTGAGACTGTTTATATCAATTCCGACGTGATCGCCATCTGGATCCCACTGATTTGAAAATGTATCGAACTTGATAGCTACAAGATGGTTGCCTCATTTTCCGTTCTTGTCGGGGTTAAAAAGGCCAAGCAATCCGCCATCTCCTCTGTATGGGACTTGGTAACGATATATTGCAGGGGCCATGTAAAAAGCAAGTCCATCTCCCTGTGGATTTTCTCCATCCATTTGGAATTGAAAATGTGAGGTGAAGTTGGCGACTGAATTACTATCAGCCCTCCATAGCTGAATTGTTTCGCTGTAAGTAACTCTTCCTGCGCTTCCACCGTCTTCACTCCTGATATTGTCTGTGAGGTCGATTCCATCTCCAGGCATGAAACGGGAATCCCCCTGAAGCTGAAGACCACCTGTAATGGCACTATTTAATTCAAAGCAAAATTGAAATATGTAAGAGCAGACATTGAGATACTACATAAATAGCAATTACAGTTAACTTATTAATAGACATTTTAGGATATCTACTTTGGCACGATTAATATACTGCAATTCAAATGACGCACGGCTTCAAGCCTGTGTGTTGCTGCGGTGCGTTACCTCTACGCTGTGTATCAAGTCGGTCTAGTCCTTTGCTGCATCTCCGAAATAAGCCTACACCGTTAGTTTGTTGCACCTTATCAGCATGACTGGCACTGGATGTGATTTATTTAGAATTTAACACGGCAAATCAAAAAAAATCTTGACCATTGAGGGAAAATATTGCGCCGTGACGAACAGTTCGGCAACATTCCTTACACGGTGTATGACTTTCCTTACACGGTGTATTACTGCACACACGCTACTGGAAAGCGCGCTCCGAGCACGTTCACTACTCACCCCTGAAGACGAACATGAGAACTAAGCACGCATTTTATCCTCGAACGCCCACATGTGTTTCAAATAATATTCGCGATTCAACATCCTGTTAAATTAATGCTGGCCCCATTCCTATTATGTGGCATTCGTTTATTTGTTAACAGTTTAAAACAAACAAAAACCTGTCAAAAAAGTTTCAGAAAATGTCGGAGCCTTGGCCGGGCCTGGACAACAGTGGGCACTGCTTGGAGGGACGTATGGCCCCGCTCACCCGTGCCTTGGAGCGTGCTCAGGGCCAGTTTTCTGCTGCATGTTAGCCGCTTGTAACAGTAAGGAGGCCTTCAGGAACAGTAACTACTGTTAACCATGTCGTGCAATGTGAAGTGAAGGGGACAAGCAACCTGCAAACTGCAGCTGTCCTGTGAATAAATACTTTGTTCATCTAATACATTTAATACACCTCAGCATGTGTCTGCGACATCATCTGAAAACAATAACGTGAACCAGAAAGATGCGAATAATGGCCGCTCTACTTAACATTCTAGTATGCCATGACAACTATTATATAATAGATCAATAACATTTAGCTACATTGTCCACACGAAAAGGAAACAATTTAACTTATACTGCAGTTGTCATACAGTGCCTTTTACTTTCTTAAGAAAAAAATTCAACCATGCAGCAGTGTCAGTCGTACGGGCGGCAAAACTTTATTAAAAATTCAAATGCACAATCAGTTTCCATTAGTCAAATTAATTTGAGTAAATTTTTTTTTATTTGAAAAGATTAATGTTTTTTACCAGATTTATGAATTTTTATTAGAGTACAAATAAAGGGCCAATACCTGAAACATCTAAATAAAGTGAAACTACAAAGAAATTAAGATGTTCATCAAAACTTACAAGACTTTATTTATTAAGAAAATGTCTACATAAGATAAAAGCAAGAAATAGAAATAGATCACTAATTTTCTATCAAATAATAGTAAGCTATTTAAAAAAAAAAACTACATTTTTTTTTTTTTTGTAAAACTTCAATGAATCCGTCATGTAGGGACTCATAGAGAACAAGGGCAAAAGTCAATTAGAGGAAGTTTAAAATAAGGGTGTCATAATCCTCAATCACAGGGTAGGGCATGTCTTCACTCATGTTTTGAAAGAAGATCCTTCATCGTCTATTGAGATCTATCTCTTACCAATTCTTTTGCTTCCATCCTCAGCGTTTCTGTCTCAGAACGTCTACCTTTATTCTTAGCGATAGTGCCCACGTTAACTTTGAGTTTTTCCGCTCGCTTAGGATGAGAGACAACAACAAGAGAGAGGGGGGACAATAGACGGGAAGGGATGGGTAGTAAGGGGAGCAACCCGAAGAGGGGAGTCATCAAGGAAAGGGGTTGGGGAAAAGGCAAGAGGGAGGGGGTGAGCGAGGGGAAGGTGGGAGATGTGGGCAAGAGCTCAATGTCCTCTTTACAAAGATCCTCTTCTGATCCACCCCCTTTCACTTTAGAAGGATATTTCTTCGAACAATCTGCCACGAGGACCTCACTAGATTGAGAAGCCATAAAAGAGGAAGAAGGATGAAAGATTTTTTCGTGAATGCGCCACAGGGATACCTGGTTGAGAGTCCCAACTTTTCTTTTTCCAAACCTAGGAATGCTTAGGAGGAAGGACCTCTTGACCTAGCAGGTCACCTAACAATCTGATGCCCAAGAAGATTGCAATGGAAACAATGGATGGGAAGACCTTCATAGTTAAGGAATTGAATCTATGAGTCGTGCAAGGAGAGAAGGTTCACTGAATGGAAGCACAGTTTGGAGAGGTCAACAAAGGTACAAGCTCTAAAACCATTCAACTTGGGTCAATATTGAAAAACATTAAAGAATACACAACTTCCAAAACATTGTGAACACTTCCAAATATTTATATGTAGTTTTTAATATTGGCAATGTTATCATAGTGTTTTTTAATTTTTTTTTAAAATTATTCTCTATTTTAAATGCTATACATTCAACATGATATATGGTTAATATTTATTGTGTAAGCATGTGACTAATATCAAATCTAACCCCATTCTAAGCTTTAAAATCATTCGGTGGCACTCATTAAAGTCATCCAATTATATTTTTGTAAGATTTGCATATTTATTACAAAATAAGAGACTCATCTTTAGATCGTATTAGATGTAATGTAATATGTTGAACAAACCGTAAAAAAAAACTCTATAAAATTATAATAAATATATAAATTATCATTTAATATTTCTTTATTTTAGTATCAATAAAACTAACATTTGATGGGTAATATTTAATAAATAAGTGTTATCAAAAACATTCATGACAACTATGGTCGACCATCAAATTTAAGCTCTACTTCCAACATGCATGCCAATGAACTGACTAAATTTAATTATATCAAATCTTTGCAATTAAATATAAAAAAAAATATGTCGACATTTTTAACAAAAGTATCATATTATATATTTATTTTACACCAATCTGTTACATTAAATTTAGAATACAAATTTATATGTAAACTCAACTATAAACAAATTTCAATACGAAGGCAAGAAATAACTTGATCTTTAAGTTTTGTACAGAAATCACTTGATCTTATAGCATCAAACTTCAAAGAATAATGAAAGATTATAATCGATTATTTTTTCTCAATAATGTATTTAATTTTTACGTATTATTTATTATTACATTAAATTTTATTTCAACTTTATATATAAACTCAGATTTTAAACAATTTTTAATACAAATATGTATTAATCAATGTACTATTATTCACTCAGGCATTGAATTTATATTGTAATTTAATATATAAACTCGACTTAAATAATTTACAATATATATTATAAAAAATTATTATATTTTTTATATCTCTAATATAGTTTAAGAAGACATAATAATAGTTTGGTTGGGTCGTTTGATTGTCAAATCATTATTTATTATTTTGGATATCATTTTGGACCATTCGGCTTAAGTCGGGCTTTATCACCTTTTCTGGTTAGCATTGAGAGTCCTTTAGCTATATTAGGTGTCTTTTTGTTTTTTTTTAAATGTAGAAAATGATGCATGTTTAATGTATTGGAGGAGCGAAGCTTTTTTTTAAATTTAAGAATATATTACGCTAAAAATTCTCATCATTATTTAAGCTTGTTTCGATGAGAATGCCTTTTGGAGGAGACCTGCTTGTCATAATTTTATTGACATAATGTTTTCTGTTTTTCTTTTCTATCATTAGGGAAATTTTAAGATCTCATTTTTTTTCAGCTATTAGGTGGTCTTTTCTTTGCATTAAGGTAATTTTTCAGCCCTTGTTTGATTCAAATGCATTTTTGTGATATTGGGGTTGTGATGTAAATTTGGTTTCCATTTGATCCTCTGTAACAGGCCTTTTTTTTCTTTGTAGTAGAAATTGTAGCACTTTTGGTTAGAATTGAAATTATTTTCGTATAGAAAATATGTGCACTCATTATTGATAATAAAGAACTATAATCTGCAAAGATCATGTTTTTGTATACATAATAACACATGGTTTTAAAGTGATAAGAGTTGCTTTGTTTTGAAGTGATTCCACATGGAAATTGTTTCATGATTTGAAGAGAAATGTTATTTTTGCTGTCATTGGTAGGTTTGAGAATGGAAGTAATCCCATGATTTTATCTTAATTACATTGGAGATTAGTGTTTTCAAAATCTTTTATTGTTTTACATAATGTAGAAGCTCTTAAAAATAAGTTTTGTTTATAAAATTTTTGGAGTTGGGCCTTCAAAGCATATTTATTTGAACTTTTATATTGATTTGTTGAAGCCTATTAATTATAGTTATGCTATTCACTTTGATATCTATATCAATTTAATTTTCTAGATGGATGTTTAAGATTGATATTTAGATGATTAGGCTGAATTCTAATAAGTTATAATATTTGTAAAATTTTATAAGACATGGTTATTTATAAATTTTACTATAAAAAAATGTTTTTTAAGGGATGAAAATTTCAACTTTGATCTTCAAACTATCTCAAAAAGGATTTGTGTAAAATAATTTGATCCTCAAAATAAATGTTTATAGTAAAATCCAACAATCTTTATATAAATTCTTTGAACATAAAGTATCTTCATTTTAAAATGATACACTCAATCTACTTTTTCATAATAGTCTCTACTTCTTTACATTTTTTTGTTATGCTTTGCAATTTCATTCATTTGTGTTTTTCAAATATTTATTGATTTTGTATTTACATATAATTGAACTTATTTTTTGGTACACCATCACAAAATAAAAATGAAATAATAAATATATATATATAATCTTTAACATTTAAATTTTTTAATATTATATATATATATATATATATATTATTAAATTTTATTTATCGGTCATAGCCTTGCAAAGATTAGTGAAACAAGGCATAGATGGTTCGCAACATTATACACACTATAAATTGGATAGGGACAATAAGTACATCCATTGATGTGCCATCACAATGCCCCCTAATCCATTTTTTAATAGACTATAGTGAATGTTACATTTGGATGATAGGTCGAACATAGATTGTTAGTTATAGTTACAAGAAATGCGGAGAATATAATTATGGTTTATTTATAATAGATTATATGATAGACCGTTGAATAATTAATTGCATATTTTCTTTTACGAACAATGTTACCTTCCTTTTCTCCTCTTTTTTTTTTTGGGTTTAGTCATATTTCAAATGAAAACACAAGTCAAAATATCTTTGATAAATTAAATTAAGAAATTGTAAATAATCAAATTTGGTTATAAATATTTGATAATGTTATTTTTGATTTATGTTTATTTTAATTGATTTGAATATTTAAATTGATTTTATTTCTTTATCTCATTTTATCCTACGTATTTGTATAGATCCATTTATTTTAAGTTGACATTTTACACCTATGAAAATATTATTAATTATTAAAAACATCACTAAATATTTATACAAATATATCAAATTCTAAAGGTAAAACATTATCCTTTTAGGGTAGAACTGACCCACATGGGTTAGAATCACCAACTGATCCCATTCTTTTTAGGTTAATCTTACGTTTTACCTATAAATGACTCTTTTTCAAATTTAAACCTTTCTTTATAGGTTGGTATATATTTTAAGATAGGTAGCATGTGTTTAACAATACATTTTAAATGCGGAGATCTAAGATTAAGTATATTGAAATAGTTCTAACGTAAAGGTGATGAATTAATCTATAGTAGGTCAATCAATAGAAAACTCAGATAAACAATATTCCAAATTTATATAATTGAGATTGCTAAAAATAATAAAGTACAAATATTAAAATATATTGTAATAAATAAGAAACAATGGTACTTAATTGGTTTACTATGCACAAGTAGATCTGGACTGCTAGGAAACCACACACTCTAAAGCAATAAAAAATAATAGAATGTAATAACAGAGATAATTAAACAGAAAAAATACTCAACATGCATGAAACAAAACACATGATTTATGTGGTAAAATCATAGCAAAGCTAAGAAAATATCCACGTTGCAAGATATCAAGATTTATTAATTTCAAGATGAACAGATTACATGCGAACTCGCTGTGTAGATTACATACAAATTTCACAAATATAAGTATGCCTCATTGGCAAAGCATCATTACTATTCCTCTTCCTAAAAATAGAGTATAAAAATGCCAAATTAAGATTGTCCTTCATAAAAATAGAATTTAATGGAATTCATCTTCCTAAAAGTAGTGGTTTGACCCTTAGACCCCCCTATGATAATAGTGGGAGGGACATTGATCCCCTACACCCCCTGTTAAAGAGTGGGCTATAAACCACGTCACAAAAATATCTAAAATTTAAATTTGTTATCACATATATAAAATGGAGTAGAAACAAGTGTGGCATATGCATGATAAGTATTTTGGATCAATAGTTAGATTCTTGAAATTATACTTATATGGCTATGAACACTATCGTTAGATCTGGACACTACTATCGATGTTATTGTTTGACTGTGATGTAAGTGTCCAATATAGAATAATGAATAAATCAAGATGCAACTAACTTATTTGTTCTAGATGTTATGTTCCCTTTTTGTTAATTTATTTAGATATGGGATATAAGTTAGCATTATTTTTTGATTAATCAAAACCTTAGTTTTTCACCCATCTTCATCATTAGAATGAGTTTTGCTAAAAAATGGGCTAGTGAGCTATTGGTGTTGAGTTTCTCAAAGACCCCTTTGCCAATAGTTGTTGCCTCAATAGCCAATACTCCAAGGAGGGCCTCAAACTTATGTAGTTATCCCCTATGTGTAGAAAAATGTGTGTACAAGGGTGAACTATACTATATGAAGAGGCATATAGTGATATAGCTTGTAATTTGACAAGTATCGCTCATGGGCTACTATTTGAATGCTTTTGTAATATAATTTATTTTATGCTTGATATGAAAATAAGGATGACTTGAGAAGAATAAAATACTTGTGAAATTGATTGATTTAATTTTAGTAGGTGTTTTCTAGGTATTTTCTAGATGAGGAATGAGAATGCTTAGACTTATATTTATACCACACATTTTGACAATATCTAACTGTAGGGTTCAATAAGATAATTAGGTCAACCCATGGGTTTTGTTTCAATGAATTTCTTGCTTATTATTGGAAAAAAGGAAAATAAAAAATTAAGTAGGGATATGGTTGAAAAACCTTTTTGATTGTGCGTGTGTTGAATCAAAAGATTATGAAGATCTCCTCTTTGGCTTAGAAAGATGACCTACAGATATAAAATCACCAAAGTAAACTTGTTTATTAGATAGATAGTTGAGTGGATTGCCTAGCGATAGCTAGATCTCGAAAGCGAGGGCTTTCTCGAGAGCTATCAATCTACACATTTTAAATAATTAAGTTTATAAAATAGAAAGAAGGTACTTGCATCAAAAAATTAAAGGTACGGAAATTGAATGCAAGAATGCTTGCTCAATAAATAGACTAGAAATGATTAAATTAGTGATAAACTAATTAATGTTTATGCTAGAGGGTTGGCATTTGTTTTAGAAAATAAAAAAAGGGGTCTGTGAATAAATAGAAACATAGAGAATTAGGTTTGGTTGGAGGTAGGTAGGTGAAATTAGCTTATTAGTTTTCAATGCCATAGTGACCATCGATGGTCAAGGTGACCATCAATAGTTGGCCAGATCGTCAGTGGTTAAAACAACTATTGACAGTTACTATATATAGATCTGTGTTGGTAAAAAAATTTGATTGATAAGATCTAAAAGATGGATTCTAAGAGATGGGTAAGACCTAAGTTGATTGCAAAATGAAAATAAAGTAAATGAATACTGAAAAACAAGTACTTGTCTTATTAGAAGTTGATTGGGTGGATGGTTGAGGTAGTTGACCAGTTGGTGAAATTTAGCTTGATTCTGACAGAGTAATGGTAGCTTAAAAATTGGTGGAGAGGCAAAAACAAATTAGCTCTTTGATATGATTGTTGGATTGTTGGATTATTGATAACGATTGACCTACAAAAAATAAAACTCTTGAATGCAAAATCTCTTGATAACAATTATAGATGGATTTCACCTACCAATTCCTCTCTCCTTATAGACAAAAATAAGAGGTGGAAATAAAGGTTCAACTAGAGTATCTAATTATAACTTGTCCATGTAATGGCTCGCACATGGATTTAGACAACTTATATTTAGAAAATCAAAGCAGGTATTTTGCATGTTGGTTGTTAAAGAGGTGCACCCTGACCGTCGATGGTCAGGGTGATTGTCGCTAATCAACTCAACCATTTGTGGTTGAGGGTGAAGGGTTAAAATGGATAAAAGGTTAGGCTAAGGTAGTTTAATTAAACTAACTACAGGTTAGGCTAGGTTATGGGTCAGAGTGTCGAATGGTCCCAAGGGGGTCCTAAGACTACTAAGGGGTATTTCAACATTTAGAATCATGGTGTGCAAATTTTTGATGTCTATGTTTTGCCCCTTTTTATTGTGTAGCTTGGAATCAACCAGCTATAAAATAAAAATAGATTGCTAGTCGAAGGTCTGTTGATTTCCCTGAGTATGGGAGGAGGCATTCCCCCTCAAACTAGTAGGAGATGAGGTAAAGTAGAATCAGGTGTAGGTTTGACAAGGTGGGTGAGGGTGATGATGAAGGTGGATGTCATGAAGGTGGGTGAGTGGTTGGGAACTAAAGTGCAAACATGCACACAAAGTGCAACAAGAGGTATGATATCCAAGATCATGTAAAGATAAGGTTGCCATGGTTGAAAATAATAAAGGTTAGTGCTAAGGGATAAGTGACTAGTATACCACGTGACCATAATTTATGCATAGTGATTGGGTATACCTATTAGTCTCTTAAACAAGGTCAATGTTTACATGGATATTTGAGGAAGGAAGTGATCTCATGGAAAACACAAATAGGTTAAGTTTCATGGTATCTGAGGTAGGAAGTGCTCTAAAAAAGACACAATTAGGTCAGGTTGTGCACTAAGTGGTGCAAATTCAAAAAGGGTCAACATGGTAATGTTGTCACTACAATCAAAGGACCAGGCAAAAAGTGTCATAAAACGTATACTAGTTGGGCTGAAATGGACCAATGGCAAAGTGACAAGGTGGTCAAAATGGCCAACATCAAGGTGGACATGGTCTAGTGGTTGGTTAGAGAAGGGTAATCACCTATAGGTTAGTTTTGTTGTGTTGGAGAAGGTAAACTCCAAAAATTTGGCACTTAGGTATAGGTTCTTGAAAATTTTAAACATGTGGACCTCTTGATTGTCAACGATCAGGGGATCCCAATATCGATCATTGATGGTCACCCTAACTAATGGTGGTCACCCTGACCATTAATGGTTAGGGGGAACCCTAAAAGGTTGGAACATAAAAAGTGAAAATGAAAAGTCATTTTCAATTTTGTAAATTGATTTCCATGCTTTTTGTCATCTGGGTGATTTGGCTTTTTATGAGCAACAATACTAATGAGGGTTGACTAAACATTGCTCTGAGTTGGTTTTTATTGATTGGTTGGAGGTGCGTGAAAAGGTGATCTCCTCGGACTAAGATGCAAGGTAGATGAGGATGCAGTCGAGTAACTAGACACGGTCTTCATCCTTGACATCGATCAAGGAATGAGGTAGGAGATGTTTTAAAATTGTTAGTTTTAGTTGAGTTTGCTGTCATGAAGTTGAATTTGGTTTCTGGGTAGGGTTTTTGGTAGCGTTTTTCCCTCATTTAGGTTTTGGGTAAAATTAGGAAATTTAACAAGTGAAATTTAAAATTGAGAGATGATTTGGGTTGGGGGTAGGGTAAAGGGTAGGGGTAAGTAGTTTTTATATTAAATTTGGATGCTTTGATGAGTTTTAGGGATTGTAGGCTTAGGTAGTTTTACCACAAGCAATCACACATAATGACCATCGATGATTTGACCTGACCGTTTATGGTCAATATTGACTGTTGATAATTGACTACCAAAGCAACAAGCTCAATTGACCGTCGATAGTCGAGTGATTCACGTAAATAGAAAGATATAGAAAAAAAAATTGTAAAATGTTTGAAAAGGGTGAGGGTTTAGTTAAAATGCAAAGGGTAAGTTAAGATAGTGATATGTTGGAAAAGGTTGAGTGTTAGGGTTAGGTGTTGGTTTGAAAGATTAGAAAATGTGTGGAAATTATGTGGAGGTTAGGGTAGATGCTTTATTTTTTTATAAAAGAGTTAGGTATCGGTTTGATAGATTAGGGTAGGTTAAGGTGTTAAAATGTTTGGGGGTGAGGGTTACTTTCAAGTGCTAGAGTCAGAGTTAATGGTTAGAATAGGTTGATTTAGGTGGATAAAGGTTAATAAAGGGGTTGATTTATAAATGAGCAATGGCAATAGAAAACTAAGTGTGTGTGCTAACCTTGATTTTTGTAGGCATAAAACTAGATTCAGATAAGGGATCGAGTTCCTAATATCTTTGTGAAGATCCATGGAGGGATGATCGAGGATGATTGGACACACATGGGGGAGGTCAGCCTTAGAGTCATGAGGCACTATCAATGCCTACCACAAGATGTAGTAATGATCATGGCCCTCATCGAGAGATGGGATTTGGCCATAAATACCTTCCTCTTGTTGACAAGAGAGATGACATCCTACTGGAGGAAGTGCTTAGGATCACATGGATGCCCATTTAGGGGGATTTGATATACCATATTGAGAGTGAGGAGAGGGATGAGTAGATGGAGCTACTGTATGGTGAGGATCAAGCCCATACCAAATGACATTCCAATGGTTTTAGGTATAGGCCATTGTACCAAGGGGCTCTAGATAAGAGATGCTTGATGATCATAGTTTTCTACTGTGCATTGCCAAATTTGAGAAATGGCTAGTTTCCTTATCTACTAATGGGTGTATTGGTGGAGTTGCTTCTTGGAAGGACAATGTTTGGGAAGGCACTAATTTTTCTAGTCTAGATATACATGGAGTTCTGGGTATTTTGAGCTCATAGGAGGTATGGGATCAACATTGGGTTTGTGCTCCATCATTAGGCATACGAGCACATCAGGGTTCTGAGACCATTGGGGCTACCATGGGAGGGCTATACCCAAATGGAATTTAGAGTGGGTTTCATGTGGTGGAGGGGAGATTACACCCTCATAGGAGCGGGGGGGGGGGGCGGGGTGTGAGAGATATTGACTGGTTCAGGGATGCACTAGAGGGTGTTTCACTAAAAATTATATCTATTTTAGGTCTAAATAAAAATAGAAAAGAAGGATCAGAATAAGTGATTAGAATGAACCCAGATTGGTTTGTGCATTGTATCTAGACATTGTGAGCACTCCTCTTTAGCTAGAGATGACTACCTACAAGTAAGAAAGCACTACCATAAAAATGTTTATTAGTAGATATATGAGTGGGCTGCCAAGCTACGTGCTTGTTCTTATAAGTGTCAAACTTCCTTAGGGATGATAGTCCACGTTTAGGAAACAAAAGAGTAATAAATAATAAAGAGAGAGGAAATGGGACAGTAAAAGAGAGATTATGTTACCGTAATTCACAACCTGAGTGCAGTAGAGAGTAATAGAGTGTAAGTGGTATATTCAGTTTGTATTTTGGAAGTTATTTGGGCAAGTTTTAGAAGGGTTACTAGAGCTCCACAATTTCCAACATCGGTTAGGCTATCGAGGTTGGTGAGAAAGTGTGACTGATATTGGTTAGGTTGTCGAGGTCAGTGAGGAAGTGTGACTGATATCAGTTAAGTGACTAATGTCGATAGAGGAAATAATTGCCTAGGATCTTACAGAAGGCTTTTCTAGGTCTGGGAATGGTTTTGGTCAGGTTTGGGAGGCTGGGAAGAGTTGTGAGAGAGTATTATTTGGATGGATCTAGTCAAAGGTTTGGTGTGTTGGAATAAGGGGAAACAAGTGGGGAATCTTTATAACTCCTTCATGGGGGTTAGATTAGGAATGTGTAAAATGACAAGCAATAGGTATAAAGTGATTATAAAGTAATTGCTTAAAGACTTATAGAATAAGTGATGTACTTAGCTGTAGAGGTGATTGAATAATAAGTGTCAAATGGATGGCTCATGTAAGGCTTGTCGAAGCAATGCCTTGAATAGAGAAAATAAGCATTTGTTGTTAATTTTCAAGAGATTGGTTCCTGATCTAGATCGACTTATGCAAGGTAACAGTAAGCCAAGATGTGTAAAGTTTAATGCCAAAAGCTTGTATGCAAATAAGAATGATTTTTCTTGATTTCTACTGACTTGAACATTAATTTAGAGTTTTGCTTAAATAATAGATGTCGTTTCCATGAGAATAGGTAAAAGTACTATTTTAGCCTATTTTATGTTGTTTCTCATGCCAAGTGTGGTATCCATTAATAAATGGTAGAAATGAGAGGTTAAGAAGGACATAGTTGGTTAGGAATTTATTTTTGAGGTGAGAATAAGTCATAGGTAGTTAGGATAAGGGGACTAAGTCTTGAGGTGACTCAAAAGGTAAGAATTAGTCTTAGGATGAGGTGGCCAGGGAAGGTGGCATAAGTGGTTTTTAATTAACTTAGTTAAATATTTTAAATTAATTAAATGTGTACTGGGTAAAAGCATGGGTTAGGGAGGTTAATTTTTATTATTAAAAATGGGCTCAAGGGGGGTTTTGACACAGGGAGTTACGCATGTGTGTGACATAATTTTGGTATCTACAGAGGGCTTGGTTATAGAGGATGTGGTTTGGAGTCCATATGTTAGCTTTCCTAGGTGGGCCCTCTATAGCCATCACACATTGTCATTGCAGAGTAGGAGATGGATATATGGGAAGAGAGAGGGTGATACTGAGCTCATCCCATTTGATAGAGTTCATAGGCAGTTTGCCCTAGTGTAGGGGATCCCAGGTCCATTCCTGAGATATAGGAGGGAGGATGTTGAGTTTTTGTTATCCAAGCCACAACCAGAGGAGATAGTCCTAGATCATGAGGTGTTCCCTATTAGATCAGGGGTTGAATATGCCTATTTTGTTTAAGGTTATGTGACATGATACCAGACACTTTATGTAGTAGCTAATTTTTGGTGGGATGATGGTGGCCAATAGCCTTTAGATGTGGATCCAATTGGTGGGGGTCCATAAGTATAGGTGTATGGAGGTGGCCCTAATGGGTAGGCAAGGGTACCACTGGCTGACACATACACACATATTGTAGGATTATAGGGATAGGTGGACACATTTCAAGGCTAGATCATGAATTATAGGGTCAGATTGCCACTGTGATAGGTGAGAGAGATCAGGGGAGGACCTCTATAAGTTTGGTGACCTAGGAGAGGGATAACTTGAGATAGAGGGTAGGATATGTGATAACACCAGTATGAGGGCCACTAGGCATAATCCTTATGGCATAGTATTTGGCCATAGTAGAGGAGTTAAGGTATTATGAAGCCATTGTTCTAACATAGTGTCCACAGGATCCCTAATGGGGTTAGTATAGGGCTAGTTTAGTAGGTGGAGTAGTTGTGGTGACTCCAGGTTAGTGGGTCATTTTGATGGGGGGATAGGTAGGCATCCCAAGAGGACCAACACTAGATGGTAGTGGTAGCGTAGGTGGAGCCAGTGGTAGTGGTGCCCTAGGGGCATGATATATTATGTTATAACATATAGATATAGATGTACATGATTTTGATATCGGCTTACATGTCAAAGTAGCGATATGTACATACATTGAAAGAGAGGATAAACATTAGTACATGTATTATTTATCTATACACATGATGATGTGACGTGAATTACGAGCTATATATGTGATCTTTGTTTATGCTCATGCTCATGGTTTGACTTGCATTTGGTGTTTATTACTTTATTATGTGATGTTTACATTGCTTATGTATGATTCTTATGTTATGGTTTTGTAGACACTGATATATGCTTAACTAGGCATGGGATGTTTTTGGTTTATGTTTATGTTGCCTGATTACTTATGACATGCTAATTGTAAATGAGTATTTGGATTTCATTATATTTAGATATGTGGTGGAAAATGGTTGATCATTGTAATTGCTTATGGATGTGATTATCATGATTGGTATAGTTATGATTATGGTTAATGTTTATGAGAAACACATGAGGTGGTTTAATTAACAACACTAGATGAAAGAATAAAGAACATAACCAAGAGACCAATGTCATAATGGAAATAACAACTAGTCATGATAGGATAAGAAGAGGGCATGATGCTTTTTCTTTGACAAGGACAAGAACAAAACCAAAGTTGGATAGGCTTAATGAACATAAGCCCTTTGAATGCTTTGCATTAGCATTCGTTAGTTGACTAAAAGGTGCCTTGACCACACAATGTTAAGTAAGATCAAGAATCCCTTGCATATAGTATAAAGGGGAGATGGGTGAAAATGGAATCTTCTTGCGAGGCTTGCATACCTCTTCTATAGGTGTGCAAAGAACCAGGATAAATAAGCCTATGCCAAAATTATGTAGACTGATTAATGCAGGAAGTCTACTTGTGCAAGCCAATTGCGGCTTCTACCTTATTTTGTTATTTGAGAGCCAATTGTAGATGTCAAGATTAGGTTGTTTTTTTATGATTTTGATGATGGGTCTTTTTTTGATTGTTATATATGGAAAGTTGATCAATGCGAGAAGCTTCCAAGAAATTGCTATGCTTTTGACAAATGCTTACTCAACCATCCTTTGAGAGAGTGGTCTAAGTTTATGTGCTTTATCCAAGGGTTTATGATACCTATCCTTCAAGGGAGAAATCTACCTTACATTTGTGTAATTTTAGATATGCTTATGTAGATGTCCTTCAAGGGAGTAGTCTGTGAATGCTTAGGAATGACCTAGGATTACTATTAGTGTGGATTTTGCTTATGATTGCTTTGACTTTGTTAGACATAGACTTTCTTATATAGGCTTAAGGGTTCACCTTTATGAAGGCAAAACTAAAATCACAATAAGTTTGATTAGGTGTAAAGAGGTTTAGGTGAAAACAACCATGGGGATCCATCTCAAAAAAGAGGTGAAAAGTACCATGAGAACCATACCATGGGTAGAGTTGTGATACACAATGTTTAAGATCAAGCTATGACTATGACGGATAATCACATGATTCATCTTTAAGTGATTACCGCTAAAATAGGGATATGAAATATGGGTGGATAGCAAAGGATGAGCTTAAGTTAAATAAAAGGTGAACTTGATCCTTCTTAACAAAAGAATAGACATAGATGTCAAGTATTGAGGGGCTCAAGTTCTGGGTGGTCTTCAAGAGAAGAAAAAAAGTAAACTCTTGATCCATACTTGTGGGTTATGATATAAATTTCAAGATAGTTGAAAGTGAACTTGCCCACTTAATTTTCTCCATATTAGTGACATTTTGGTTTTTCTTTAGGATGAGGTCTCTGATATTGAATTCTTATACTTTAAGGTGTTTGTTATAGGCACATTTGATATACTCTTGATAGACATGGAGATGGGTAAGGGCTACTAAATAATGCTCATTGAGTAGCGTAAGTTGAGCTAAATGGTGCTGATGATAATCACTCTAAAAAATGAGATCCTATAAAGATATACAAAGAGATGGGATTTGAACTTCAAGAGGCAAGATGACCTCTACTCCAAACATGAGAAAATGGGGTAGCACCCATAAGGGTTTTAATGCTAGTAGGATATGCCCACAAGGTGAAGGGGATGTGCAAATACTAATCCTAACTAGATGCATTGACCATTTTATTTACCATGTTATTTAGAGTTTTGTTAGAGGTTTTGGCTTGTCCATTTGATTGAGGGTGACAGGGTGAGGAGAAACTTAACTTAATGTTGAATGAATCACATAGACCCTGAACTTGCTTATTCTTAAATAATTGACCATTATCGATGATAATCTTATGAGGAACATTGAAGTGATATATAATATGATGGTTGATAAAGTCGACAATATTCTCTGCTTTGGTCGAGACTAGAGGAATAACCTCTACCCACTTGGTAAAATACTCAGCTATAATGATAATATAATGGTGTTCCTGTGAGGAATGAGGGTTGATTTCACCAATAAGATCTAGATCCCATTGTGAGAAGGGTAAAAAATTGATGGAAATATGAAGCTATGGATAGGTGCATGATGTAAATTAGCATGTTGTTAAAATTTGACACACTTTTTCACATAATCACATTAGTCTTTATTAACGATAGGCTAGTAATAGCTGAGATGAAAGATGTATTTATCCATAATGAGGCCACTAAAGTGTGCCCCATAGATACCATCGTATATTTACTTGATAGCGTGAGAGGCTTCATGACTAAGTAGGCAACATAAGAGGAGACCATTAAAGTTGTGATTTTAAAGGATACCTCTTAGTATAGTATAATGTGATGTACTTTGAATAAACACTCTTTAAGCATTTCTAGAGAAGCTAGAAGGAACTATGCCAAGGTTAAGATAGTTGAAGGTTTGTTGATACCAAAGGTCAGTTTGGGCCTCCTCCACATTGAAAATGGTGGGAGAATCTAGTTTAACATAGGACGGTTGGGTAAGCCTATGGATAATGATAAAAAACTTAGAGTTTAAAGGTGTATATGGGATTTGTGAGGCAAGGGAAGCCATGGTGTCAATGAACTTTTTGGGGAGTTGACTAGATGCGGTATTATTCAAATGATGCTAAGATTTCATCAAATAGTTACTTGTACTATTGAAAAAATCATTCTTGCACTAGTAAGAGTCATTGATTTGATTGACCACAAGCTGGGATCCACCAAAGATATTGATCATTTTGACTCATAGGGTTAATGCAGTTTGAAGGCCTATCACTAGGGCTGCATACTCAGACATATTATTGGTACATTCAAAATCAAGCTTGAAGGACAAAGGTAGAGGTTCACCATCAAAGGGGATAAAGATGATGCCTGCTCCCCTACCATGTTGACACTTTGATCCTTTAATTAACATGGTGATCTAATAGGGGAAATCTACTTAAGAGAGGATCATGATGGACTCATCTGGGAACTCAAGAGGAGGAGGTTGGCTATCTGCTAATGGTGCCTCAGCGAATTAGTTGGTAATGAATTTCCCTTTAATTGACTTTTACTAAAGGAACTCAAGATCAAATTTTGCTAAAATCATGAGCCACTTGGCCATACGTTAGTTTTGGTATGGCTTGGAGTGCATGTACTTGAGTGGGTTGATGTTGGTTATGACGTAGGTTATATAGCTAAAGAGGTAGTGGTGAAGTTTGGTTATCATAAAGACTAAATCTAATAAAAACTTCTCAGTATGGGTGTACCAAGTCTCATATTTTACCAACATGTGGCTAATGTAATATACGACTTTCTTTCTATGTTGTTCATCTCAGTGAGCCAACATTGCCCGTAGGGAATGGTCAGTGGAAAAGATATAAAGGTAAAAGGGTTGGTCATCCTTGGGAGGGGTAAAGATAGGTGGTGACAAAAGGTACTCTTTGAGTGAATCAAAAGCCTTTGATAGTCCTTGTTCCACTTAAAAGAGACATCCTTCTTTAGAAGGTGGTGAAAAGGTTGGCATCAGTCGAAAATCTAGGAGATGAAATGATGAATGGATTGAAGCTTCCCCTAAAAACTATGAAGTTTCTTGAGGTTGGTGGGATGGAGCATGTCTAGGATGGATTTGATCTTGGTGAGATTGATGAGAGAATCCAACTCTGCCTATTATTGTCAAATGGTTTCTCCATGTCAGGACAGAGTCATGACATGATGTAACTCCTCATCTTCATGAGAAGGTTGGGGAGAAGATGAACCTTCTTCTATAAGTGGAGATTTACCCTTATCAGCTATAGAGGGTAAAGTTATTTATTATTCTTCAAATATAATTCCCTATGTAAGGGTTTTTATATACAATCAAAAATGCATCATGTTTATAAATCAATCTTGGCTTAGGAAAGATAGAGCATACCCATACTTCTAATTGGAACTACATTTGTTAGGTAGGAACATGACCAATATGGGGATCCACTAGACATGATTAAGGGATCACTTGTCATAATACACCATGCTAGGAAGGGTTCCAAATCCTATAATCTAACACAATCATGCAACAACCCTAAAAGAGTCCTAGGTTTAATGTTTCACTATATATCTAATAACAGGAAAGTAAATCTAATCTAGTACACACCAAAGCTTTTGGCACAACATGAGGGGTTAGTAAACAATCAAAACATGTATAGGAGAATATCAATTAATCTAAGTATGAGTAAGACCCTAATACATGGAATATTAAGAGTAATATTATTTGAGCCAATACTTATGCTACTTCTATCTACTAAAGAGAGCAGAATAAAGTTAGAATATACTTACCTAAATGTGAACCCATCGAGACTTAATATCTCCATTGTCTAAAGGGAGTTTTCAAGAGGTTTTTGTGGTTTTTAAGGATAAATAATAAATGCCAAAGCATCCAAGACTTATCTACAAGACTAAATTTTCTAAGTAGAAAACCTAAGATAAGACTCCTCAAGTAGAATGGTGGAAGAGCAGATTGTAAAGAAGCACAAGTGAATAATAACTTTTAATTGGATATTGAAATAATGATGAAATGATCTTATATTTATAGGTAGATCTCACCCTAAATCCTTCCAATATGTTGACTGTACAGGGTTGACCTAGTCGACCCTATATGTTTTTAGGAGATAAATCACTACGTCTCGAGTTAGGTTGGTCGAAGGCCTAACAAATATCTCAAGTGAAAATACTCAAAAATAGTATAGGTTCAAACCAGTCGACCCTGTACAGTAATCAAAGGCTAAAAATTTTACATGGTCTACCTAGTTGACTTGGTATAATAAATTGGTAAAAGGGGATCAAGGCGATGAAAAAGGGAGGGAAAGGGGAAAATGGCTAGAAGAGTGTGCAAGGGAGGAGTAATAAATTAGGGAATGGTTTTAGGAGCTGTTTGGATTGGTAATAATGTGTTAATAAGGGACAATAATCATGTGAAGCACCAATGGTCTACCCACCCCTTTCTTAGTGTACCCTTTAAGGCGTACACTTAAAGATATTGAGTCTCGACGGGTTCTTACAAGATGTAAAGCATCAGTATTTGATAAAATTTGAAAATATTATGTGTATACATATGCCCCACTCAAATATCATCATGTATCACTAAGGTGTAAGAGGGGATGGTGCTTTGAGAAAAAACATAGTAACACACAATGCTAAGGCTAAAAATAAATGTTACAGTATTTTAAAGGAAAAATAGCTAAAAGTAATGACAAAAAAAGTAAAGAACTAAAAAGTAAATAACTAAAAAGTAGATGCAATGCATAGCTTGACTTACCTTTATCACTGAATGGTTGTATGTTGTGTTGTTAGTTTTGATTATGTAGGGTGCAGAGACTGCTTTTGACAAACCCAAGAATACAAAACTAAAGAGAAAAACCAAACAAACATAAGAAAAGCCAAGATAGTTGGTGCTATGAGGATGGGACGTACTTAGAAAATTTGGAAAGCTAGGATGATAAGTGTTATGTTTGAACAAATGACCAAGTCAAAAAATAAGAGTAAATCAGGAAACCAAAAAGCCAAGGCTACTAAAGATTGAAAACTCAAACAAGCAATCCTTAAGTAAGAAAGGCAAACTCACCAATTCAAACTAAGGATACATGTCAAATAGGATGGTAATCAAATATCAGTGGTAAAATAAGAAACAAAATGGTAAAACGACATTTATGAGTGTGCAGTAACAATCCTTATCTCACTCAACAATGGAAAATGATGCATAAAAGGGAAAACAATATTGATGAGTGAGAAGTAATAACTCAACCTCACTCAACAAAGGAAAAAGGGTATAAAATCATATGTTTGTAACAAAAAGATAGTATAATAAATTATAAATGGTAAAAGAAAAGTAAAACAAGTGTATAAATGTAAATCATGGTGTAAAGAACATAATCCATAGTTACTCAAACATGTTGTTTCGCTCTAAGGATAGATAAAACTAAAATAAAGTAGTGCTAGCATGCTTTTAAGAGGTGAAGAAGAAGGAATTAAAGAAGAAGGAAAAATAGATATGGAATCAAAATTTACCTATCAAAGGGGGAAATGAAATGGGTAGAGGGGAGAATGAAGGAAAAACCAAGGTAGAGGAACTCTTTATCAAATTCAAGACACTCAAATTAGGTTTATCAAAATAAGAGGACTTTCGACCTTAAGGACTCTAGAGAACTTCTCTTATCCACACAAGTCTTAGGTCAACAAATGGAGTATATATATCATCCCATGAAGGCTATATGCATGAAAATTAAAGTGGACCTACCTTCCCACAATGTATTCCCCATTTCTCAAGACTCCTTATAGAGCCGTTGGTCTACTGTGAAGATTGGGTACTTGCATGAGAAAGTAGGTAGCACCATAGAGTTTATTAAATTACCCCATTCCAATCTATTGTACTACCACACCCCAAGGGACCTCGGCTCTATGTGAGCCCAATTGTGGAGTTTGAGCTTTGACTAGAGATAAGAGATGTGCTTGTAATCATGTCTTTTGGTGTGATGTTGACTTTTGAGGTTTGTATATTGCCTTTTGTTTCAAATGATTTGTATTTTAACTTTCTTGATGGATTTTTATATTCCTCCTCCATATGGATTTGGAAAACCAATCATAGGTGCTAAAGATGAATTTCATTTAAATACTTGGCACAAGTTTTCTAAGAGAGAGAACTTCAAAGAGCATGGATACCATGAGTCTCATAAATATAGGTAAAATAAAAGTGTTATCTTGACTTTGACCTTGTTTTATCCAATGTGGAGTGAAAGAAAGTGGAAATCAAGAGGAGTGACACATGGAACAATTTGAATTTTTTTTAAATTGTAAAAAATATGATAAAGGGTAAAAAGGGATAAAATGATAGTAAAGTGTGATTACTTATCATAAGAATAAGGGAAATGGAATAAAACATGCTAACATATATTTTTGTGAAAATTTCATCTAACAAAAGAAGCAAAAGCTAAAGTTTGAGGACAAGGATGTAAAAGAATGAAAAGATGGTAATTTTATAAGGAGGCCCAGGTCCTATCCATAGTCTTACACTACAACTTAATAAAAGATAAACCCATGAGGTACATAAAATCAAGTGAAAGATAAAATGAGGTAAGCAAAAAATGGTAGTTTTGTGAGGAATGTCCAGTCCTATCCGCAGTATTTTGAAGCAACTCATAAAAGAAAAACCCAAGGGGTGCAAAAAAGTGAATAAAAGATAAAGGAGAAAAACAAGTAAAATATGGTAATTTTGTGAGGAATGTTGGGTCCTATCCATAGTCTTACAAAGTAACTCAAAAAATAAAAACCCAAGGGGTGTCAAAAAGAGAAAATGCAAGAAGATAAAGAAGACTATGGCACATCAAGAAACCAAAAGATGAAAAGGGAGGACTAAAGGTTTGTGAAAAAAAAGAACTTGCTACAAAAGGGAGAGACCCATGTAAGTTACCTAAAAAAGTGTTAGATAGATGTAGATAGAAAGCATGAAAAGAAGTAAATGTTCAGGTAAAGTAATTTTTGAGAAATTATGCATTGGTAGGCTCTTTGAAAATATGGCCTTCATTGGTTTGAAGGTGGTAGGTGCTTGGAGCAAGAATATATTTGAATAAATATGGGCCCCATAATTTTTGGGTGTATTTACCTTCTTTACAATGGGTGTAGTCTAATTTAAGGACAAGATGACCAACATTAAATGTGCAAACTTTAACACATTTATTTTGTTGTTTGGCAATACGAGCCTTGTATTGGCAGTTATGTTTTAAGGTGCAAAGATGACATTCATCAAGTAGATCAAGGGAATGAAGATGAGCTTAACACATTTATTCATAATGAATAATACCATGAATATATATAAAAAGAGAAGGAATATCAACTTCTAAAGGAAAAACTCACTCATAACCATAGAGTAGCGAGAATGGAGTTGTCCCAGTGGCAATGCAAATGCTAGTCTGATAAGCCCAAAGTATAGGGTAAAGATGAAGATAATAATACATGCAAGTTTCATGGATTGTATGTTGGATAAATTTATTGATAATTTTATTAGTGACCTCAGCTTGGCCATTACATTGCCATGGAAAATTTGTGATTGATCTTTAATTTGTTGCAAAGTTGTTTAACATATTTATTTTTAAAATTACCATCATTGTCTAAAATGATGTTATGGGGAAAACCAAAGTGGAAAATTCTTTGATTAAAAATAAATTTGGAAAGGGTAGGAATAGTGATGTTAACAAGGGCCATGGCTTCTACCCACTTGGTAAAATATTTGGTAGCAGTAATGATAAAAACTTGCCCATCTTAAGAGTGAGGTAGTTTACCAATGAGATCAAATCCCCATGTGGAAAATGGCCAAGGAGATTCGATGCTTTGAAGTTTTAATGGAGGTGAATTTATTTTATCATCGTTAAGCTAACAAGGATTACACTTTTTAGCATATTTAATTTCATCCTTTTTAAGAGTAGGCCAAAAGTAACCCATACACAAGCATTTACAGGTTGTAGCATGTCTGCTATAGTGGCCATTGAAAATGCACCATGTGCTTGTTCAAGAAGAGGAAGGACCTCATCTTCCATAAAAAAATGGATTAAGGTACCTTCAACATTGTGATAATAAAAAATGTTATATCGAAATACATATTTAAAAGCTTGTTTACGAATACGTGTCTTTTCATGAGAGTCTAAATTAGGACGATATGTTTGATGTTGTAAGAATTGAATGATGTCTTGGTACTGTCATCACCAAATCTCAGATCCTATAAGAGGGTGTTCAATCCTCTTTCATATTTAGGAAACATGGGAACACTTTGAGGTATGTTGGTGTACCTATAGTGGAAGTGAGCCTCTAGATTTTAAGGGTTATCTCCTTGAATGTATCTTGAAGTGCATTCACCTATACTAACTGATTGTTTATGGGGGAAAGGATTAGATTTTTCATGAAAAAAACCTAATCTAAGGGGGTGAAACACCAATATTTTTACCACAAGACTATCATAATCTATCACAAAGAGATAAGGCATACAACACTAGTATAATAGTCCTATAATACACTAACATTAGTATTTCAATAAGAAGGTGACATGCATGAAGACTATCCAAGGTAAGTGAAACCATAGATCAGTTGCATATACTAAGTCTTCCTTGTAAATTTAAGAACAAATCCATACAATTAACAACACTTCATATGACCTTCTAGGCATGAAATCACTTGCATCAAATATGGACAGATTGAGAGAAAGCAAGGATAGATGAATATTTCTTAACCATTCACTATACATATCTTCACACACTTTGAAAAACTAATATATGAACTCAAACTAGATTGATTTATTATCTAAGACAAATTACAATGTCAAAATCAGCAGGGCTTTGCCATACATGGCATGGTATATCTACAAAGGCCAAAATGGCTAGTTCTTATGGAACTTGAAAGAGAGGGGAGAAGAAATAAGTCCAAAGGTCAAAAGGACACGTGTCATGCTGAGAGATAGATTTAAATGTGCATAGGAAGAGAGTTTGAAATTGATCATGCAAATTAAATAAGCACAAGTGTTAATCCAAGATATGAAACTCTTGAAACGTGGCATGAAATTCCCTTTGTTGGCTCAGAAAACTACCTTTATGATTTAGCCTTATTTGAACATAAAAAAATTTATTAGGGATAGGTTTCATGATTGAAATGAGAGGGAATGGTTTCAAACAGGAGGAGGTTTCTGAGAGTACGCAGTCGCCGGCGTCGGCATGCCAGACCGACGTTGGTCAAGGGACGCAGAAGGGAAACCGGCGACGGCAGGGGATCGGCCGGCGTCGGTCACCTCCAGGAGGGCAGGGACCGACGTCGGTCACCTGTAGCGGTCAGAACTGCTGTTGACGAACAGTCAGTTAAGTGAACGCGGAGTTTGCATGTAAAGACCAGTTCGAGTCTTTGAGCTGCCCGTCTAATTTTAGTGTATGCATGAGATCTATATAATAGACTCATGGGCTGTATTGTTAAAGTGGAGAATTTGGAGAAGAGCTATGTGAAGCTTGGAGAGTTCTTCCCATGGTGGAATCAAGTAGGATTCCCCATGTGTGTTTAAGTAAGATCATGTTTGATTTGCAGGGGTGTATGGATGCGAGGGTCAGAAAGGAGATCAGCGGGGTAGCTAGATCCAAGGTGACAGCAATACATCAGCAGGATCATGGAGAGATCTACTTGGAGTACGGTTGTGTACTCGATTGTACAGATGTGCAATGAGGTGAACAACAGCTTATGTTAGTTGTGTGTTGTGACCTATGAGAGAAGATTACTCAGGTGGGAAGATTACTTGGAGCCCTTGAGGAGGAAGCCTCACAGAGGTGGAAGAAGAGTGTGATCTCTTTATTGTAATTTTCTTTGTAATGAGTTGAATATAATTGTATATTGCCTCTCATATTCTGTGTGTCTTCTCATTGATAGTTATTTGTTCTTCTGGATTTCGCATGTTTAGTTGCTTATACATTGGTAATCATGTGTGCTCTTAAATCTAACAAGTTGTGTCAGAGCTTTGGGGAGTTTCGGTCCCATCAGTTGGTATCAGAGCGAGGTTGGACGTTCTCAGAGCGAGCTTGACTAACAGATGGGCCAGATCTGTTAAGTGTTTGTTGATTACAGGTTACTCACAGGGGTTGCTGTTTGAGTGGGAGTATAGCAAGGCAGAATATGGTACAATGAGAATGAAGGAAATCAGGCACAGAATTATCACCACAAGGAGTGTGGTGGGTTGTCTTCAAGTGGGAGCTTGGAGAGGAATACAAGCCAGGATACAGATTGGACAGAGTACTGGTTTTGGGTACAGGTGCAGCTCTTTATCTCCAAGTGGGAGATTGTTAGGGTGTGGAGCTAAAAGCTACACCTTAAGGCAAACAGGAGGAGATTTCTGAGAGTACGCAGTCACCAGCGTCGGCATGCCAGACCGACGTCGGTCAGGGGACGCAGAAGGGAAACTGGCGACGGCAGGGGATCGGCCGACGTCGGTCACCTCCAGGAGGGCAGGGACCGACGTCGGTCACCTGTAGCGGTCAGAACTGCTGTTGACGAACAGTCAGTTAAGTGAACACGGAGTTTGCATGTAAAGACCAGTTCGAGTCTTTGAGCCGCCCGTCTAATTTTAGTGTATGCATGAGATCTATATAATAGACTCATGGGTTGTATTGTTAAAGTGGAGAATTTGGAGAAGAGCTATGTGAAGCTTGGAAAGTTCTTCCCATGGTGGAATCAAGTAGGATTCCCCATGTGTGTTTAAGTAAGATCATGTTTGATTTGCAGGGGTGTATGGATGCGAGGGTCAGAAAGGAGATCAGCGAGGTAGCTAGATCCAAGGTGACAGCAATACATCAGCAGGATCATGGAGAGATCTACTTGGAGTACGGTTGTGTACTCGATTGTACAGATGTGCAATGAGGTGAACAACAGCTTATGTTAGCTGTGTGTTGTGACCTATGAGAGAAGATTACTCAGGTGGGAAGATTACTTGGAGCCCTTGAGGAGGAAGCCTCACAGAGGTGGAAGAAGAGTGTGATCTCTTTATTGTAATTTCCTTTGTAATGAGTTGAATATAATTGTATATTGCCTCTCATATTCTGTGTGTCTTCTCATTGATAGTTATTTGTTCTTCTGGATTCCGCATGTTTAGTTGCTTAGACATTGGTAATCATGTGTGCTCTTAAATCTAACAAGTTGTGTCAGAGCTTTGGGGAGTTTCGGTCCCATCAGTTGGTATCAGAGCGAGGTTGGACGTTCTCAGAGCGAGCTTGACTAACAGATGGGCCAGATCTGTTAAGTGTTTGTTGATTACAGGTTACTCACAGGGGTTGCTGTTTGAGTGGGAGTATAGCAAGGCAGAAGATGGTACAATGAGAATGAAGGAAATCAGGCACAGAATTATCACCACAAGGAGTGTGGTGGGTTGTGTTCAAGTGGGAGCTTGGAGAGGAATACAAGCCAGGATACAGATTGGACAGAGTACTGGTTTTGGGTACAGGTGCAGCTCTTTATCTCCAAGTGGGAGATTGTTAGGGTGTGGAGCTAAAAGCTACACCTTAAGGCAAACAGGAGGAGGTTTTTGAGAGTACGCAGTCGCCGGCGTCGGCATGCCAGACCGACGTCGGTCAGGGGACGCAGAAGGGAAACCGGCGACGGCAGGGGATCGGCCAGCGTCAGTCACCTCCAGGAGGGCAGGGACCGATGTCGGTCACCTGTAGCGGTGAGAACTGCTGTTGATGAACAGTTAGTTAAGTGAACGCGGAGTTTGCATGTAAAGACCAGTTCGAGTCTTTGAGCCGCCTGTCTAATTTTAGTGTATGCATGAGATCTATATAATAGACTCATGGGCTGTATTGTTAAAGTGGAGAATTTGGAGAAGAGCTATGTGAAGCTTGGAGAGTTCTTCCCATGGTGGAATCAAGTAGGATTCCCCATGTGTGTTTAAGTAAGATCAGGTTTGATTTGCAGGGGTGTATGGATGCGAGGGTCAGAAAGGAGATCAGCGGGGTAGCTAGATCCAAGGTGACAACAATACATCAGCAGGATCATGGAGAGATCTACTTGGAGTACGGTTGTGTACTCGATTGTACAGATGTGTAATGAGGTGAACAACAGCTTATGTTAGCTGTGTGTTGTGACCTATGAGAGAAGATTACTCAGGTGGGAAGATTACTTGGAGCCCTTGAGGAGGAAGCCTCACAGAGGTGGAAGAAGAGTGTGATCTCTTTATTGTAATTTCCTTTGTAATGAGTTGAATATAATTGTATATTGCCTCTCATATTCTGTGTGTCTTCTCATTGATAGTTATTTGTTCTTCTGGATTCCGCATGTTTAGTTGCTTATACATTGGTAATCATGTGTGCTCTTAAATCTAACAAGTTGTGTCAGAGCTTTGGGGAGTTTCGGTCCCATCACAAGTGTTAATCCAAGATATGAAACTCTTGAAACGTGGCATGAAATTCCCTTTGTTGGCTCAGAAAACTACCTTTATGATTTAGCCTTATTTGAACATAAAAAATTTTATTAGGGATAGGTTTCATGATTGAAATGAGAGGGAATGGTTTCAAACATGCCTTTTCATACATTATTTATAGTCTTGATCCCCTGGATTCCTCTAAAAGTAAGCCATCATTACCTAAACTCAAAGAAAACTCCTATTTCACATACCTTGCACACTTAGCTTAAAAGATGGCTTTAGTTTCTCATTAAAATACATAAAATGGATTGGATGAAACTTGTAAATACTCTCCATGGCCTTAGAAGCATTAGGAACATCTTAAAAAGGCTCACACTTGAAGCTTTCACCCTTCTCACCATCATGTTCACTATGCCAAATTTGACTGGCTGAGATGAGAGCTCTTGTTTAGGCACATATGAGTTTTTATAAGGAATCAAATTTACATGGGGAGTTATATTAAGTATTAATCTTCCCCTCCATGTGATTGGCATCTTTAGACTCAATCTAGAACCTACAAAATACACAAAAAGGTAAAAAAACCCCTATTTTGTACTCCATCTGTATAATTCCATATAGTCCAAAAGGATGGGGAGTAACCTTTAAGATTTATTTTCAACATCCAATCATTCTAGGTAAACTATGCCATTTGGGTGCACTACTTGCTCAATCTTCTCAAATTGGTCACTAGCAAGGCTTTTGATGAGATTAGGCATGTTTTACCCTCTTAAGCTTCGTTCATAAAGATAGGATGTTGGAATTTTATTGAAAACAAATTCCACTAAATAAAATTTTAGGACCTCCATAAACCTCCCTAAACTCCTTAGATATCCATGTAAGGTGCCAAGGGAGACATGAGCATTCAAAATTTCCCTATCAAGCTCTTTTCTCCATTCCAACAGGCCTAAGTTGTCCTAAAGTCCAAAATTGACTTTATCATGGTTTCCCCTACATCAAAATAGCTTATAAATGTATATTATAACCCTAAAAACATGCCCAAATGGATTATAAATCTCATCCCATGCTAGAGTTTAAGTTGACCTTTCATTTGGACTCTAAGCATAACCATGTCTCATAAGCCTATCTACACTTTTGAGGGTTTAGACCTTCCTATAAGGATTATTACCTCTATGATTGGTATATTATTATTTTTTAGTTATTTTAAAACTCTATATTCCTCTTTTCAAGGTCTGATCAACCTTTAGCCCACCCTTTTCATCTTACTCTCCAAAGCTTGCAAGTTTGCATTTAAGGGGAGTGGCTTCTGTCTGAGACAAAATAGAGGGTACTTCCCCTTTTTTTATAGACAAAAAAATTATTGAATTAGTTTTATCAAGTGATAATTACCTTTTACACCAAAACTCAGTTTTTTTTCATGTCAATAGGCCTCCTAACTCCTTATATTTCCAAGATAGACCCCTAGAAAAGGTAGACTATGCAGGGGTTTTAAAAAGTAGACTATGTACCTTTTGCTAGAGTTCTCTCTTTGTTCCTTATTCACCATGAGATATCCATGAGAAAATATTACCCATATTGGGGTCACTTTTTTATCATGTAAATTTTCAGGGCTTTTCCAAACTCTGCTTTGTTCATGCTTTACCTTGACTGGCCTAGACTGGGGTCATAGACTGTGACTATATTCCTCTTTCCTATAGGTGGTCACACATGATTAAATCTCAGATTTAATGTCTATATGTGTATTTATAATCTTATAAAATCATTTTATATTGTTTTTAACTTATTTATATCATCCTTACACACTTTTCACACTCACATCCCCTAAACCTATTAATTGTTCATCACAGTCAAACCTAGTCAACTATGTTGGAGTCAAAAGCATACTGTAGGTAAATATTCCATTAGAATAAGTTTCATGTCACTTTTTAAACTCTTCAGACATTTGGAAACATCCTCCATATACCAATGTATGTGTTTACCTACTTAAGTCCTTGGTCATAGACTATATGTACTTCAGTCAACTGTAGGTGTATGTTTCAAGGCTTAAGACCCCTGTAGGTGTATGTGAGATTAAAATAATAGTATATCATATTATTTATATGATATATTAGAACATAAATTTCACTTTCACCATTTTTAATCATTCACATATGTTGTCAAGGTCTAGTTTTGCAATTTTAGGTGAAAAGAACTCTTTTGGCTCAAACATGTAGGTGATCACTATCTGAGTTTAGTTCATTGCATCTTAGAGGCTCTTAGAAACCATTATACACTCATCATATTCCCTCAAAATTTTTAATGTTTCATGTCCTATGTGTAGGCTAAAATTAAAACACATTTATAGGCTTTTAAACTCTTGATAACAATTTTATAAGATATCCACAAAATGGCTTGAACCTTTGTTTTTTTGTTTTAGGGAAAAGGTCCCTAAACAAGTATTTTGACCTATGAAAGGTTACTCACTCTTTATTTTCCCACTTAACATAAAAAAACATTCATTATATGTTATCTTACACATGTCAATACTTTAAGGAGAGTTCCACCACTTTTTCAACACTTCCAAACAAGTATTTTCATGCTCTATTAAGTCACTTGTACGTGGTTTTTATAAAATACAACTAGATAGTGTAAATATCTTTCAAAAAACATAATGTATGGACCTTTGATCATCCCATACCCTTATATTCTCTTAAAATTCATTTTTATCACCATGAATATTGTGAACCAAGTTTCAAAACCTTCATTTCAACGTGATCTTCTCTTCCAAGCACCTATAGGTACATGTTCATGCTATGTGATCAAGGTACTAGCACAATCCCTTATTATTCCAAGTGAAGGTTACTAATTAATGTTCCTTATATTAAATTATATTAAAAATAATTATACTCCAAACACACCTCCATGAACATGCTAAATAGGTTCTACACACGTGATTCAACATGGCTGCAAGTGAAATTGAGCAAAGAGTTGACTGTGAGCATGGCAAGACTAAAATTTTGATCAAATAATGTTGTTTTAAGACCAAAAATGGAAAGTATGTGGTTCCTATGGAATTTGAACATGAAAAAAATATTCCCATGATATGAATCCCTTGCATAGAATATAACTTTCTACAAGTAGCGAACTTGACTATCATTCCACCTAGGACATCAACTTACAAGCTGAGCTAATTATCCCAAGAGATATTTTACAAACATGAAAATAAAAATGGAGATAATTTTAGGAGAGATAAAAAATCATCTATACTCAACATCACCAGCTGGGTTGTATGGACCTATCTAAATTAGATAAAACCTATAGGGTGTAGGAAATAGTGAGTAGAAAAACACAATCAACTTACTAGAGATGGTTCATAAATAATACTTAACCAATATTTTTATTTAAATTAATCTATATTATATAAATTTCACCTTCCAAAGGAATTTGGTCTGAAACTTCTCCAATTGTATGTACCAAGCACAAAATTGCTGACTGGTTCTATGTGTCTAGAAGGGTGAAGAAGGAGAATAATAGTTTTAGCTCAAAAATGACACTTCAAAAGTATTTAAATAATGTAAATAACTCTGAATGATCTATATAGTCATCTCAAAACCTTCTCCCACATGTCATGCTCCTTCATGGGTCGTACAAGTGCCAAACTCTTCCTTTTTCAGTTAGATAACCTGCAAGTTTTATATGAACTAACATTAAAAATAGGGAATCTGACTTCTTGGAAATTTTAAAGGAAAATAGGACACTTGGAAACCTTTAAAACCATTCCACTTGTATTTATGACCCTAAATGCCTATTAAATAACTCAAAATGACATATATATAAATTAGATTATGATCAAGGCTAAAATGGCATTAGATTACACTAAATAAACTCTAACACACCCAATGACAATATATTAGACCCCTATATAAGTTTTTACTATAGGTGGGTTGACCCATCTTGACTTGTGGTCAAAATGGTTAATATCTTTGGTGATTTCTCAAGGGTGGCATGCTTGTTATGCCATGAGCAATTGCCTAATCCTATCCATTGGGTTATGGGTTCACATGTACATAGGGTTGACACACACTTTGACTTTGAAAGCATACTAAACACAATGAAAACCAATAAGAAGCAACACACAAGATAAGAAACTAAGTAAAAACACACTTGTGCTTCATGAGCACTTATGGAACACACACAACAAACCAAACTAGCTAACTCAAACACTAACTAACCTGAGATGAACACTTCCTCCTAAATCAAAGGGGAAGTTTGAAACCACTCTTGATTTATGACATAGAGGAATGAATGAGGCATGTATCCTTTTGATCATTGGCATTGATGTCTCCATCTTCTTCATTGGCATGGTGTTCAATGAGAACCAAGTAGCTCCAAATAAGCTAACTATGGAATTAAATTCTTCTTGTATCCAAATAGTCTCAACGTTCTCATATGGATCCTCAACTATGATATTTAATGGTGATTTAACAAGAAATACTTTCTTGATTTTCATGGTGCTCTCAATGAGATTGGGTTTCTTTTTAGTTGCAGAGTTATTTAAGCTCATCAAAAAGCTCTACGTAGTCTACCCAATCTTGATCATTATCCTCCATGGAAGACTCTTCCTTCATCTTGTCATGTACTTCACCCTCATCTTGGTAAAGATCTTCAAGCTCTTGAAAGGGCTTCATTTGTAGTTTCCAATCATCTTTGTCTTCCTTTTCATCTAGAGCCACTACCTCTTTGAAAATCTCTCCTTGATATATGAGGTCATCAAGTTAGTGTTCTTCAAGCTCTAATGCAGCTGCAGGTGATTCAAAATTAGATAGAGGTATTGGGTCCTCTTCAATACCAACAAATTCCATCTTGGTCTTAAGAGATTATTCTATGAGTGCAACCTCTTGAGGGAAGACTTAAAATTGTTCTCCATCCTTGATAGCACATTCATATTCATGTTTGAGATGATCATCAAAAACTTTATGATTAGATGTAGAGTCTTCTTCAAGTACTTCCCTCTTCAAGTCTTTGTCGCATTCCTCATAGATAGCTACAAAAGAGTCTTCAACATGTTTATTTTTATCTAAGAAGGCAAAATTACACTTATGATTAGCAAAGGGAGTCCCTATAGTGATTTCCTCTTCATATTCACTCATGAGATCTTCTTGATCAACTATGAATTGAGTTTGATCCTCTTCACGTACTTCTCTCAAGATGGGTTCTTCCTTAAGAAGGGGTGAGATGGGAGGTTGATGGATGGGATCATGTGAAGGATATGGAATGAGAGGTGTATTGGAAGGTTGATGAGTTGGATATGGAGTGTGGGATGAAGGAGAAGACTTATGAGTGGATTTGGGAAAGAGAAAAGCACTAGTAAGATCATAGGGAAGTGAATTCTTGGGCTGATTAGAAGGACTAACATCTACATAAGTAGGAGTTGCATCTAGACAATAATTTTTTGAAATTCTTCAATAGCATCATGTTGATTTTTTAGCTCTTTATCCTCCCACATACTTATCCTCTTTATTGAACATTTAAGGGACACCTTTGACAAGTCCATTTCTTCTTTGATCTCCCATTGAGTTCCTTCTATCTCTTCAAACATATCCAAAGTCTGCATATGACCTTGGGAAACACCTCTCAACCATTCCATAAGATGACCAAGGAGTACATCACACTCATCATCCCATGTTATCATATTATCTTCATTAACTAGTACATGTGATATGGATGCGAATAAAGACCTGATATAAGATGGAAAAAATGGAGGAAGAGGGTAATGATGGGATCAAGACCATCTTTAAATAGTTGCATTCTAGTCTATAGGAAACTATATCTTACCTTATAATACCTTGATATAGAGTCCATAGAAACATTTTGTTCCTCATGACAAGACTCATAGGAGTACTCTTGAGGTTCATAGGTATCATGGTATGGTTGGTAGGACTCATATTGGGATTGGTAGGAAGGAATTTCTTGATAGGTATCTTGGTAGCCTTCCTCATAGGGTTGTCCAACAACATGGTGTCCATAAGGAGGGGAAAATAAAGGGCTATATGGCTGTCATGGATCATAAGATTGATAGCCATTTTGATAGGATTGTTGAGGAGTAAAATGTGGCTCATAGCAAGGTTGATAGGGAGGTTCATGATAGGGCTATTGGCCATAGTTGTTCATATCAACCTCATATGTCAAAGAAAACAAAAAAATTGATTAAAATTTTCAAAAAGATATATCTAGGTTGCTTACAACCAAAAGTTATCATTCAAAATCGCCATTGGTGCTAGATTGACTTACTTCCAAAATTTGATAGAGGAAAGCCATACCAACAATCTTTCCACTCTCTTGGGCCTTTATCCCATTGGGTGTGCCAGAACTATTGTCACCAAATCTCACACGCTAGAAGAGAGTGTTCAATCTTTTTCCAGATTTGGGCAACATGGGAACACTTCCAGGTATGTGGGTGTAACTATAGTGGAAGTAAGTCTCTAGATTTTAAGGGCTAGCTCCCTGAATGTATCTTAAAGTGCTTTCACCTATACTAATTGATTGTTTATGGGGGGAAAGTGTTAAATTTTACATGAAACAAACCTAATCTAAGGGGGTGATACATCAAGATGTTTACCACAAGACTATCAAACTCTATCACAAAGAGGAAGGGCATACAACACTACTCTAATAGTCCTTAAATTCACTAACATTAGTATTTCAATAAGAAGGTGACATGCATCAAGAATATCAAAGGTAAGTGAAACCATAGATTATTTGCAGATATGAAGGCTTCTTTTTACACTTAATAACATACACATACACTTTAAAACACTTCATATGACCTTCTAGGCATGGAATCACTTGCATCAAACATGGAAGGATTGAGAGAAAGCAAGGATAGATGAATATCTCTTAACCATTCACTATACATCTCTTCACACACTATGACAAACTGAAATATGAACTCAAAAGATATTTATTTATTGTCTAAGACAAATTATAATGTCACAACTAGTAGGTCTTCGCCATACATGGTGTGGTATATCTATAAAGGCCAAAATAACTAGTTTTTATAGAACTTGAGAGAGAGAGGAGAAGAAATAATTACAAAGGTCATAAGGACACTTGTCATGATAAGAGAATGATTTACATGTGCATGGGAAGAGAGTGTGAAACTGATTATGCAAAGTCAATAAGCACAAGTTTCAATCTAAGACATGAAACTCTTGAAATGTGGCATGAAATTCCCTTTGTTGGCTCATAAAGCTTCCTTCATTATTTAGCCCTATTTTAACATCCCAAAACTGATTTAGGATATGTCTCATGGTTGTAATGAGAGTTAATGGTTTTAGACATGCCTCTCCATGCATTGGTTGTAGTCTTAATCCCTTGGATTCCTCTAAAAATGAGCCATCACTGCCTAAACTCAAAGAAAACTCCTCTTTCAGACACCTTGCACACTTGGCTTCCAAAATGGATTCCATTTCTAATTAAAATACATAAAATGGAGTGTATTACACTTGGAAAGACTCTCTATGGCCTTATAATCATCAGGCACATCTTAAAAAGGCTCACACTTGAAGCTTTCACCCTTCTCACCATCATGTTCACTATGCCATTTTTGACTAGCTAAGATGAGAGATATTGTTTAGGAATGTAGGAGTTTTTTTTAGGAATTAAATTGACATAGGGAGTTATCTTAAATATTAAACTTCCCCTCCATGTGATTGGCATCTTTAGACTCCTTTTAGAACCTGCAAAAGACATAAAAAGGTTAAGAAAACCCTATTTTTTACTCCATTTATATAATTCCATATAGTCCAAAAGGATAGTGAGTATAATTAAAGAGTTATCTACAAAATAAAATCATAATTATAGGCAAACTATGCCACTTGGATGTACTACTTTCTCAATCTTCTCAAATTGGTCACTAGTAAGGGTTTTTTATGAGCTTAGACCTGTTTTACCCTCTTAAGATTCGATCATAAAGATAGGACTTTAGATTTGAAAAAAAAATCCACTAAATAAAATTTAATGACCTCCATAAACCTCCCTAAACTCCTTATATCTCCATGTAAGGTGCCAAGGGGTATATGAGCATTCAAATTAACCCTATCGAGCTCTTTTCTTCATTCTAACAGGCCTGAGTTATCCTATAGTCCAAAATTGAATTTATCATGGTTTCCCATACATAAAAATATATTATACATGTCTAATATGACCCTAAAAAAATTCTCATTTGGATTATAAATCTCATCCCATGCTAGAGTTGAAGTTGACCTTTCATTTGACACTAAGTATAACCATGCCTCATAAGCTTATATATACTTTTAAGGGTTTAGACCTCTCTATAAGGATTAATACCTATTTAATTAGTCTCCTATATATTTTTAGGTATGTTTCAACTCCATATTCCTATTTTCAATGTTTAATCAACCTTTGGCCCACCTTTTTCATCTTACTCTCCAAAGCCTGCTAGTTTGCATTTAAGTGGAGTGCCCTCTATCTGAGATAAAATAGAGGGAAATTACCCTATTTTTATAGACAAAAAAATAAGTTTAGTATTTTAAAAAATTTATAAGTAAATTATAAACCAAAACTCAGCTTTTGGTCATGTCAATAGGCCTCCTAACTCCTTATATTTTCAAGACAGAGCCTTAGAAAAGGCAGACTGTGCAGGGGTTTTGGAAAGTAGATTGTGTAATGTTTGGTAGAGTTATTTCTTTATTATTCACCATGATATATCCATGAGAGAATATTACCCATATTTGGGTCACTTTTTAATAATGTAAACCATCATGCCTTTTCCAAACACTGCTTTGTTCATGCTTTACCTGGACTGGCCTAAACTGGGGTCATAGACTGTGACTATATTCCTCTTTCCTGAAGGTGGTCACACATGATTAAAGCATATATTTAATGTATATATGTGTATTTAAAATCTTATAAAACCATTTTAATTTTTTTAAAACTTATTTATATCATCTTTATGCACTTTTCACACTCACAGCCCCTAAACCTGTTGACTATTCATCACAGTGAAACCCAGTCAACTATGTTGGAGTCAAACAGATCCTTTAGGTAAAGATTACCTTAGAATAAGTTTAATGTCACTTTTTAAACTCATGATCCATTAATAAATATCCTCCATAGACCAATGTATGTGTTTACTTGCTTAAATCCTTGGTCATAGACTATATGTACTTTAGTCAGTTACAGGTGTATGTTTCAAGGCTTAAGACACTTGTAGGTGTATGTGACATTCAAAGAATAGTATATCATCCTCTTTATATTATATATTATGTCATAAATTTCATTTTCACCATTTTTAATCATTCACATACATTGGCTAAGGTCTAGTTTTACAATTTTAGGTGAAAAGGACTCTTTTGGCTCAAACATGTAGGTGATCACTACCTGAGTTTAATACATGAAAATGCATCTTTGAGGATCTCAACAACCATTCTCCAATGATCATATACCCTCAAAAAAATTCATGTTTCATGTCCTATGTGGAGGATACAATGCAAACACATTATTAGGCTTCAAAACACTTGACAAAACTTCTATAAGATATCCACAAAATGGCTTGAACCTCTATTTTCCTATTTTAAGGAAAAGGTCCCTAAACAAGTCTTTTGACCTGTAAAAGGTTCCTTAATATTTATTTATCCACTTAACATAACAAAAATCCATGCTAGTGTATCTTCCACATATCAGGACTTCAATGAGAGTTCCACCACTTGTTCAACACTTCCAAACAAGTATTTTCATGATCTGTTAAGCCACCTATAGGTGGTTATTCTAAAATATAGGCATATAGTGTAAATATCTTTCAAATGACATAATGTATGGACCTTTGATCACCCCATCCCATTATATTCTCTTAAAATTCATGTTTATCACCATGAGAATCTTGAACCTAGTTTCAAAACCTTCATTTCAACATGATCTTCTCTTCCAAGCACCTATACGTGCATGCTCATGTTATGTGACTATGTGTGTGATCAAGGTACTAACAAAGTATCTTATTATTCCAAGTGAAGGTTCCTAATTTATGTTCCTAATGTGAGAGTATTTTAAACATCATGATACTCCCAATACACCTACATGAACATGCTAAACAAGTTCTACACACATTATTCAACATGGCTACATGTGAAATTGAGCAAAGAATTGATTGTGAGCATATCAAGACTGAAATTTTGATCAAATAATTGTGTTTTAAGACCAAAAATTTAAAGGAAGTGGTTCTTATTAAATTTAAACATGGGAAACACCGTTTTCCATTCATATGAATCCCTTGCATAGAATACAACCTTCTGTAAGTATTAAACTTGATTGCCATTCCACCTAGGACATCAACTTACAAACTAAGCTAATAATCCCAAGAGATATTTTCCAAAAATTAAACAAAGCATGTAGTTAATTTTATAAAATATCCAACATCATCTAGACTCAAAACCACCAGGTGGGTTGTACAGACCTGTCCAAATTAAATTAAAACCTATAGGGTGTAGGAAATAATTAGTAGAAAAACATAGTCAACTTGCTAGAGATGGTTCATAAATCACATTTGACTAATATGAAATTTTTTTTTATGGAATTTAAAATATCTAAGTGTTATTTCATCTCCCAAAGGTTTTTTATCTGAAACTTATCCAATTGTCTACACCAAGCACAAACCTGTTGATTGGTTTTGTGTGTCTAGAAGGGTGAAGGAGTAGAATGTTTTTAGCTAAAAAATGACACTTAAAAAGTATGTCAATAATGTAAATGAGTCTAATAAAGCTTAAGATTCATCTCACAACCTTCTCCCATGTGTCACACTCCTTCATGGGCTGTACAAGTGCCAAACTCTTCCTTTTTCAATTGATTTCCAAATTCTTAGTTATATAACCTACAAGTTTTAGATGAACTAGCATTATTGATATGGAATTTGACTTATTGGAAAATTTAAAGTAAAATAGGACACTTGGACACGTTGAAAACTATTCCACTTGCATTTATGACCCTTAAATGTCTATTAAATGACTCAAAATGACATATAAATCAATTAGACTATGATCAAGGATAAATTAGAATTAAATTACACTAAATAAACTATAACACACCCTATGAAAAAATGTTAGACCCATATAATAGTTTTTACTATAGGGGGTTGACCCATTTTGACTTGTGGTTAAAATGGTCAATAGGTATCATAGGCTTTGTCGAATGGTAACAACCTCGATGTGGCAAATAAGCAAATCTAGTGGTTGAGTAGAAGATGGAGATTTTTGTATGCGAATAAGAAAATTAGGATTGGAAAGGACTTGGTGTGGATAAAAGAGAGATTTTGAAGAGGAAAGAGAATCAACAATAGAATTTTGATCTCTAGAAATAGGCTCAATAGTGAAATAGATTAAATTTGTAGCAAGAGTGGTTGAAATTTGATGATATGTGATGAGGTTCTCACTTTTACATTGATAAGCATCATTAACTTGGTGGAAAATAAGCTGAGAATCACCTGAATCATGAAGGTATTGAATGTCTAAATCAAGATCAACTTATATTCCTAAAATGAGAGCTTCATACTCAGTCATATTATTGGTGACATCAAAGGTGAAGCAAAATGCTAAAGGACTGGTCTTTCCAAGAGGACTTGTGAGAATTCAACCTGCTCCAGCTCCTTGAAGGCATTTATCACCATCAAAGTGAAAGTTCTAAGTATTCTCATGCAAGATGACATTAATTTTAGGAATCTCCTCGATAACTACTTTTGCTTTAGTAGTACTAGAGGGAGTAGTAGATTCATCAAGATTATTGGCTTAAAGATCAATGGTAAAGCTATGAAAATAATCTTTGAGAGAAATATCTTTATTAAAACCTTTGATGTAAAGGATATTATCATATAAAATATTATCTTGAAGATAAGAAGTGGTTGGTATGGGAGCTACGGTAAGTTGATTAGCTATTATTTGCCCTTTGATACATTTTTGAGTGATTATGTGGAAAACAAATTCCATAAAGAGGACCATCCATTTACCAATTCTATCTCTAGGAAGAAAGGCTTTGGAGAAGAAATGATGGAGGGGGTCAGAATAAAAAATGACATAATTAGTTTGGTAAAGCATGTAATGGCAAAACTTTTTAGTTGTGAAATAGATGATGAGACAATCATGCTCAATTTTGGTATAACATGTTTCATAATCGATGAGGCCTTGGCTAATGTAGTATATAGCATACTCTCTTCTCATATCATCTTGTTGGGAAAGCATTGACCCAACTTAAATAGGTGTGGAAGAAGTACATAAAATCAAAGGTTTATCATTAGAAGGAAGATGAAGTGTAGGTGGATGAAACAATGACTCTTTCATGTTATCAAAGGCTTTTTGACATGGATCCATCCATTCTAGATCAATACCTTTCTTGAGAAGGAAATTGATTGAGTGAATTTGCTATGCCATTTCAAGAATGAATCATCTAATTGCCCCAATTTTTCATAAATAAGTACAAATGTTTGGAATAGAACAAGGAATGGGCATGTCACTGATAGCATAGTCCGAAAGATGATTCTTGAGGAGATGATCAAAGATGATAGCAAGATTAGAAAGATGATTCTTATGATGTTTGGATTTAGCAATGAGATCATCCACATAGGTTTCAACAATTTTATGAACGAGATCATGAATATGTGAGTCAATGCTCATTGGTAAGTGGCTTTATCATTTTTAAGATCGAAAGGCATTTTGACATAGTAATAGGTTCCCCATTCCATGGTAAAAGTAGTCTTATGTTGGTCCTCAGGAGCGATATGAATTTGATCATATCTTGAGAAACCATCTATAAGAGATAACATTTTTTAACTAGCTATGGAATCAACGATGGCATATATTGAAGGTAAAGGGAAGTTGTCCTTGAGACAAGCAAGATTAAGATTATAGAAATTAATAAAAATGTGAATAACCATAGTGTATTTCTTCTGAACAGGAATAATGTTGGAAATTATTCAGAATAATCCATTGGTTTAATAAATTTAGTATCAAGTAATTTGATGATTTCCTTATGACATAAAGTGGAAACTTCAGGTGGAAATTTTCTTTGTTTTTTATGAATAGGCTTGGCATCAGGATAAGTAATGATGTTATGCACCAAAATGCTAGGGTCAATGTCAAACATGTCCTCGTAGGACCAAGTGAAGGCCTCATGATATTTGTCAAAGAATAAGCTAAAATTATCATGTTTAGGAGTGATATGAATTTGATCATATCTTGAGAAACCATCTATAAGAGATAACATTTTTTAACTAGCTATGGAATCAACGATGGCATATGTTGAAGGTAAAGGGAAGTTGTCCTTGAGACAAGCAAGATTAAGATTATAGAAATTAATAAAAATGTGAATAACCATAGTGAATTTCTTCTGAACAAGAATAATGTTGGAAAATTATTCAGAATAATCCATTGGTTTAATAAATTTAGTATCAAGTAATTTGATGATTTCCTTATGACATAAAGTGGAAACTTCAGGTGGAAATTTTCTTTGTTTTTTATGAATCGGCTTAGCATCAGCATAAGTAATGATGTTATGCACCAAAATGCTAGGGTCAATGTCAAACATGTCCTCGTAGGACCAAGTGAAGGCCTCATGATATTTGTCAAAGAATAAGCTAAAATTATCATGTTCAGTAGGTAAGATGTCATGAGACATAGTAATTGGTCGAAGATAAGATGGAGAACCATATTCGAATGCATGTGGTTTCTTCAATATGCATGGCATTTTTATCTTGAAAGTGGTATGGTGCATTGGGTAAGACATAAATGGGATTTATTTTAGGATAAATGATAGCAACAAAGTTGTTGAAACAAGGAGTTTTAGTTTTAAAATTTCCAAGTTTATGATGTTGTCGAGGAAGTTGAGGTTCTCATGTGTAAATTAACTCAAGGATAGATTCGTCATTAGGCAAGGTAGGAAGAGGACCGTAATACTCGACATCTACTTCAAGATCTAGAATTTTATTTCCATGGTGATCATACTCAAAATGTATCTGATGAACATCATTTGCCTTGGCATCTAATGTTATTTCAGGATTAGAAGTAGATGGATTAGGAGTTAGAATATTAATGTGTTCAATAATGGGAGAAAGATTGGATTTAATGATTGGATCGATAGGTGGTAAAGGAGATGTTGCAATTTTTAGAGGTTCAGAAAGTATAATTTGCTCTACCACCCAAGGAGTATCAATAAGAGGAGAATTAGTAGGAGGCACATGACCCTTAGGATCTAAGGTATGATTCATAGAAATGGTATGAACATCCTAATTAAAATCATAAATTTGGGCTAAGATTTTTTGATAATGCTGGACATCCAAGTCTTTAAATTGATCTTTGGCCATTATATAGTTATCATCATATGTTGGAAAAATTATACATGTTTGAGAATCAGGGAGATTTTTAGAGGGTGAAATCCCAGTATTATTGAATGTATGAGGAGACATGATGAGAGGATCTTGAAATAATTTGGCCAATCCAAAATCATTATAAGTGGAGGCATATTCTATTAAATAAATCTCTTGAGCATTTAATGGAGGGATAAAATCGGTAATCTCATCAATAAGAGGAATAGTATGATCCTTGGGTAATAGAGAATGAGGAAGCTAGTGAAAAATGTAAGGAGATAACTTGGTATTATTGTAAGTATTTTTCAAATCATTCGGCTCATCCTCATCGAAATCTACAAGATTAACTTATAAATCAATATTCATGTTGATGAATTTGGGTAAAGGAGGACTATTGATTTTAGGAATGGTAGCAATACAATATTGTGATTTAGGATTGGGAACTTGAATGCTCCATGGATTAGGATCAACTTCATGCTTATACTATTTTCCATTATGTCATAATTTAATACATTGACTACCATAAGAAGTAATGGCCCTCATTCAATGAGTCCATGGATGACCAAGGAGTATGTTGTAAGATAGGAGTAAGTCAAGAACCATAAGCTTGGTTTGAATAGTCTTAGTTCCAATGGTTAATGAAAGCCAAATATAACCAAGTGGTTTTTAATTGGTCTTGTCGAAACCATGATAGGTAAGACAGGTTTGTTTGAAATGATCCTTATTATAACCAAGTTGTTGGATGAGCCATAAAGATGTCACATTAATACTATAACCTTCATACACTCTAAATTTTTGGATAAGAGTGGTATTAATGGCTAATTTGATGAAAAGTGGTGGATCATCAACATGAAAGAGAATTTCATCATTGATCATGTCCTCTTCAAATAATTCAATAGAAGGTTTGGAAGAAGGACACATAGTTTCAATGGTATTTACATCAGTAAGTTGGGATTCAATAGAAGGCGGTTCTTCAACTAAGGAGGATAGATCCTTAATTTATTGGAGTTGTTACATAAGGAATTTATGATGATAAGGATAAGTATGAACCAACTCCATAAGTGGACTCTTACAAGGCATAGAATTGAGTTCTTCAAGAAAGTTTCAATGCGACATAGAAGAACCAAAATGAGGTTTAGAAGGTAAATTAGATTTTAGAAGAATAGATGTGGTTGGAGTATCGAAAGGAGGAGATGGTTCATCTTGGTCTTCTGAACGAAGATTAGTAGTGGTAGTATCTTTAATAATTTATTCCTCCAAAGATGGCTTCTTAAGCTTGGTAATGGGATCTTTATGAGCCGGTTTACAATGATAATTAACATTAGCAGTATTGACATATTGATAATTATTGAAATATTATTCATAATTGGTGTTAATAAAACAAACATCCTTAGTATTTGGTTGATTATTTGAAGAATATTTTTCATTATTAGAGGTATAATATTTAGAATCTTATCATTTTTGAGAAGAATCAATGTATTCTTGATGATGAATATTGATCATAGCTTCATGATTGAATGATTCACCAAGCATATAGGAGACAAAAAATTTAGTGAGCCCTCTACAAGATTCATGAGAATACCCAATGTTAGCATGGAACCAACAAAATATATTGGGGTCATACCACTTAGGAGGAACATTTGGATATATGAAAGGTTTTGAGGGTGGTAAAAAATGTTTCATTTGCTAAACCAAAAGAGGTGTATGAGAAGGTAAAGGAACATCAATTTTGGTAACTCCTAGTTTGGTTTGCAGAGTATTACTAGTGATAGCATTAGATTTTTGTCAAGATCCTTCAACAAGTTTAGGATTAGGTTTGAATTGCTTCATAATAAAATATTTATGTTTAGCTTGATCAAGAGCTTCATTAAGTGTTTGGGGAGCAAAGGTTCGAACCTTATATTAGAGAGTGGGAATTAAAGTTATGATAAAGATTTTGAATAAGTTATCATCAGTCATGTTATGGTCAACTTTATGATCTAAATATTTACATATTTTGATAAAGTCATGAGCTGATTCATTGGGATATTGCTTAGCATTGATGAAGTGGTTAAGATAATTTTTGGGAAGATCATTGTGTTGAAACTCTTTAAACAAAGGATTAACCAAATCTTCAAGCCACTAAATAAAATGTTTGATAAGTTGATTATACCATTCTAATATATCTCCAATGAAGGTTTTCACTAAGAGTTTAATTGTGGTGAAGGTATTAGTTTGGATCCACTCTTTATAAAGGTTACCAAAGGCTTTGAGAAAGTAGGCATGGTCTTTAGTCCCATCATACTTGATAGTTAGAGATATATTACCAATATCAATGGAAATAATGAAGGAAGCCAAAGGCTCATTTTGAATAGTTTGAATCATCTTGTTATTCATTATGGGTTGAGGAATAACATTCCTTAAGGCATACTAAAGAGGTGGAGGAATGAAATTGGGATTAGATTGAGGATGCATAATTGGATGTTGATTAGCCACATTGATTAAATATTGTTGAAGTTTCATCACCTGGTTGGTGTTAGAATTTTCCATTATGTTCATTTATTGGACAACTTGGGATAAAATTTGAGTTGCATTAGGAGGTGGGTTGGTGTTGGTATGAGCACTCCCCAGATTGGTGTTAGGGGAAGGATTAATAGAAGAAGTATTATTAGTGGGATTATTAAGTAAACTTGTATCAATTACTCCCACACTAGTTTGAATATTTTGAATATCAGAAGTTTATTGGTAAGTATAAAAAGGATTAGGTCCATCAACTTCATCTTGAGGTGTTATTTTCACCATATTATAATTCATGGGTGAAGGAGGGGAATTACCCCAAGAGTGATGGTACTCTTGGGAGGAAAAAAGAGGGAGAAATGAACATCCCATATAATATCTAAATGGATTCAAGTTATCCAAGAAGATTCTGATAGGAGACTTCATTATGACTGAAGAGAGATGAATAGAATTCAAATAAGTAAAAATAGAGAACTAGATTGATAAATATGGAAGGAAAAAAGCAATATAAGGTTGATTAGATAGACCAAGCACAAAAAATTGGGTCTGCAAATAGTATAAGATTGACTGGGTCGATCCAGTATAGTGAATATAAGCTGGAAAAAGATTCAGGGTTGACTAGGTCGACCTAGTACAATAGATATGAAAATTTAAGAAGCATATAATAGACTATGAACTAAATAAGATACTTTTTGCAAGTAATTTAAAAAGTAAGAGCTGAAGGGAAACAAATAATCAACTGGATTTAAGCTAGCTAATCTAATTGAAGCGAACAACACAAAATCTTGCACCAACACTAGTTAATGCAAGTTTGTTTAATTTAAAATATAGTTGATCAAAGAGCAAGCAATAAACTTGGAAAGTAAAGAGATAACTAATTGGTCAACCTGAATGTTTATTAGATTATTAAGATATTATTTTTAAATGTGATGGGAAGTTGGTTGTAAGCAAGGAAATATAATGGCAATCTAAGGATGGTTTTAGGTAGTTTGGGTGAAAAGGGATCTATAGTGGTAATGATACAAGCTTAGAATTGGGGCCTACCCCCTCACTTCACACATTGCAACAATAAGGGTGTTGAGTGCTTAGCCAAAATATACCAATAACCACATTTTATACTTGACTAGAACATCAATTCAGCTTTCCCCTTAGTAATGAAATCCAAGTAGGTTGGCCTTGGGTAGACAATTGTTAAAATGCTTGTTTAGATTTTGTGATTTGGTTGTGTATGCAAACAAATACATAATAGTGAAACTAAATGATTAATTAAAAAACCACCTAATTGAACTATGTGATCTATTCTAAGTCTGTAAGCAACCAAAAAAGAAAGTGTGAACTAATTACTAGCATATAAGGTTAATTCCAACTTTGAAACAAGGTACAATGTTGATATAGTCAATAGTGTATGCAAAAAATACATAACGGGGTCAAACGTGTACTGTGGAAGCAAGGTCTGAAAATGAACAGGGTCGATAGAGTCAATCCAGTTATCTAAATAACACATAGAACTGAGTCAGTAGGGTCGATCCAATTGAATGTGTAGGGGCAATTTTAAAGATTACAAATTATAAAAGAAAAAACTATAAAGAAAGAGATAAAAATAAAGAAAAGAACCTTGGTAGATCAGAGATGTAGAGAATGAAGATTGATGTTTAAGAACCTTGATATATGCTTGAAAATTATGCTAACTAGGTTGACTGGGTTGATCAAGCTTTATAGAGACCTGCTCCTAAGTCCCTGAAAATGTATAGGGTTGAATAGGTCGACCTAGTAATCTAGACTAGATGTCAAAAAATCCAAAAACATGTATTAGGTTGACAGGCTCGATCTAGTAGCCTATACCTGAGATTTTATGCATAGAAATTAGATATTAGGTTAACAAAGTTGATCTAGTATGAAAAATATATGATAAAAATAATGATTAAAGAATGAAATAATGAAATAAGGTAAATAAATCTTGTAAGGGTTAGTTCACGTCAGGTTCTCCAAAATGTATGCAATCAAAAATGCATCATGTCTATAAATCAATCCTGGCTTAGAGAAGATAGATCATACCTACACTTATGATTGGGAATACATTTTTTAAACAAGAGCATGAACAATATTGGGATCCACTAGACCTAATTAGGGGATCATTTGTCACAATACACCATGCTAAGAAGGGTTCCAAGGCCTACAGTACAACACAATCATGCAACAACCCTAAAAGAGTCCTAGGTTTAATGTTTCACTATATATCTAATAATAAGAAAGTAAATCTAATCTAGTGCACACTAAATCTTGTGGCACAACATGAGGGGTTATTAAACAATCAAAACATGTATAAGAGAATCTTAATTAATCTTAGTATGAGTAAGGCCCTAATACATGGAATATTAAGAGTAATATTATTCAAACCAATACTTATGCTACTTTTATCTACTAAAGAGAGGAGAACAAAGTTACAATATACTTACTTGAATGTGAACCCATCGAGACTCAATCTCTCCCTTGGCTAAATGGGCCTTGTAATAGGTTGATATGGTCTGTAAGGAGAACTAATAAAGACCAAAAAATCCAAGACATATCCACAAGACTAGATTCTCCAAGTATAAACTCTAAGCTAAGACTCCTCAAGTATAATGGTGAAATAGAAGATTATAAAGAAATGCAAGTGAATAATAAATATTGATTGCATATTGAAATAATGATGAAATGATCTTGTATCTATAGGTGGATCTCACCCTAAATCCTTCCAAATATGTTAGTTGTTTAGGCTTGACCCAGTCAACCCTGTATGTTTTTGGGAGATAAATCATTAGGTCCCGAGCTAGGTCAGCCGAAGGGATAACAAAGCTCTCAAGTGAAAATACTCAAAAATAGTACAAGGTCAACCTAGTCAACCATGTACAGTAATCAGAGGCTAAAAACTATACAAGGTTAACCCAATCAACCTAGTACATTCAACTAGTAAAAGGGGATCAAGGTGATGAAAAATGGGATGAAAAGGGGAAAAAGGCTAGAGGAGTGTGTAAGGGAGGATTAATAGCTTAGGGAATGGTTTTAAGATCTAGTTGGATAGATAATAATGTGGCAATAAGGGATAATAATCTTGAAAAGTACCAAAGGTCTACCGACCCCTTTCCTAGTGCACCTTTTAAGGCATGCACTCAAATATATTGAGTCTTGATGGGTTACTGTAAGATGTAAAAAATTATTATTTGATAAAAGTTGAAAATATTATGTGTATATAGTTTCTTTCTTAGCTATAATTTCCTATGCAAGGGTTTTTTCTTTAACTATTTTTTGGCATCCATAACTTCTATGGGAGAGCTTAAAATTCCCAAATTTTTGACTACTTGAACATATCATTTTTCCTCCTACAAAATTAGCTAACAACTTTATCGGAGTTTGACTGGAGGAGTAAGGTTTTCTAATGAAACCTCTATTTATCGTTTTGACCTTTGGTGCAATATGTTCAGAGCTGAGGATGCTAAAGATGGCCCTTATTCTATTTGTGTTGTTGTGGGAGGAGGAGAAGAAGGACATGATGATTTCTTATCATATATTTGGGAGGATTTTCTTAGAAATGAGGACTCAACTTTTTAACCTTTAGGTTTTTATATAAAATGATGATGACAGATGAGGTTAATCAAATGATGATGTCTGACTGACCCAATTCCCCTTTTTAATTTTTGATCTACATTAATTATATCATGGTGAAGAAAGGATGGTAGGTTTACCTCATATTCTGGTTCAATGGTTCCTTTTCTCAAATGAATGGGAAGCTTCATGGTATCTCCACTAACCATGGTGAATTGGCCATCATAGGTAAGATACTTCATGACCCAAAAAGAAACATTCTACCATGGCTATGGAATATTATCTCACATGATTCCTCTAGCCATACCTTGTGGGGTTTTGGATAACTTGGGATAGAACTCATTTCATTAAATGAACATTTGAATTAAGTTGATAAAACTTAATTTATCAATGACAACCACTCATTAGGAATTCTAGAGAGTGCACTGATCACAGAGGAATCCACCAAAATATGCTCACCTCTGACAACATAATGATCCTCATCAAAAACTTTAAAATATTCTTGGACAATATTTTCTTGAAAACCCTAAATTATTTTTATAAAATTCAACCATCCTACTATCTTAAAAATATCCCTAGCTGATTCATCTTATAGCAATGCATTTGCTGACTCTAGTTCACTTTTCTTCTTCTTGCCTCCCATTTTTGGATTTGTTCATAGTTCTCTCAAAAACTTGTTTGTGCAATGAAAAAATGAGCTCAAAATTTCATGGAGTACAGAGAAAGGAAAGTAATTGGGGATGTGATGCAATAATGAATAGCAGAAACAATGACTAGCAAATAAAGACATCATGAAATTATGAAAACAATTATGGCTGATCACTTTGAAGCATGTGGGGTTTAATGAGAAAGCACTTTTTAGGGTCACTATCAATAACATGGTGTGAGGGGTAATAATTGATAGCACTTGAAATAATATCCATAATGATTTATGCATCAATTCATATCTTTTTAATTTTGTTTTAAAAATAACTTCACATCAAATCTTGAAGTGCAGAGATGGTAGTGGTTTTAATCACATCCACATGGCATCACAAGAACTTATCCATTTAAATTTTTTTGTCCACCTAATAGTTATACATGTAGAACATAAAATAGAAAATGCCTAACCATTTAGGAAAGAAATACAATTGTACCTCTATTGTAAGAATTCATTCCTATCTCCTAAAGTTGTCATGTGTCCTGCAAGGGCAAACAAGTTTGAAAAGATAGGTTAGTTGACAATAATTCATGTTTATCTCCAAAATTTCTTTTGAAAAGTGTCATTTTTGGTTTTCACCTTTTAGTAGTTTTTATATATTTTTAAATTCTGAAGAGAATAAAACCATCATTTATTCATTTTTGGCACTCCTCCTTTATTGGATGTTTACTAAAAAGATTTAAATGGCCTTGGTGGAAGAACCAAGTTTTTCTTTAAGATAAAATTGGTCTTGATTTTTCTTAATGAACTCTTCCTTACTGAGAGGTATTTTATACACTTTAAGCCTATGAAAATTGGCCAAAAGTGTCCTTTGGTCACCATCAATTGGTTGAAGTTGGACATAGCCATTATTATAAATGGTTTTGATCAAGTATGGCCCCAACCATATTGTCCTAAGCTTACCTTTGAAATTATAGAATTTAGAATCAAATAGAAGTTCCAAATCACATTCTTAAAAATATATTTCTCTGATGTGAGTATCATGCCACTACTTTTTTCACTTATGGATCATGCTGGTTTGAGTGAGTGCATACATTATCAATTCATCCAGCCCATTTAGTTGTATGATTCTCTATTTTTGTGCTTTATCAAGATCAATTTCCATATTAGTTGTTATTTTCAATGTCTATAATTCAAATTCTATGGGTAACAAAGGTTTCTTTCTAAACATAATTTTATATGGATATAATCCTATGGTAGTCTTCCATGTTGTGTTATATGCCCATACTGCTTCAGGTATTCTATAAATCCAATATTTTCTACTATTGTTCATTATTTTGGTTAGAAAAATTACTAGCTCTTAGTTGGTGACTTCCACTTGCCCATTAGCTTGGGGATGATATGGTAAGGATTTTTTGTGATTGATTTGGTACAATTTTGTGAAGACCTTGATCATGTTAGACATGAATTCAGACCCTTGATCAGAAACAATATATCTAGGAGATCCAAATCTCAACATTATCCTATGATACAAGAAATCAGCAACCATTTTTTCTTTAGCAAAGGTGAATTCCTTCACTTCAACCCATTTAGTAACATAATTAGTACATACTAATAAATACTCTTTTTCTTGAGATGGTGGGTTAATTTTTACAACAAAAAAATCCAAACCCCATTTCTCAAATGGTTTTAAACTTATTTTAAGATGGAGAGGAATTTTTGAGGATAGAGTAGGCTTACCCATCCTTTGGCAAGGATCACATTGCCATACAAACCATTTTATAATCTTGTAAAGAGATGGTCAATGATAACCTGTACCAAAGATCTTATGAATGGTCCTTTTTGTTCAATAATGTCATCCTCCTGGTTCACTATGGCATGTTTTGATGATGTCAAATACTTCATCTTCTTTGACACACTTGTGAATTACATGATTAGGTCTAATTTTGAATAGCATGCCTTTAAACCATTTAAAATGAGAACTAGAGATGACCAATTGTTTTCTTTCTTTAAAAGTAAAGGAATGAGGAAACTTCCTTGTTACCAAGTAGTTTACCATGTCTACAAACCATGAGGAGTATGTAGCTATAGAAAATAGTTGTTCATCTAGAAAATATTTTTTTACAGGTTCATCTTCACCTCTAGTGATCAATATAGATAAAAGGTCAACAACAACATTATACTTCCCTAGTTTGTCTATGATAGTAATGTCAAATTCTTCCAATAGTAGTATCCATATAATAATTCTTCCACCTACTATTAGTTTATTCATTAAGTACTTAATAGCTGAATGATCTATATAGATAAACACTTGATAACCATTAATGTAATGCCTAAACTTGTTTATGGCATAAACAACAATAAGAAATTCATTTTTTGTGGTAGTGTAGTTTTTCTATATGGGATCAAGATTTTTACTAATATAATAAATGACATACATTTTTCTATCCTCATTTCTTTGTCCTAGAACTGCTCCTAATGCATTATTGGAAGCATCAGTATAGATATGAAGAGGCATTTTCCAATTAGGTCCTTTCAAGACTAGAGAAATCATGAGTTTATTTTTTAATGTTTCAAAATATTCTTAACACTTATCATTCCAGACAAATTCACTATCTTTTATTGGCAAAGAAAACATAGGTGCATCTATCTTGCTAAAGTCTTAAATAAATATTTTGTAATATCTTGCATGATCAAGAAAATTTTTAACATATATTTGTGTTTGAAGAATGGGGAGATTAGAGATTACCTAAATCTTGTTGGGATATATATTTATTCTTTGATAAAAGATATGATGTCCTAAGACTATCCCTTCATCAGCCATTATGATACACTTCTCATGACTCAAATATACTTGGTGTTCCTCACATATGATAAGCAAATTTTCTAAATTGTTTAAAGCTTCATAAAATGTAGTGTCATGGATAATAAAATAATCCATGTATACTTCCACACAATCATTATTAAGATCATAAAATATTACTAGCACTACTTTCTGAAAGGTAACATATGCATTGCATAATCCAAAAGGAAGGACTATGTAAGCAAATGTTCTCTAGAGATAGGTAAATGTAATTTTATCTTAATCTTTAGGGGCTATTATAATTTGATTATAGCCATTTAACCCATATAATAAATAAAAATATTTCTTTCCTACCAAATAGTCTAAAACTTGATCAATAAAAGACAAATGAAAGTAGTCTCTCATAGTGGCTTTATCCAATTCTCTGTAGTCACAAACTCTTCATTTTTCATTCTTTTTAGGCACAATGAAAAAATATGAAACCCATTAACTATTATATATGGGTTTAATGAAGCTAACTTCCAATATTTTTTCTCTCTTTCTTTATAATTTATTTCAAGGTTGGGTTAATTCTCCATTATGGTTGTCTGATTGGTCTAACATCTTTGATGTAGATGTGATGTGTACTAAAATTGGGATGTATTCCTTTCATATCATTGTAATACTAAGATAAATATTGTGTGTTGTACCAATACATCAAACATTTTTATTTCTTGCTTGTTAGTTAACCAATGATTGATATTCAATAGTTTACTGGGTTGGATTACAATTTGTTTAGTGCCTGGAACAATGGAATTTAACTAATTTTATTCCATCAAGGCATTCAATGGATAGGTGTGTGTTAGTAACATGTGAAGTGTAGCTACATCCTTATACAAAGTTTCACTTGTGAAGATCGTATTGGTCAATGGACAATGATAATCATGTAAAAATGAATTCTGCCCATTTTGAGCCTAGTCAACTATGGCTTGCTGAATGTCTTACAAACTAGATAATATGTTTGGGGAACCTATGGCATTCTCTTGATTCTCAGTAGTAGAATTATGTTTTTCCCATTCATGATTTTTCATCTTCAGAGCTAAGTTTTTAGTCTTTAGAGCTAAGCTACTAGTTTTCGAAGCTAAGCTATCAGTTTTCGAAGCTAGGCTTTTAAACTTTAGAGAAAAACTGTCAGACTTTGGAGCTAGGTTTTCTTGGTTCAAATATTCTAATATTTGTTCATAAAAATCTTGGACATGTTCTTTGATAGTAACCATGGCTAAGGAAGACACACTAGTCTAGTTATTTTTAGGATGATCCACCTACATTTATTTAGAAAGACCCATTGAAGGTCTACTAAGAGGATAAAGATATATTTGTTTAGCATGAATTATATTAGAAATGGTCATGTTTCCAAATCTATACTTAATTCATGTTACAACTGTAGCTAACCAAGGTCGACCAAGAATGATTATATATCCCACCCTCTTTGGTTTAAGTTGAAGGATCTTGAAATCCATAGGATATTCCCAAGATTCTATGGTGACTAGCACATTTTTTTTTGTTCTTTTAGGTGCAACAATGGATTGATCTACCATTTATAAGATTGTAGTGGTAGGTTGATGTCATGTCCCCTTTTTCGTGGACATTGACAGGCTTGATGATTAGCCTATTATGCGACCTTCGTAGGCTGATTGGATGGATAGAGGGTCATGATGGAGATTGGCTTGGCTTTGATTTACAGAATTCCTATAGTTGGCTCTCATTCAGGTTATTTCAGACACATTGGGCCTGAGCTCCTATTATTTAGAGATATTTGACATACAGCGAAGCACCCTTGTTTTGATATGGTCATGTGCAGAATCACTCCCTGGTTCACCAGCTTCAGACGATTCGAAGATCCGACATGTATTGAGGGAGATATTAATATTTGATTGATTTAATCAAATATTAATTATTTGGTCTAATTTTAAATTAGATATTAATTAATTAATTATTTGGTCTAATTTTAAATTAGATATTAATTAATTATTAATTATTAATTAATTGGTCTAATTTTAAGACCCAAATTCTAATTTAAGAAGCCCAAGTTCTAATTTGAGGAATTCTAATTTTAGAACCCCAAGTTCTAATTTGAGGAAATCTAATTTTAGCAAGCACACCTTTGGAAGGGTATAAGAGTTTCTCATGGGAGAGAGTTGATGGTATGATTTGATTATTGATTTTGATATTGAAGAATTCTTCTATGAAGACTGAGCCAAAGGTTCCAGGATTCCATTTGCATTGGAGAACGCCAACTCTTCAGTGTGTGCGATTCAGAGGCTGTGAAATATCAGCTGATCTATTGCCGATTTGAGAGATAGCTTCATACAAAAGTTATCACAGAGGTTTACAGATTTGAGAGGTAACTTCATATAGAAGTTGTCACAGAGCTTTTCAGGGATTTATTTTATTATGTTTTTTAATTCAGATATTGCACAGATAAAGATCTTCTCTATTAGAGCCGTCCCAGATTTGTAAAAGATCAAATTTTGAGACGATATTTGTATTCGTTTATATGCGTGCTAGAGATTCATTATTGTAATCATTTTGAAGAATAATAAGAGCACTGATTTTCCAGTTAAGTGATTTACTGTGGTTTATTTATTATTTGAATTTATCTTGCAAAATCGTATCTTATTTCATGCAAAAGTAAAATATAGTGAAATAGTCAAAAAAATATCAGGGTTTCAGAATTGAAGAGAAACGGGGATATTACAGTGGTATCAGAGCTTAATTCCTACCATCCTGTTGGGCACCCAGAGCTTTTATTCTGCCATTCTGTTGGGTAGATTGGACATTAAATCAGGTCAGTTCAAAGATTGAACCATTTTTGCGCCTTCGAGAAGCCAATTGAATCATTGACTAGATTGAAGGATTTCCACGGATATATATATTCCGTACAGGTACGACCGGCACCTGCATACAAGGCGTGGACTTTGCTAAGGGTGCCATACATATTAATTATGATATCTGCCGCACTAAATTACCAACCAGCGGCCAAAGGACAGCGTACAGACGGCATCAGGAAGAGGTTGTCACGCAAAAAAAAAAGAAAAGGGGGCCCAGGGTTACAGTGGTTCTCACACAAATTATATTCAGAAAAAGACAAATAAAATTACAAGTACATAGCATGTAACGAATATAAGGCACGCGGCTTGTTTTGGATGCTCAATCTGAAGATATACGGCTCTGTGTGTGATATAATCATGAGGAGAATAAACTCAAAGCCCTATTTCTGACTTTTGTAAGTCGGCGGAGGTTTCGGCATAAACTCAAAACCCCCAATATCACTCCGCGCGCGTGCATCTTCTTCCTTGTTTCTTTGACAAACAGCGCAAATCGAAAGAGAAACAAGCCTGCCCAAGCAAATCATTTTTCATTCAAAAAATATATACAAGCCAACCACGCTGCATCAATTACAATTTAGGTTTGATAATAACAAGATTCCAATAGACAACAAGGTTTAACTTATCTCGCTCCTCCATTACTTTTAAGCGGACGATCTTGGGGAAAATTTTCAATGCCAAAGGGCGAAGGAAGAAGCACTTGAGGGAGGAGGTCGATTTAAGAGCAGAAAGGGAAGAGAAAGTGGAAAGGCAGTAAGGAGGGTTGACGGAGGGAGGAAACGTTAGAGGGAGAGCATCGAGAAGAAGTTGGGTGCTTGCAGCAAAGAAGGACAGCAATCAAAGTTCTGATCCTTTATTTTCATTATCTCAGCCAAGATCAACACTGCCACCATTCATTTTTCTCGGCACTGTTCAGTATTAAGCGGATTCACATTCCATTTCAATCTTGGTTTTCAACGGGTTCAAGGTAGAAAATATATCCACACATGACAGCGCCAAAAGCTTTTAAAATTAGCTAATTTTTAGTTATTATTTTTTAAGTCGCTGTTTAATTTAAGTGAGTTATTTTTTCGCTTGAGTACACATAAGGGAATCGGATAGTAAATCATGTGTACTTCAAGTACTCAAAAATAGTGGGACAATAATATGAAGAAGCTGGAACTAAGTTTGAAGAGGTTGAATGAATCTCTTTCATATCCTACATCCAAAGACAAACCCACACGGTATATGACAGCAAAGGATGAGTGGAAGTTATTAACTCCACGAGCTCAGGGGAGGTTGTCTTTTGATCGCTTTGTTAAGCTGAGAAGAGATCACTACAGATCACTTAGACAAGAGCGCAGCATGTCCCATGATTATTATGATTATTATGAGATAGAGGATAGTGAAGATGAGGACGAGTCTGATGCTTGCACTCAGAGTGTAGAGGTGTGTTCAGATGTTAGTGCACTGAGGGTTGATGATCTCTCAGTTATGACAGAGATTGTAGAAGAGTCCCAGGATCTAATTATTGCAAATGATACTCAGGAGGATGCAGTGGACAGTTTTGAGGACTTAGTTTCACCAGTCATTTCTCTCAGTATGGAGGAGTTAGACAGTGATGCTACAGTTGTTGATACTCCGTATGTTGATATGAGCTATGGATTTGATTCACAGAGTATGGATGGTAGTACTCCAGAGATCAGTGATTTTGAGTCTACTCTTTTGGACCATGCATCAGAGGAGGATTGTAGGAGACAGTCTAGCCAGTGCCACCATGTGTCTAGTCAGCTGAGAGTTAGTGAGCGAGACATTGCTACCGCTTGCAAGCATTTCGATGATGCTCGTCAGTTGTTAGCAGTTTATGGATGGGGTTCTCCTACTAGCATCAAGCAAGGAGGTAGTTATCTATCCTTGACAGAGATCCACTCTTTATGGGAGGCTATCCAGTTTCTGAGACAGGACTATATGCAGTTGGTCACCGACAGAGATTATCTTATAAAGTGGGGCAGCACAGCGTATGATGCATTATTGGCCAAGGAAGATAAGGTGAGTGAGCTTACTCAGCAGCTTGAGGTGACTTCTAAGGTTCTTAAGAGTACGCAGTTAGCTTATGAGGAGTCACAATTTCATTTGGCTGAGATGACCATGGAGTTAGAGCATTTGCGGTCTTCACCAGCCCCGGACTCAGAGGTTAGTACATTGGTTGTTGGTGAGTACGCTCCTATAGTTGTAGCTAAGGAACATGTTGTTGAGGCTGACACACCGGTTCAGGATTTGGGAGTACCTAGTTCTGATGAGTTTGAGATACCAGTGGAGTCGAGTCTCCATATTGATTCTTCTCACACATATGATAGTGTGGTACCGTTCGCTGTGCCACCCTTACAGAGGGATCAGTTATGGGATTGATTGGCACCATCTCTTGCAGATGGAATTGGCAGTTCGAGTTGTCCATTCTACTTGGGTTATGATGTTTTGAGAGTTTGTTTCTCATGTGTTCTCGACTATGGCAGTTGGGCTCTTAGAGTTTGGTTGAGTTGCATTCGCCAATTTGATTATGGGTTTCTCTTTGTTCTACTTCTGATGATATTCCAGGTACTTGCATTGATTTACAGCAGTGCAGAGTATAATTACATTTGGGATTCAGGTAGATCGAGTGGTTCATTGTTCCGAGATTGCTTGGGGACAAGCAATTTTTGGAGGGGCGGATTGTCATGTCCCCTTTTTCGTGGACATTGACAGGCTTGATGATTAGCCTATTATGCAACGTTCGTAGGCTGATTGGATGGATAGAGGGTCATGATGGAGATTGGCTTGGCTTTGATTTACAGAACTTCTATAGTTGGCTCTCATTCAGGTTATTTCAGACACATTGGGCATAAGCTCCTATTATTTAGGGATATTTGACATACAATGGAGCACCCTTGTTTTGATATGGTCATGTGCAGAATCACTCCCTGGTTCACCAGCTTCAGACGGTTCGAGGATCCGACATGTATTGAGGGAGATATTAATATTTGATTGATTTAATCAAATATTAATTATTTGGTCTAATTTTAAATTAGATATTAATTAATTATTAATTAATTAATTATTTGGTCTAATTTTAAATTATATATTAATTAATTATTAATTATTAATTAATTGGTCTAATTTTAAGACCCAAATTCTAATTTAAGAAGCCCAAGTTCTAATTTGAGGAATTCTAATTTTAGAACCCCAAGTTCTAATTTGAGGAAATCTAATTTTAGCAAGCACACCTTTGGAAGGGTATAAGAGTTTCTCATGGGAGAGAGTTGATGGTATGATTTGATTATTGATTTTGATATTGAAGAATTCTTCTATGAAGACTGAGCCAAAGGTTCCAAGATTCCATTTGCATTGGAGAACGCCAACTCTTCAGTGTGTGCGATTCAGATGCTGTGAAATATCAGCTGATCTATTGCCGATTTGAGAGATAGCTTCATACAGAAGTTATCACAGAGGTTTACAGATTTGAGAGGTAACTTCATACAGAAGTTGTCATAGAGCTTTTCAGGGATTTATTTCATTATGTTTTTTTATTCAGATATTGCACAGATAAAGATCTTCTCTATTAGAGCCGTCCCAGATTTGCAAAAGATCAGATTTTGAGACGATATTTGTATTCGTTTATATGCATGCCAGAGATTCATTATTGTAATCATTCTGAAGAATAATAAGAGCACTGATTTGCCAGTTAAGTGATTTACTGTGGTTTATTTATTATTTGAATTTATCTTGCAAAATCGTATCTTATTTCATGCAAAAGTAAAATATAGTGAAATAGTCAGAAAAATATCAAGGTTTCATAATTGAAGAGAAACAGGGATATTACAGTTGAATCCCTATGAGAGATAAAGACTCTATTGTGTTGGCAATCATTATGTTGATAGTGGTGCCTAGATATATAAGTAAATTTGGAATAAACTTGTTCTCAATTGTCACAGTCATCACATGGCTGCTAGGATTTCTATATTTATGAACAAGTATGTTTTATGTAAGTAAATCAACATTTTGTTGATTACCTAAATTATTTTAGGATATTGATTCTTCCTTCCTTGTGTTTTGATGCACAATCCTTTAATGATTTTATTCAACTTAATAATATCATTAATGGCTCTTAATAGTGGAATTTTTATTTTTATTTATTTTAATCCATACATGAATTCAAAGTTTTTCCCCAAGTTTTTCTTCCTTAAGTCTCTTAGGAAATTAAACAACAAGGGAATCTTGAATTTTAGTTGGTGTGGTTGTGGATTCTACCTTGTCTTCATTTAGTTCTTAGACTATAGATGACTCAAGAGTGTTTTCATCATTGAGAATTTTATTTATGGTCATGGGTGAATCTCCTACTATCTTTCTTGATCTGAGTTAAATATTATTACCCTCAGTTAAACAAATTACAACATTATTTTCTTGATCATCTCCTTAAATAAGTGTATTTTGCCTATTCTTAGGATTTGCCACTAATTGGGTAGGTAACTGTGGTTGGGTAACTTGCTGCTCAATTGGTAGTGGTTGAGGTTGTGAAGACATCAAGGCCTATTGTGGAGGAAACCTTATTTGTGTTTGATATTGTTGATTTGATCATTGAGGTGGTGACTGTTGTACCTAATGTGGTTATTGGTTTTGTTGTTATGTCTAGGGTTGTGAAAGATTTTGAGGCATTGCCCACATATGTGGCATTCATTCTTAAGTATCTCATGGTTTTGGTTGTGGTGTTCCCCACATTGGTGGTATGACTTATCCAACCATGGTTCCATCCATGGATTGAGAAGAAATCTTAGACCAAATTGATTTTGAGGATAGGAGTACTAGTTTCCTTATCTTTGGATAAAGTTCACTTCTTCAATTATATTTCTTGTTTATCTTAACTAGTTTCTCATGGTAGGAAAATGTTTGCATTTTTTGGTTTTATGGTCTAGGTCACAAATACCACATACCTCTATTTTATCAAAAGGGCAATCTTTTACTGCATGTTTGAGTCTACATCTAGGACAATATATTGGCAACTGTTCAACGTTGGTGGCATTGGATTTTACTTTGAGGACATCTAATATGGATGTAAATTATACTATAATATCTATTTTGAAATTAAAAAATTCTTCCATTAATTTACCAACTTAAATTTATTTTCCTAACCTTGATTTCCTTATGCTAGGTCTTGTCCTCGAGTAGTTAGTAGACAATGTTGAAATTTGATGGAAGGTTAACTTATCAATGTCACCCTTTCCCATTAGGTTCAAAGCATCATGTGCATCATCATCTAAGCCTCTAAGAAATACTATCTCGATGACCTCTTCATGAGTTGGTAACCACTCTGTTTATGGGTAAATATAAACCTATCAAAGTAATCTTCTAATGTTTCATCTTCATTTTATTTGATCTTTAAAAAGTATTATTTTCATTCTCTGACTCTATAATAATTTTTATATTTATCAAGAAATATAGTTTTCATTTCATCCCAAGTGCTTATGGAATTACCCTCAAGGCCCATGAACCATCTTATGGCTACATCTTTAAGTGTAGATGGGAATAATTTTAACTTTTGATTATCTGTGATATAATCATATGTTTGGTAGAGAACTTGAAATTCAAAGGGGAACTGATCTAGATCCTTTGAGGATTTACCTCTAAAAGTAGGTAAAATAGATGGTGAGATATTTATGTAAGTTCTATCATCAAGACCTAAGCTGATTGGATAAGAAAAAGTTATGTCTTGTTGAGGCTATCCATTAGGGTTCTCTACATATACATGTTTGTCTCCCATATTTTTTTCCCAAATTTGGTTATCAATCCAATCTAGGTTCTCTTCTTAGGTTATTAACCTATGGCCTACCTCAGGAGGAGAATCTTCGTCGGTGATTAGTTCTTCTTGTATAGTTTTTGTATCAAATCTGACTATTCTAGAAAGGGGATTTTCAGGATCAATTCTCCCTATAGGAGAAATTGTTTTGAATAGAATTCTTCTTGTAGGATTTGTTTGTGAGGATGAATCTTGTTCAGGATAAGAATAAAAAAAGTTTGTATACATCTTTCAATTGTATTTATTTCACTTCCTAATCTTTCCATCAAGGATAGGATAATCTCTTCTTCTTGTTTTATTTGGGATCCTTTAGAAATAAATCATCTTTGAGAATCTCATGGGCAGTTTATAAATCTAAGTAATCATAGATTAGTTTTGTGTTTTTAAGTTTTATGAATGTTTTTGAATATTCCATGTATAATTCTAATATAGAATCTCACTAACACTTATTTATTAAGAGTATTCCCGAAAATGGTGCCAAAAATGATAGGCTATCATTATACCTCTCATTTAACCAATCAATGGATTGGTATCATTTTATACTAGGTTCAATGTCCAAGGTTATATGGAATGAGATTTTTGGATATTTGAGTTTACAATTCACTATTTGGGGGGTTTACTCTACTTTAATGTCTAAATACTAAGGGCAATAAATAAGACTTTAACTCTATATTATAGAAAATTAAATATATAAGGTTTGCTAACTAAAGATTTCCTATGACATTCCTTGTTAAACTGATTCTTTAATTCACACCATCAACATATGGAACTTAAACATCTAGCATAAGACATTATGATGTCCTCACTCAAATTACCTGACTAGGTAGGATAGTGTGATATTTCAGAATGTGAGAATGTTGTCTATTGTCACTTAAACTACTTCTGACAAATTCTAAATATGAAGATGAGTTAACAAAATTTACTTCTTATGAAATTGAAAGACACACTCTACATAAAGAAAACTCACTGACATTGAATTGAAATAACCATTGCAATTAATAGAAACACACTTGCATTTAAAAGAAATTCACACTTTACTTTTTAAAAGGAAATCACACTTGTGTTGAAAGGGAAATCACACTTTACAACAAAATAAAATATACCTGAATTAAATAAAGACACTTTAAACTATAGACTAAAAAATACCAATTTGTCTTGATCTCCGAAGAGAAGTGGGCCCTTGCTCCTTCCTCAAAACATGAACAACTTTACTCAGTAATGAAAAATAATGTTAAACATTATTTCCTTATCAAAGGAACATATACAGATACATGAAACTACATTGGAATACTTATCTCTATTTTCTAATGACTATCTATTCATTCATTCATTGATTCATTATATGTAATGAGAAGGAGACATGTATTTAAAGCATATCTCAACAACTATTCATAGAATACAAAATATGGTGATCTAAACATCCAAATCTACTTATTCAAAATTGAATATCTAGGAGTCATATCCCACACTTATAAGGAAGCGTTGGAACTGACTCAACTAATAATAGATGAAAAATAACTAACATAGATCTGAAGAGATTATATATGGTTTTACAAAATTTAAGTATACTCATATCCGAATCATTTTAGACTATTACTATAAATAGTAATGTCTAAAAAAAAATATCTAAATATGAAAATTCTATATATGTACAATATATATCTTTGGAGTTACTATCCTAATCTACAAGATCCAACTGTACATCTTTGAAGCATACCTAGGCATCTTTGGAGCATTGCTATATAGGTCTTCAGATAATATTTGAAGCATCTTCAGAGCACCTTTAGAACATCTTCAGACTGTCTTTGAATTTTTAGATCTTCAGAGCTCGATGTGTTCTTCACCGAATCTTCAAAACTATTATAAAAAAAGATTGCCAAAACTATTTAATGTCTTCTCAAAATGATCCTGCCATAGGGATGTATTTATGTATACAAAATTATGCTCATTTCATCCAAGTTATAAACAAATAATAAGATAAATAATCTATAATGTATCATATACAAACAAAGGACAATTGCACTCATTTCCTACTTAGATAAGACTTTACCTATTAAATTCAATACAATATATAACTAAAAGGCAACACTTATATAAATTTTTTATTAGATATAATGAGCTATATGGAATTCTCATCACTGAGGGTGTGAATTTTATTTTGGAAATTTATGTGAGGAAGGGTGGGTAATGCATAGGCATTCATAGCATTACTAGTCTCTTTAAACTATCTGTAAATGGTATGCTACATTTGCTCAATGGTTAAATGAGACCCATGGAATGTGGCCTTCTTATTTTTTGTAAGCCCTTCATCTATGCTCAAAATTTTATGAGCAATTTCCTACTTAGCCACCTTGTCTGGAACAAACTTTAGAAGTTGAAGAGGATTTGCTTTGTGCCCCACCACCATAATCATTGTGAAAACTAGATATATCAAGTAATCTCTAATGTTATTAGCTAGTATTTGGGATATTCTTGGGGAAATTATTGACAATGGCTCATCATGAATAGTCATACACACCTAAGTATAAATGTCCTTGGCAATCTTGATTATGTTCATTGCTTATAAATAAATATACACAAAGATGTAGTAGTCACATATCCTATTTTTTATGACCTCATCATTAGGCTCCCATAGAACTTTTTTATGCCTATACATAGTGCCCATGACTATGCCTAGTAGATAGGACATCATATAGAAATTATCCCCTAATGGCCACTTATCCTTATCCATAATCATCTCCTAGATGCGTGCATTAATGATTTCCCCCAATGTGTAGGTACACTCTGAAGTAGTTAGAAGGTCTAGAAGGGGAACCCATTATAGATGTACATAGTAGATAATAGTATGACCAAAGATCTTGTTCAGTAGTGCCATCCCTACATAGATTCCCATTCTAAAACTAGTAATGGGGATTGGTCTCTTAACATGTTCTTTTAAGGTAAATTTCTCCCTAGTTAGCAACTATTTTGAAAGAGATCACTTTGGATGGTTTGCCTTTTTACATGTAATTATAGTATGTAAATCATATCTAACATATATAATAGGCAAAATTAAATACCTTTTGAATGCTTATCCAGATATGCAGGTGATAATAATGTATTATCTATGTAATGCAGATAAATTCCATCCATGATTCTTCCTTTGAATAATAGACCCCATAGCAAATTGATGCATGGCATCACTTTTAGTTTTGTAGTGGCATAGTACAGGGCCTGGTACTTAATTAGGAGTATGTATTTTATCAACTGCTTATCCTCATCTACTATGTTTTTTTCTAGTGCAAAAATATCAGTGTCTTTAAATGCTTCCCATAACAGTGAATAATTTAAATAACACCCCTTGAATGTAGTAGAATCAAACACAGTATCAAGATATTCTATAGAGTCCTTGATAGAGAACCTAAATGGTGTTGAGGATATCTTGTAAGTCCTGGAAGATGATGCCATGGTAACTATGCTGAGTACTAGTATATCACAAGCTTTAAATAATTGTGTTTTTTCACTTAGCTGAATCTCTCAAGTCACAATTCACTATGATAGTGGTTAAGGCTTTTAGGATTGCTTGAAGATAAATTATGCTTGAGTTGAAATGATTTAATGATGTTAACCTGGTTGGAGGCTTGATGAAAATATTCAAGATCTCCTGCATTGATTTTAAGTTCATACACCATTACTTGTTAACGTCTATGATCTCATCACCTTCATTCAATTCCAATTTGACCACCTTGTCCTAATGTTCATATCATGTAGGATTCCTTATCATGCATGAATCTATGGTGTAATCAATCTTATCACTAATTAAATTATCATCCTTGAAGAGAATAACTCCATACATATCACTAAGTTTAGGATGGGAGTTCACATTGGGATGGTCCTCCTAAATAGACTTTATGATTTTCAAGTATCCATTTTTTTCTTTCTTTCTTTATTTTCCATGGGAAAATTATCCATTAGGTTTTGATTTTGGACATGTTGATGACCTCGACCTTAACTTTTTCCCTAGGGAAATAATTAGCATCAGGGTACGACAATAAGTTTTACACAAGGATAAACAATCTGTGGCCACTTTTATATGATATCATATCTCCTAGATGTAGTAATGGGAACTTTATACATGCACTATGAGTCACCTTGGAGCCCAATTTCATATTTCATAAAAAATTGCTTTTGTGATTATTATTAATTCTTAGGAGATACCTTCAATGTCCCCTTGAATGTATGACAATACCCTTCAAGATATCTCCTAAGAGATGCCTTGAAAGGCCTTGAAATACCTTCATGGGTAACTTGAATGTATCTTCTAGGAGATAACTTGAAGGTACCCTTGCAAGTATTATAAGGCCCTTCAAGTTATCTAGTTATCAGCCAGTAGTGCTTTTAAGGTGAATAAATTTTTTACTTGTGTGCATGTTGAAGGTATTTACTGGGAGATACATTCAATGTCCCTTTGAATATTGACACCACCCTTTGAGGTGTCTCCAAGGATATTCCTTCAAGGGCCTTGAAATACACTTGTAATACCATCATGGTTAACTTTAAGGTATCTCGTAGGAGGTACTTTGAAGGAAAAAATCACTCTTGTGCATGCTTGAAAGGTATCTCTTAGGAGATACCTTTAATTTACCTATTGATGGGCATTTTGACACATATTAGAAACATACTTCCCCCTCATCTTTCTCTTTTGAAATAAATGCTTGTGGATTCCTTTGCCCATCACATGATATTGGTTGGTGCCTAATATGTTAGAAATGTGCAGTCAACTTTTAGGCCATCCCATTTGAATTATTTTTACATTTCTCTACATATTTATTTTTGGTTTTGTCATACATTATTAGTTTAAGTGAAAATTAGTGTATATATTATGAAGATTTAATATGTATTTTTTTTATTATAGTTTAGAATTCACATATGTTGATATATAATTAATTATTACTTAATCATAAATAATTTTATTAACTGATACAATATGCAACTTGCATTTTACAAAAGATCAATATTTAAATTATTTCAATTGCTTTGCATAATGTCTTCATGTAATAAAAGAATTATCACACTTCAAAGGTAGAAGAAGGCCTCACTCTAAGATAATTTGGCTATAGTAATATTTAAACTACCAAAACTAAAATTAAATCCATATCACCATATTCTATTTTATGGTGGCGACAAAATTCCTCTTGTTGATTGGTATTTTGAGTTGTTTAGTCCAACAAATATGCATACATATATTTATTTATTTAACACTATATCAGGAAAAGAATAATATTTTTATATTGGAATAATCCTCGCCTATGGTAAGAATGAACTTGAAGATGCCCTTCAATTCTAACTAGAAGTATGGAATGGAGAAGAGAAAATTCTCCATCGTGTTACAACTAATTTCAATAAATTTACACCTAGTAAAATGGAATTGATAAAAAATATTTTTCTCCTTATTTTAAAACATTTAGATTTCATTTGAATAGCTATGACAATATTCAAATGTCTAGGTTGATAGATAGATATAATTTGGTCATTAGAATATAAAATATGTTGAAATAAAAACATGAAGAAGGGGCAACGACTTCTTCTACTTGCCACCATGTAAACATGTATTTAAGATACCCTGTAGTCATGACAGAAAAAACATTGAAGAAAATAAGATAAGCAAGGATAATATACTTGTATGCAGATTTTAAAAAGGCTATACAATTACTCACACTAGTAGAGAAAAATAAGATCAAACAAAAATATGATACACTTTTGTTGACATAAACTTCTGATCAGACACATAGTGAATTATTTGCATGGTATATTTCCTCTAGCAATCACACTTTGAACATCCCTATATAGCTCTGTGAATTGAGGGATGTTAATATCAAAATAATAAATTTGAATGAAAGAGTGGTTAATGCTATAATTCAGCCATTTGTAATAATGAGGCTCTAATGAAGGATGCTTTATTAATTCCTTTTAATCCAAATAACTCTTATTTTATTATCAAATAAAAAAATGTCCTTGAAGATATGATGGAGAAGAAAATCATAAGGATCAAAATTGGAAATAGACAATACACAATTGCAACATAATAAAGAATTCTTTTAGAGGAGTGATACAATTCACTAGCATTGAGAATTAAATGATCTGTTAGAAGGGCAATATTTCTTAAAACTTATACTCCATTCCATATTGTTCACAAAATATGTAATCAATATAATGAAGTCAATGAAATAATTTATAAGGCTTAATTTTTAGAAACAATTTGATATTAATCTGACTTTATCCAAATGAGAGGTTGAAAGAATATTAAAATAGGGGTAAAAAAGATAGAAGAAATACATGAACAAGATAGACACTTATTCACACAAATGAACTATTTAGCACAACAAATACAGGAGAGAAAATACCTTCTTTTCATGGAATAACCAATTTGGGATTGTTTTGATTAGGCATTTGATTTGTTTGAAAGTGATATTTTACCTGGTTCAAATAAACAAGAATTAAATCTGATTGGTATAATAATACTTAGAAATATTCAAGGAATTTTAGACAAACAAATAATAGAACTAGTAGATTTATTGAAAAAGCAGTCTATTTCCTTCCTGAAAACCCCTGGGTATAATAACATGGATACTTGATGCAAAAAGGTGAAGTTGGAAAGTAACATATTATCAAAAAATTTAGATTATTTCACCAACCATGATTTGACACTGCCAGCAAAAAAAACAATCACACCTAAAAAAATAATGGAACATTATACAATTTCTGCAAAAAGGTTTGATGATTTGTGTCCTAAATAAAGGTATTTTAAAAAAATAAATAAAATTGAGAAGCATTATCTCTAGATTTAATAAACATATTGAGAAAATATCTACATCATGATGGAAGTCAGCTTCCTAGAATAGATTAAAAAAAATTCAGTTGCCATTACGGGCCCCCATATCTTTGGTCATCCATTTTAGAAGATTTAATTGCAATATCCATTATTGATGTGAATTTTGATTTGATTATTATTGATCTTTTGAATCTCATTTAAGTTTTTAAGGAATAACATTTTCACCTATTTCTTCAGGCATTGATTTATAAAGTTATTATTGGGGCTTTTGATATATTCATCATTCACAAATTTGAATATTTTTTTGGCATTCAGAAGTCTCTTGAAAATTTGTGGTGATTTTCATTACATGAAAAAAATGGGTGTCATACTTTGGGGTCCAGATAGTGATGGATTCAATTGGACTCATATTACAAAGATTAATTTTTTTAGTATCTCAATAATTTTTAGCTTGAAGATTTCATCCTCAATTCACAACAAAGTAAATTAGAGGAAGGTTTTAACATCAACAGAGATGTACCAACATTTCAAATGATTGGTTCATACAAAATAGGAACGCCATTCAAATAATGAAATAGATAACTTCTTTTGGGAGAGACTTATCTCTACTTTCAACAATTCAGATACATGTGAAGTGCTAGGAGTATATACAAAATTTGGATTGGTGCATGCTTGTACACAATTGTAAAAGAATTTATCTTGCATTACATAAAATGAAGAACAAACAATGTATATGTTCAATTTCAAAATTGTTTGACAAATTTAGAGCAACCAATATAAGAACAATTGCTTGATTAGTACTAGGTGCATAACATTTTTAATTTATTTTATAATCATGCTTCATTTTTTAAATATAACATATTAACAATATTTTAGTGTGTATGATTTATTTTTCAAACCTAAAAACTTAGTAATCTTTTGGTGTGTAGCACTAATGGCATTGCATATAAGTAAAGAAATAATAATAATGAAAAATTAAATCAATGAACATGACACATTGCAAGTTAAATATGGTAAGCTAAGATCATGCATATTTTTAGAATTATATAATTTTTTATTTATCAACTATTTATAACACTAAAAAAATATATCTTCATCTATTTATGTCTCAATTAAAATATTTCACAACATAGCTCTACAACTTTGTGTCTCCAACATAACAACCCATGACACAATTTTGCAACTTGTTGCCTCCATGAAAACAACACAAAGTAAAACTCTACAATAAGACACATTTTTAAAATACAAATATCAAGTCAATTGACGATGAGAATTTTTAGTTACTACATTATATAATACCTTGTGGGGAATAAAGAACCAAAGGTTCAACAAAAGAGTGCACCTGTATAATTTACAAAAAGGCAAAAAAAAGGATGATAACCCCTTTCAATGAATGTGTAATTATACAATTTAAGACAATAGAAAATATTAATTATCTTTATTTATTTAAACATATTACAATTGATTTTTTTCATGAACAACATATTGTAGAAGATAATAAAATATAGACTTGCATCAGCTTGGGATTTGGAAGTGTGGGTTTATTTTATTATTGTGTCGACTTGAATGTGGTTGTATTTACCCATTAAAATGTTATTTACATGTTTAGTTTATCTAGTTTAAAATAACACAATATGTACTATCTAATGTCTTTAATATAATAAATTTTGATGTTGAGTATCCATGATCTTTATTAATATAAAAATGATTTCTTTGAATGGATAAAAACATTGTGATTGTAAGAAATTCGATGAAGAATAAATTTCATATTAAGATTATTTTGATGAAAAAGGGTATATATACCCTTTTTCATCAAAATATTCTTAATATGAAATTTATTCTTCATCGAATTTCTTGCAATCACACATTGCAGAAGTAATTAGATATATATACATATGCTAGATATAAGAATTCTTTGATATGAAAAAATAAATGAATAAAGTATATTGTGTAGAAATAATTATATTGCTATTGATTTAAACAGTTTTTAATTTGATGTGTATTATTGGAACTATATTAAGAGGGTTCAAATATAGGTGTAAATTCATTTGAAATTAGTGATAGTGAACTTTGGTTTAGTATGAGTAAATCCTATTTTATTTGTTGTGATGAGCTGTATAAACACATAAATATGTATTGGTATGCATAAGAATAGCTAGTACTTTCGTTACTATAAGAATACAGATGTTGGTTGATCAATGTTAAATTCTTATCAACATCTATGAGAAGTGTGTTATGGCAAAATATGATTGCTTCATAATATGATCAAGTTATGGTCAAGTTAAAAGGATTTCATATGAACATGTATATGCATATATATGTTACAAAAGTGGCAATAGAAATGGTACATCCATATATAATGAGTATAGTTGCATGTGATTGAGCATGTATTTATTTTTATATATGTTTATATGAATATTTATAGGATTTAAGGAAACGTAAATAAAAAATGCATCAAATGAAATGTATTATGTTTATATGCTATAATGTGAAATGTAAATCAAAAGCGCACCAATGACCAATCTAGTAACATGTAAAACATTTTCTTAGAAAATTTACATGTTATATTTCTTATAATATAATATTTTTAATAAATAATTATTTTCTTTTTTAACAAATTACAGACATTTCAAAGGAGGAGCTAAAACTGACTTCTAAAAAACATTGATTTTAGGGTTGGATGACTTATTATTTGTTGTGCACAAAATAAAAGATATGCAAATGAATGATATGAAAAAAAAAGATTATAAAATAAAAAATGTCATACTACATTTGAGATCATTTGAAAGAAATTTTGAAGGTGGAACTAAAGTATTTTTCTCATGTTGGCATTTGGTCAATAATAGAGGACAATCATTTGAGGCTACTCCTTCAATCCATGGGTTACACAAGTTCAAGTTTCATGTTTTTTTGGGAGAAAATATATTTTAAGCCCTTCAATATAAATACAAATAAATTGGATGAAGTTTTTTTAAAGGGACTTTTGGAGATGATTTTTCAATTGCCAACATGGTGTTCATTGATTGTAATTCTCAAAATTGTGTTACAAATCAAAAATTAAAAATGAGTTATGTTACTTTAAGTAGGTATATTGGAATTAGAAGTTGAAAAGATGAAAAGTATTAGAGAATCAAAATTATGTCTATCATCACATTCTTGGGTGAAAGTAAAAAATACATGCCAGCAACTGTGAACCATTATTTAGAAGGATGTCACTTCACCATATGATTCTTTCAAGTATATTTAATGATTATAAACTATAATTTTAGTAATAAACATTATCATCAATTTCATACAAATCAATTCTAATTTATTTCATATGTAGTCCAGTTTATTTCAAATTTATCAGTTTTAATTCAGTAATACTTTGATCTCGTTAAGTGGAATCTGATTTATAGTTGGAGATACCTTGAAAGTATTAAATCAAGTCTAAGTTTCAAAGCTAATCCCCTTGCAAGTGGATACTCCATTAGTTTATCTTGAAATTGCGCACATTGATCCATTACTATATTGACACCTACTCATGAAGATCTTCCCAATGAATAACAAACAATTCTCAAGTCTCATTAAATTTTTTTATCAATGCCAAGTTGGTTACCTTGGACTCATGAAAACCTTAACAACCTGATGAGAACGTAGTTGTGGTCCCTATGTTGCATTGGTTCCAAAATTGAATGCTTATTCATCAAACCTCACACATTTTTTATGACTAATCAACCTTAGAAAACATCAAATGAGATTCTATTAGTAGATGAACTATTGTTTATTATGTTTTCATCCATAATTTATCTAGTCAAATGGTTTCATGTGTCCCAGTAATAGAAGATACATCAAAGGATCAATTAGTCTGAAGGCCCAAAAGGTTTCCACATGTTCGAAATAGTTCTATCTATTCACAATAATCTGGGCCCAAATGGTTTGAAATAATTCAATTTATTTGGAATATAGAAAACATATTTATGGAGAAAATATTCTCCACTCCACTTTAGTGGGTATAAGTCAAAATTATTCAAAATAGCCTAATTTAATCGAAATGATCTATGCCCAAATGGTTTGAAATAGTCCAATTTATTTGGAATATAAAAAATTTATTTTTGGAGAAAATCTTTTCCACTCCAATTTAGTGGGTATAAGTCTATATTATTCGAAATAGCCCAATTTATTCAAAATGATATATGCCAAAATGCTTTGAAATACTCCAATTGATTTGGAGTATAAAATTTTTATTTTTGGAGAAAATTCTCTCCACTCCACTTGAGTGGGTATAAGTCCACATTATTTGATATAGCCCAATTTATTCGAAGGATCTATACCCAAATGGTTTGAAACAATTCAATTTATTTGTAATATAGAAAAACTATTTTTGGAAAAAAATTTCTCCACTCCACTTTAGTGAGTATAAGTCCAAATTATTCAAAATAGTCCTTTCAATCTTTGCATGCATTTTAATTATAAGACTCCCCCCCATAATTCAGACGTTGTGTACAATCAAAAATGTGTCCATGAAGTTATTTTTTACAATTTTTGAGTTTTGACTCTTGATAAAGATACAACATTGACACAACATTCTTTGAATTTTGATCAACAGATAAATACCATTGATGAATTTTGGATTAAATATTAATAAATACATAAAAATTTATTTTTGACTTTTGAAAAACAAAACATGATATTGATACTTTTGTTAAAATAAATCATGTTATTAAACTCTTAAGACTCAAATTTAAATACTAAAGACACATGTATAAAACAAATGTGTAAAATAATTATAACAAATCCTAATGATATGACTTGAATTTGACATTTACAAAGTCGACAATATAAAATGATTATGGATCAATTTAAATAATTGACACTTTACAACATATCTAAAAATAATGACACACTGAAAATATACCGTAATAAAATCTAAAAAGCTATGACTAAAAATTCATTAACTCGACTAAAGAGAATTAGATGCATAGTGAAAGATATACAGGTCTAGCAAGCGTTGAACTAAATGGAATGGTAGTGAGCTAGTATAGAGGCATTGAATAAAGTGAAAAGAGTCAGGATCTGCCAATGATGTTATTCAATACAAAATATATATAATTTTATTTTCTTCTCTTGGGGTTATGGTGAGCACAGCCAATGTGGATTGCACATAACTGATTGTATATCTTGATTGTCCACTGTACAGACTTCACTCATCAAAGAGATACATCTGTCACTAGATTGGCAGACATCAAAATAATCATATACATGTAGTTTCCACTAAATGTGAATTATCATGAGTGGTCAATGACTGCATATTTATGAAATGAATGAACGATGGTCACCATATGTAACCAATTCAATAATTATCCCTTTGACCTTTTAAGATTTCTCAGACCTATCTAAATATATAATGCACAACTATATTTTCATGGCAGATCTAAAGATAATATTACTCAACCAAAGTAATCAGATTAGAAATGACATACAAAAAATAATACAGATAGTGCACAGCCTAACTTTAGCATAATACGACCAATGACCCAATGTAAAATGCCATATGCCAATTTTTTAGCATGGATCTACCTCCAAAAATGCTTGGGAACTCATAAGTGTTCTAATAATAGATAATAAGTCTGATTTAGATCTACATAAAATTGAATCACATAAATAATGAATTTGAGTATAATTTTTTTAATAATAATTATCTTTCATTTTTTTTATTCACTCAAAATTACATAGTTTATATAGGAAATATGTTTCATATACTCAAGATAGTGAGATCCATACAATATCTCACACACTAACAAACTAACTATTAATAATATGTGATATATTATTATAATAATAATATATCAACTTAACTAATAATAACCAACTACTAACTTACTATGGTGAATATCACCCAGTAAATAGTAATTTATTCAAATATGTAAATGTGAGCACTAACGTTAAGTTATTCCTAATAAAAATTTCATAATTTTTTTAATTCATTAACTCAAAAAAAATGTGTTTGTACACATGCAATTTTCTTATCTTTTCACAAAAAATGACCAACTTATTATTATAAATGCATATATTTCACACACTTTTATCATATGGGTATTGAAAAAAACATATGTATTTAGAAACTACATTCAAAATTTCATAATTCATGTTCTTGTGTCATTGTCAAATTCTTTTTTGAAGTGTCTATAATATTCTCTCCAAGTTCAACTATTCTTATTTTAAGAAAAAAATCTTGCTTTAAGCCCTCTCGCCCCTTTATCCCCCATTATCCTACATTTACACTTTTATTAGTAGGGAACCTTGTGTCAAAAATTCTTTATTACAAACCAAATTTACATATTTAATAAATCATTATAGGCAATAACATAGCATGTTTGACTTATGTGATCAAATAATTTCTAGCGATCACCTAGTAGCCCTGCCTAGGTATGTGTATGTAGAACACAGAGGAAAATTACATGATTGGGTGTTGTTTCTAGAATGCTTATTTAGTTTAAATTTTTAGGATGTCCTTTCTATAGTTTTTCATTGTATATCTTGAAATAATTATTTATTTGAGGGCATTATTTGAGCAATGCACATTCCTTTTGTAGGCTAGAATTTGGCAGAAATCTCAATCGTGGCAGTCACAACTAAAACATTTGACAAAATTAGCTTTCAATTATTTTTTTGTGGATCTATATATCATGTTCAAATATAACTTGGCAAATATATTTTTATTTTAAGTACAAATTTGTGATGTGTTATAGTATGAGAGCTTTTAGGAAGAAATTGTATGGATAAGTCTTTTTATTTGTAAAACCCATCATTAAGGATAAGTTTGAACCCAATGATGATGGGTCATGTAGAGAGACCTAAATGTCTATTTTCACATATATATTAGTACATATAATGTCTAAATGGTAGATCTGACATAGGTAAAATATATTTAAGTATTTCCTCGATTGTATGTCCTCTCCCATTTCCATTGAAGAATACCAATAATATAGCCCATCATATTTATATAGAGGCATTACCATTGAAGTGTGAAGTTACCTCTAGTGATCAACATACAAGCAATAAATTTTGATTGTAATATTGATCAGGTAATGGAATTTATTAATGAATTTATGTATCTATCCCACATGACCTTTGTATTGGTATTCAGGGCTCCTTTGCTCCTTGCCAACATTAGATGGGAAGGGGTACTTGATGGGAGGAACAAGAAAATTATACTAAATGCAAAGGGAACTACTCAAAGGTGGCTTGGTGGAGGGTTTTAGATTGATTTGGTTCAAATAATTATGCTAAATAAAGTTCACTCAGTTAGCTATAATTACTTGCTCTATTCGATCTCAGTACAAATTCAATACTTTTAATTCACCATAGCCAAAGGCATGTTAACACTCAAATTTTATTCCAAAACATAAGGTGCTTAGATAATTCTTTGCTTAGATTATTTTATTATGAAAACTTGATTTCAAGACTTGAAATTTATAAATAGCTAGACATGCTTTAGAAGATTTGTCATCTTTTATATTAATTCACGTTTCTAACAAGTATACAATAAATTGTATTAAAACTTTGTTTTGTAAGATGAATTGATGTAATTTGTAGTGAATTTTTCACAAAATATTAACTCATTAATTTAAAACTATTATTTATATACTAATGTATTTTGTATAAAATCATTTGCAGTTGAACCATGTTAAAACATTATTACTTGAGATGAATTACTATTATTTGGTTGTATTGCTGAGAAAATATATACTGATTTACTAACTTTGAGATATTATTTAAATAGTACCACATTTAGAGACTCACTGTTTGCATTTTAAAGTCTATAATAACTCTACTTCTTGTGTAGATTTACTACAATTTGAGTGCATATAGAGATATATACAATTTCATGAATTTCAAGCTATTATTTAAATATGAATGTACATAGCAAATCATCATTTGCAGTCTAAACTATGTCAAAGCTCTATTTCAAGAAATAAATCACTACAATTTGAGTTCATTGCTTAGGAAAATGTTATTTAAGCATTAATGCATTTAGCAAATAGTCATTTGCAACTTATGGTAAAGTTGGAGCTCTTTTTCAAAGCTCAATGCATTTAGATAGTCATCATTTGTAATTTAAATGAATATATTTGATTTCCCCTAATGTGCAGACTGTGAAGAAAATATGTTTGACCAAGGGCTTTACGCATTCGCTAAGAAGCAAAATAAGTTTTGTAGGTTGGATTCTAATTCAGAGCCCAAAAACTGTTAACTGAGTATTCAATTATGAAGATGAATCTCCCAAAGATGGCACCATCAACATGAATTCTATAGAATTCACTTCCTCATCCTCATCATTTCACATAAATACATAGGGTAATTTGGTTTTTAGATAGATAAAGCCTTAGCTAGAAAGGAGAGAAAATACTTATCATGTGAAGGTTCTAAAGAAGAGCTAGGGAGCAAAGCATGAATTAAAAAAAATTGTTCTAAAATGGGTGGCCATAAAATGCACACATGGTAGAATAATGTCATATTCGATGATTTAACAAATTCTTGTGTTGATAAAAAGAGCCCTAAATATTTGTTTGTGTCATGACCCAATCTTGTAGCCCATTACAGATACTTGATTTATAGTTGTTTTAGCATGTGTGATAGCACTTATACTAAAAACTATTGATGTTGGTTTTGTTTTAGATGGTTGAGATACGAGATATCTCAGGTAGTTGTTGTGATTATGCTATATCATGATTAATGCTTATACTGGATTCATTTTATCCTTATATATATATATATATATATATATATATATATATATATATATATATATATATATATATATATATATATATATATATATACACACACACACACACACACACACACTTCTTACATTGGATTCATTATATCCTATTATATATACTACTTCATTTTAATTACATTAATGTATGTTATTAAATTATCATGTTTCACTAATGCGGATTGACAATGATTACTCTTGCAACTATTGGTAATGTTCATAGGGCATGCTTGGGGTCACAGTCATTAGTATTGTCTTTGGTCCCTTTACATCTATAGATTACTATGTTTAATTTATTGCTTCATGTCTAATCATTCATTATTATTATTATTATTATTATTATTATTATTATTATTATTATTATTATTATTATTATTATTCAGGTACTGTTGATTCCTTATTTAGTGGATGTAGGACCCAGACTGCGAGCTAGGCTCGACGGTGGGTTTGGACGTCTCAAGTACACTCAAGAGGTGATTGAGCAGTTAGAAGTCACTTCAACATGTATAATGTGTATGATATGTTACTGATCCATCATTGTTATATTTCTATTATGTTATTGCTTTTTATCTTTTATTGGTCTCACCTTATATTTATGCGTGTGCATTATGTTCTGGTCCCTTGTTAGAGTTAAAGGGTTTTGGCATCCTTGTTTTCTCTTGCATATCCTTGTGTGATTATATTCATTTTTTATGTTTTTTCTACCCTCCTCAACATAGTTGATATTTAGCTATTAAGATGAATGGGGTGGCTTGCATTTTAGTTGGTTATGTTATTGGATCAGTTATACCATGTATGGGTATGACTAGACCATATTGGGTCTCTTGACCTTCGTAAATGTCTTTGGTAACCCCTTCATGGGTAATGGACTTACCAGGAACTTTGATCGATATTATGACTTTTATTTATTATTATCTTAATGGTTTTACTTGTTTTTATTGATCAATCAAGGGGCTTAATAGCTAATATTATTTTAATAATTTTGTTGAATATTATTTTATAGATTTTGTTAATCTTTTGCATTATTTAATGATTCTATTATTTTTATTATTTTATTAATTGACCTAAGGAATTTATGAATCATTATTTTTATTTATTTTATGATTTATTGATTATATGGTTCGACTCAAACTCCTTAGGTCATGGAATTATTATATTATTCATCATTGTGTTTATGTTAGGAACCCATGTCTTACCCTTATCTTTGCAGTATTAGTGTAATAATTGCTATGGACGAATATGCTTTGTAAGTCATCCCTTAGAGCATATTTGAATTGTCTCACATACAAGGGAAGTAGTAGTTTTTAGAATAGAGTTTGTATATAAGTAAGTGTTGAGGCCCAATGAAGGCATTCACGAATTTATTGTATTGATCTTGCTCAAAGGAGGTTGCCCCCTCGAAGTGGCCTGCGATCAATATAAGCTTTCTATGTTTCTATTATTCGTAAGAGTTATTTTATTTTCACATATTTTGATTAAATCTATTGTAGGAGGTAATTTGCTAGAGGAGGTTCCTCTCATCTGGTGTCAGAGCACTTTCTTGGCTTTGTGGGTAGATTTGGAGAATTTTTTTTCGAAGCAGGGCTTTCTAGGAGCTGCACCATTTCTGGGAAGAATTTTTTTCATTGCAAGTTCCATCATTTCAGATTGGGTAAATACCTATTTTCTTAACTGTGGGAAGTGTTGGGCATAAGCCCTAAAAATCATTGTGAGGAGTACCATAGGAACCCCGAAGTAGCTGGCCAATTGAGAGGACCTACCAGTGAAAAGGGCAACGACCCCATCCTAATTGACTAGTTCCCACCCGTGAGGTAAACCAAAAGCTATCGTTAAAGGGTAAACCCATGGCCAAAAATTTTTGGACAGTGGTACTTGATCAGACAGCTTTGGTGGCCAAAGAGAATTTTAAAAAAAATCCTTTAGGTAGCCAAACAAACTTGGGGTCCATATCCAACTTATCAGGTTCAGAAAGCAAACAACATATCCACAGCTGAGGATATTTCCAACCACATAGTTGTAGACAATCCATTTCTGAAGCAGCAGTATAAAAAAAAAGCACCAAAAAAAAAAGTCCAAAAAAGAATTCCCTGGCTATTAACAATTGTTTATGGTCACCACTCATGCAGGGACGAAAATCATGGAAGAAGAAATTGCCACATTAAAATCTCAAGTTACAGAGTTAACCGATATGATGCATGGATTGAATTAGTAGAATAACATCTTGCTCAATAGAATGCAGAAGGAGGAGTCTTCTTCAGAGCATCGCTCCTTTGCTTCCAACTTCTCACGTGGACCTAAGCTAGACTTTCCATGGTTCAATGGTATAGATCCTACAGGATGGATATATCGAGCTAAACAATTCTTCAACCTCCATAATACTTATTCTGAAAACAAAGTCCCAATTGCTTCCTTTCATCTAGAACAAGAAGCACTTCAGTGGTACTGTTGGTATCTCAAGACAAATGATGAACCCGATTGGTCAAATTTTGCATCCTTAATTATGGGCAGGTTTGGTCCTTCAACATTCAAGGATTTCACAGGAGCTCTCACCAAACTCCATCAAATAGGTACTATTCATGAATATTAGATTGAATTAGAAAAACTCGCTAATCACACTGAAGGGTTGCCAGATGACTTCTTCAAAAGTTGCTTTGTTAGTGGCCTCAGAGAGCCGATCCATTCGAAGGTAAAAATGTTGCGACCTAAAAATATGATGGATGCTTTGGGTCTGGCTAAGTTAGCAGAAAATAAACTCTCCACACAGCGTCGACCTCCCACCTTTTAACCAACAAAGAACATAGTGAATTAGTGGACAACCATAACCACACCAATCAAGCACCTGACTGAGGCAGAGATGTGGGCTCACAAAGAGAAAGGATTATGTTACAACTGTGATGACAAATGGGTTAAGGGTCACAGGTGAGTCCAACAAAAACTTTACTTGCTAGATGTGGAGTCACCACCAAAGCAGGACAATGAGCCTAATATTCCAGAATTTCAAGATGCTCAAGAAAAACCCGACACTGAAGAGGACCCAGCGATTCAAGAAACTCAACCTGAGATCTCAGTGCATGCACTAGCAGGTGTCACCACTCCCCAAACCATGAAGGTTAAAGGGTGCTTCAAAAAGATCCCTCTCACAATCCTCGTTGACTCAGGTAGTACTCACAATTTCATCAATCCTCGCATTGTTAAGGTGGTAGATTACTTTGTATACCCTTGTTCTAACTTTGAAGTCATGATTACTAATGGGGGCACATTGCCATGTAAAAGGAAGTGTCAAAATGTGCATATTGCAATTGATGATTATAATTGTCGCTCTGATATGTTTGCCCTACCTTTAGGAGGGTGTGATGTGGTTTTAGGGGCACAGTGGCTTCGCACATTAGGACCTATTTTATGGGACTTCTCTGAGCTTTGGATGCAGTTCACAAATAATGGTCAGAATCACAACTTAAAAGGGTTATTACTGAGATCTGCTAGCATCATCAGTTCTCATCGCATGAAAAAACTTTTGAAGAAAGGCTCACATGGGGTCATTACACCGCTGCATTCCATTCAACTCTAGTCCCCCGCTACTACTAACCACCCTACAGATTTACAAGCCATACTAGACAAGCATGCAACCATTTTTTTAGAACCAGTAGGTTTGCCCCCTTCATGCCCTAAATATCACCACATTCCTCTCCTTCTAGGATGCGGAAGCATCCCACCCAACATTCGACCATACCATTACCCCCATCTGCAAAAGACTAAAATTGAGAACTTAGTCTGGGAACTTCTCAAGTCTGGAGTTATTCACCCCAACACTAGCCCATATTCCTCCCCAATGCTTCTTGTCCATAAAAATGATGGGTCGTGGTGCCTTTGCATTGACTTCTAAGCCCTTAACCACCTCACTATCAATGATAAATTCCCAATTCTTGTCATCGATGAGCTTCTTGATGAGCTCTACGGGGCCAATTTCTTCTCCAAGTTGGATCTGCATTCTAGCTATCATCAAATTTGAGTGCATCCTGATGGCATTCCTAAGACATCCTTCCATATGCATGAAGGTCACTATGAGTTCCTTGTCATGCCATTTGGCTTTACAAATGCCCCTTCTACTTTTCAAACACTCATGCATAAAATATTTCAGCCTTTTCTCTATCAATTTATTTTAGTTTTCTTTGATGACATTTTGATCTACAACTGCACATGGGCCTAGCATATAAAACATATTGACATGGCATCACAACTGTTAGCAGACAATCAATTATGTGCCAAGCAATCCAAGTGTTCATTTGGTCAAGAGGAAATCGACTATTTGGGGCACATTGTTTCAACCAATGAGGTTCACGTGGACCCAGAAAAAATTAGTGCTATGCAGAATTGGCCTCGACCAACCACCCTCAAGAGCCTTCGTGGTTTCTTAGGCCTGACAGGATACTATCGCAAGTTTGTCAAAGATTATGGAAAGATTGCGGCTCCTTTGACTTCCTTATTGAAAGATGCTTTCACCTGGGGTGCAATAGCTGATCAGGCATTCGTCAAACTCAAACAAGGTATGTGTAACACACCAGTTTTGGCACTGCCAGACTTCACCAAAACTTTCACCATCAAAAGTGATGCTAGTGGCATCGGCTTGGGTGCTATTCTTCTCCAAGAGGGTCGACTAATTGCCTTCACTAGAAAAGCCCTTTTTGGCCACAATTTAGCTTTGTCTACATATGAAAAGGAAATGATAGAAATTTTACATGCAGTACAAAAATGGAGACCCTACTTACTGGGAAATCATTTTTGCATCAAAACTAATCATTAGAGTTTGAAATATTTCTTGGAACAGTGGGTCTCATCCCCAGCTTAGTAGAAGTGGGTCAGCAAACTCATGGGGTATGATTATGAGATCACCTATAAGAAGGGAAAAGACAATGTTGTGGCTGATGCTCTCTCAAGAACCTTTGAGGACTAGCCTTCCCTCTCTACCATCTCCATGCCCATTCCAAAATGGTTGGAATCTTTCCAACAAGGGTATGCAAATGATCCCTCCTTATGCCACCTCATTCATCAATTGGCCACTAACCCCTCTACAGTACCATATTATTCATGGGACGGTGCTTCTCTGCGATCCAAGGGTCGTATGGTGCTTTCCCAAAGTCTAGACCTGCATCAGGTTGTTTTCTATGAAATCCATGCTTCCTCCTCAGCAGGGCACTCAAGATTTCTCAAAACCTATGAGCGGGCACATCGACACTTATTTTAGAAAGGCATGAAAGCCGAAATTAAACAGATGGTGGCCGAATGTGATACCTACCAATGAAACAAAGGTGAAACCACATTGACTCCCAATTTGCTCGAGCCTTTGCCCATTCCTACTAGGATCTGGATAGATATTTCCATGGTTTTATTGAGGGCCTCCCTAAATCTGGGGGAAAGACAATGATCCTAGTCATAGTCGATCGCCTCTCCAAATATAGTCATTTTTGTGCACTCAGCTACCCATACATAGCCTCCACAGTCACACAAGTTTTCTTGGATCCGATCTTCCATCTTCATGGCATTCCTTCTTCAATTGTCTCAGATCATGATGCCACTTTCACCAGCCATTTTTGGATGAAACTATTACATCGCACAGGCACACAGTTGAGAATGAGCTCTGGGTACCACTCACAAATAGATGGCCAAACAAAAATAGTCAACAAATTCTTGGAAACCTTCTTTTATTGCTTTGCTTCTGAACAACAACATCAATGGGCCAAGTGGCTTCCCCTAGCTGAATGGTGGTACAATACCTCATATCACACTTCCACCAAAATGACTCCCTATGAAGCAGTTTATGGTTAAGCATCACCACCACTTCTTCCATATAATCCTGGTAGCTCACCAGTTCAGGCAGTTGACACTACTCTCTGAAATTGGGATCAAATTCTCCACACCTTGTGGGACAATCTCCACATGGCACAAAATCGAATGAAGCATCACGCTGATCAGCACCGCTCTGAGCGTACCTTTCAACTTGGTGATATGGTCTTTCTTCGTCTGCAGCCATACAAGCACTCATCAATAAAACTAAAAGGGTGCCAAAAGATTGCTCCAAAGTTTTATGGCCCATATAAGGTTCTTTAGAAGATTGGGTCAGTTGCTTACAAGTTAGAGCATCCACCTTCCTCCCAAGTTCATCATGTCTTTCATGTCTCCTGTTTGAAGCAATTTCTTGGATCCAACATTCGAGTGCAGACAGTTTTACCAGCACTTGATAATGAAGGCTCCATCCTTCTCGAGCCAGAAGAAATCTTAGACAGGCTCACCCACCAACTTTGATCCCGTTCCATCACAGAGGTCTTAATCTAATGGCACGGCATGCAACCAGAGGATGCAACATGGGAACCACTCTTCCAGATTCAACAACAATTCCCACATCTGAAGCTTTGAGGGCAAATATTTTTCTAAGAGGGAGGGGATGTTAGGAACCCATGCCTTGCCCTTCTCTTTGCATTATTAGTGTAATAATTGCTATGGACGCATATGATTTGTAAGTTGTCCCTTATAGCATATTTGAATTATCCCACATATAAGGGAAGTAGTAGTTGTTAGAATAGAGTTAGTATATAAGTGTTGAGGCCCAATGAAGGCATCCACAAATTTATTGTATTGAACTTGCTCAAAGGAGGTTGCCCCCTTAAAGTGGCCTGCAATCAATATAAGCTTTTTGTGTTTTTTTAATTCGTAAGAGTTATTTTATTTTCACATATTTTGATTACATCTGTTGTAGGAGGTAATCTGCTACAGGAGGTTCCTCTCAGTTTAGGGGTATGAAATGATTAACATAGACTAGGGTTGTTTTTATTTTTTAATTTTTTTATCTTTTTGTTGGGAATTTGGGGAAGGAAGGTTGATTCGTGCCCCTAGTATTTTTTTTCACTTCGCCCTTTTTGGGTGAGATGGCTTGGTTGGGTCGAAACCCTAGGGAGGCCAAGTAGGGGTGTGGAAAAGAGAAAGAGATTTGGTGCCCTATTTCTCTAGCGCCTGGGGGGTTTTAAGTGGTGATATTCATTGAGAAGAAGAGCATCCTATTGTGGAAAGATCAGTGTCCTACTGAAGCAATAAATCCATAAATTCTACCATGGCGGCCTGCAATCCTTTTCTTTCCAAGTAAGTCATGTTTTTGGTTTTTGAGGAGGGGCATTATAATTTCTTATTTGGGCTTTGCTACTGTTAGAATATTTAGAGAACCATTTCAAATTCATGGGGAAGTTGTGATAATTCCTTATAAATTTGTAATGGACCAAAATTGATTCAAAACCTGATTACATCCCTTGTTGGTTGCTATAAGACTACTTTGGCTTTAATTGTCACTACATTTTGACAAAACAAATGGGAGTTTAAATCTTAGGATTTATATTTTTTTTGTTATGTGTTATGGGGGTTTCCACCCTAGAGAATAGATTAAATGGGAATGTTTCTTTATTATCTTAACCCTACATGGGCGTAAAAGGTTATCTTGCCCTGTATAAATTAATACAACTGTAGGGTTTTATTCTATGGTTAGATTTAACTAAAGATTTAATGTATTCCTTATATATGATTTTACAAAACGTGTTTTACTAGATATCATATGAAAATAAGGGAAAATTTATCTATAGCTTTGATGTCTTCCTTTTATGTGATTTCATTCACACTTGTTATGCTAGATATCATACGTAGTCTCCTGCATAACTATCAACACTCGTTTCAACACCCATCTAGGTTATTTATTATTATGGGCTTGTTTCTTATTGATAATGTTTTTCTAAGATATCATATGAAAGAGGATGGATTTATCTAAAGCTTTGATGACTTCCTTATATATCATTTTATTAAGCTTGTTTTGCTAGATATTTTACGTAAACGAGAATATATTTTTTGAAAGCTTTGATATCTTCTTGATTTATGATTATGTTCATGCTTAAAAAATATTTAGCGACCACTTGAAACCATACCCTCTAATATGCATATCCATTTTCCAAATTTTAAGTTTGATTTATAATGAAACTGATTTATCCTTACTGATTGTAAACCTCTATTTTACCCCTGTTGGTTGGAGTTAGTTTTTCCTCAAACTAGTTGGGTTGAATTTATCAATCTTGGACTGTGATTATTTTATTTCACTTGATTGAATGAGGTTACATTATTATTTTGGTTTTGGATTTGTTAAAATATTTGAAGGAATTAAATGTTGGCTATACATGGTTATTTTTCAGCGAAACCAAGTCATTTTCTGTTAATGAATTATATGTATTCCCTCTTTTTGAATCAATTGAGTTGAATTCGCTGTTGTAGATTGAAACCGTTATGTTAATCATTTTACACTTAGGGTAAAACCCCTGGGCTTAGCAATAGACTTGGTTAAACCTTTCAGTATTGTTAAATGGATATGATATATCTTGATTTATGGTGTAAATCATCTTCTATGAAGATTCAAGGTATGCCTTGGGTATTACTCAATTCAGTTGGTTCGGTTGAGTATTATGGTTCTATGTTGATTGCATTATTTTTTTTTGCCCTTTGTTGATTGTTTTTATAAGCCTTTATTGGTGGCTCAATGTCTTTGTATACCTCTTATCTCACCTGAGTACCCCAGTTGTTGAAACCCTCCACCTAGATGATGGTTGGGGTGGTAAGGTCCATCAATGGTTGGGATCATAAGTTTGGTTTTAAGGGGTTTTATCCTTGCTATATTCATCATCTTCCATTGATGCACCTAGACTTGCGTGTAACAACATGTTTTTAGGCCGTGTCAGTTGGTACATGATTCTTGGTTGGCATGTTGGATTGTAGTTGGCTGCCCACTTTATGTTATGCATCTATCTTCTTACCATATTTAGGCTTGTAACATTTATTATGTGGAAAAGAAAAATATTGTATATGATGATGTTATTGGTGGCATTATTGATGATGATAACTTGGTTTAATTATTTAACCAATTGTGATTATTCCTCTTGATATGCGTATATATCAGGTTCTAATTCTTATATATAAAAATGTAGCTATAACTCCAATTATAATGTGTTATGCTTGATCTCGATATGTTGTCGTATACACATTATTATAACATAGAGATTTACTTGTTGATGTGAACTAATGACTGTATCTAAAATTTCAATTGATTTCCTACATTTTTATACTTACATGTTATGGTGGGAAAGATGTATATTCAGTCTTATATTTGGTTGTTCCGGTTATTAGATTTCGTTTCCATTTCCTCCAACAATAATCTTATTATGTCGAACTTGATTGGCATTAGCTACTAGTCTATCTTGTTTCTTAGATATTTATAATTGCAGAATTTATTGGTTATAATATGCAGCTGGAAATGATTATGAACATGAATAATTTATTATTGTATATTTGAATTGAATACATGGTGATGTGAATTCATATATTATGTGGGCATCATGCTTTATGTGTGGTTGGTATGTAATGGTTCATTATGCTGAGCATGGTTAGTACTGGGTGTTGTTACACTTGTTGTAGATTATCGTTACACATATGAATCAACGCTTTTGAATTATTTTTGATGAGCTTACTCATAAGCTAAAACACTCTTATTCTTAGCTGAATTCAAATACATGCTAGAGGATATAAAAAAATTAGTGACATATTTTTTTGAGAGGAGATCAATGGTTAATATATGTTACTTCCTTTATTATGTTTCAGCATTGTTAATATCTTTTTTTGATCAAATGATAGGGCTAATGTGAAGCATTACTAATTGTAAGTATGACCCATGATGTATTTATAACTTGGGTTGAATCAAAATGTTGCAATCATTTTCCTTGATAATAGAAGCAATGTATTTTATTATAGTCCAAGCTATCTAGGCTATTGTGGATTCACTTAAGCGAGCATATTTATATTGCTTAAGTAATGAAATAAGAGCATGATTTAATGATATCCTTTATTGTATTTGGTACCTTTGTTTGTGGCTCGTACCATTAAGGACATGCAGTGGTATAGACTAATGGCATGATTCATAAAGTTATTATTTCAGTTCATTTCAATTAAGCTCTTAATTAATAGAATGTTGGTTATATTGTTGTTGTTACATTCATTATGTTAATTTCAGCTAATTGAAGTTCTTGAATTTTAAGTTGGTTTATCCAGGCAATGTGATGCAAGGACCTAGAGTTGACGATTCATTTATAGAATCTCAACTGGTAGCATCATTTAAATTATTTGTATGAGCTGGTAAGGCATTCTTGAGTCAAATGGTTGTTGGATTATTGGTGGATGTATGTGTTTAAAATTAATAATCTACCTTTGACAATGAATTCTTGGTACACGTTCTATTATGATCATTAAAATAATGAATAATCCCAGAATAGGGATGAGGATCAAATGTACATTGTGTGTAACTATAATGTTATACTCTGATCGGTGGTTTAATATTCCACCTCGGTTATGAGCTATTATATCATAACTTTTCTTAATGGCAGCTCATGTTAATGGATGAAATTACTTAATTAATGAATCTTGCATGAGCATACGCATCTTAATTTATTGGATTGAAGGCCTATGTTTTTTTCAATAGCATGATATTTAACAAAGGGACAAGTAAGCAACATTTAGATACAAGACTCCTATAGCTAAATTACGGGATGGTATATCTATATCATGAGAGGTAAATTGGTTTTTTAATGCCATATGTATTCTTATTCAATAAGATGCTCACTTGTGAGATGTCATCTACCTTGAGTTAAGTATATTGTGTCTCATCTAATTTAATGAGAACAATTCTTTCATCATGGAGTTATATCTTGTGTGTGACCTTCGTCAAATAAGGGAACAAAGGTGCAATGATCCCTAAAAAACTTTGTATCATGGTATGGTGATCCAATGGGGGTAACATAAAGATTGACCCTTTGCTTGGGTAATTCCTGAAAGGTTATGGTAACTCAATAGCTTATCATGTTTGCTTTAGTAGTGGATTAGAGATCTCCACTTGTTGATCTTACGATGTGGTAAGACTTGCCTAAGTAAGCTAGTGAGATGAATTCTTCTGTTTGGTCATTGTGGGCCTCCATGCTTAAGTGTTGCATTTCTATTATATCTTATTTGATTATATATCAAATGGCCATCAAGACATTCTTTGATATTATTAAATTCTATTTTTATTTTTATTAGCATTGCCTAATGGAGCAATAAGAATTTTGGCTTCCATTTTATTGGCATCCTATACATGTATGATGTATGTAGTCCCTTAGACCATCAAACCATGACCACATAGGTTGATCAAACACTTAGGTAGAGAAGGCAAGTGCCTTTGTAAGTTTGAATGGTTATCAATATGGATCCACATACTAATACCCCCTCGAACAACATATCATTCTAAGGTAAGCATACTTCTCTATGGCATGTCCTAGTGGTGTTTATCCCTAAGTAAGCATCTAAAGTGAACCAATCTGGTTATTTATTATTAGCACTTTGTGTAGTTGATTGTTGAGATGCATTGTGCTGCATTAAAGTTATGTAGTGGGCCCTAAACATTGTTCCATTTTGTACTCTGAGAGGCAATTCAAATATTTTTTTGGGTTGTTTTAGTTTGTGGGGTTTCATATGTTTCATTATGGTGAATAAAGAATGTAAAAAGGATTTTTAAAAATATGAATACATTTATTAATAAGACTATTTTTAATGTTAAGTATTTGTAGTCTACAAGTAAAGTATTATACTCTAAGAGTCAAGCCCTGATTGTAAGTTAAAAATTGCATGTAATGATTTTTCATGATAAAATTAGTTATATCGTAAAATGTATAATCACTCAGACCTTCAAAATTTAATTATAAGTATTTAAGATGACATATTAAGATGGATAAATTTTTTAATGTCTAATATATAATAATATATAAAATTCACATGGTCACTAAGTTAGGTTGCTCAACTTCTGGGACCTTTTACCTAAATCTAAAAAAAGGAATTTTTTTAACTATAAAAAATATTTTCTTTCTAATTCATATGTACAATCTTTTAATCATGGTATAAGTCTCATTTTTTAATCTAGACAATGGAAAATTAAATTGATTGAAGAATCATCTGCTAGGTAACAACTTATGATGTTGGAAGAAATCATTATGTTTCAAATTTTCATGGATTTCAAGGCTTGTTGAATTCAAAGTTAAATTTTTTAAAGTTTAAGGACAAGTAAATCTAGTCAGCATTGTTAATGGGAAAATGTACACAAGTTCTGGGACATAAAACATAATTCTTTTTTTAAAGAAGGGTAATTTTTTTTTACCTGACTTATGACCTAGTTCTGGGACATAAAACATGGGGCCCAGCCCCAAAAAAACCCCGAACCACCAAAAGAGACACATAGGAAACAAACAAAAATAATTGAAACAAAAAAGAAACTACATCTAGAGGGGCACCCACCAAAGAGAAGACAAAAACTTAGAGACAATATTGCTCCATGATATCAATAGAAGATCAACTAAAAGTAGACAACCATTACAAAATCAAGTAGAGGAACACATGGGAATGACATCCCACCAAGGAACAAAACATACAAAGCAACGAACAAAAGAGTTAATCGCATGTTAAGAGCAATATTTTTCCTCATCTAGAAATGATGTCCTTTATCTTTCATTGAGTGTCATTTTTCATCATTTCCTTCCAATCTCAACCTTTTTGCCTTTGACCTCCACCCTTACATTTTAGTCGTGATGCCCAAATTTGCTTTAAATCTCGATACTCTATTAGAGGGATTCTTAGTACAATATGGCAGTTTGATATATCTAGCATCGGTGAAAATGTTATATTCTCATTATTGCTTAATATCTCACTTCTTCTAAAATGCTAGACAAAGGTACTTATTAGCAATCAACTATTTGACCTCTTAGTGTAGCTCAATAGCCTCGACATCATTATCTCTAATTTTAAAATTAGTTTGGTCTCCATCCATATTAAAGGTGTGAAAAACAAGGCTCACGTAGCGCCTAGTCCCTACATTTGTATTGAAAATTATTTATATGATTGAGTATTTGTCTATAAGCATAAGAATTGTAATGTGGCTAATCTTGGTTGTAAATATTTTATATTGAATTTCATGGAATTAGATTAATTAAATCTAGTTTGTAGAAATGTAGTTAACAGATGGTAGCTCTCTTAACTAGACTGTGTGATTAAGTCTCCCAACATTAATAATATTTATTCGTAACCAATAAATAAACTATAGTAGTTGTCTTAGTCAGACAAGTAGTTAAGTTCACTAGCATTAGTTATATTTATTAGTAACTAAACACAAAACTAGTGTTTTAGTATATGATAATAATACTCTAATATAATGTGGAAAATTTATTATTTTTTTACAAGTATCACTACTAGATTTTATTGCATTGGCATTGGAATTTTATTTCACTTCACATCAACAAACATTTTTAGATTTTTTTAATTATTTTAGGGATGACCTTAGGAAAAACATGGATGTGTACCCCCCGAAAAAAAAAATTATAAACCAAGTTTTATTTGTGTTATAATGTCTTCGCATTAATGACAGACGTATTATGTTGATGAAAGTCATTAACCCTGTATAGATTTTGAGTGAATCTAATGTAATTAGGAAACATTTGGAATAGGGTTTGAAGACGTTTTAGGTATGTGATAATATGACGTTTGTTAATATATATGGACTTCACACTTTAAAGTTGACAAGCGTAAATATTTTAATCTTAAAAAACATCTTTTTTTCCAATGTTTCAGATTTGCATTGTCATTATAAATGTCATAAAATCATGTGAAGCAAATTAAATGTGACTCAATCTCCACAATTATCTACATGTCATTTGGGAGTTATTTTGTTTTTAAAATTACGTATTGTAATAATATTAAAAATTTGTTATGGAAGTACTATATACTTAATAGTATTTACACCAGTATTAAAGTTAGAAGAATATTCTCAAATAACATTTACAAAATATTTTATTATTAATATGATAAATTTTACACAAAAAATTATAATTATTATTATAATATACATTTCAAATTCTTTGTTTGATAAAAAAAATAAAAATAAAACGTAGCTTTATTAATCTTACATTTAAAATAATAACCACACAAATATTCCCCCCAAAAAAGGTCTTTGAAACAACCACAATCACTACATTTTAAATATAAATTGTACTACCCGGTAACCCATGGAAAGAACTTAATATTCATGTAATGAGGTTAATATATGCTAGAAAGGGGGTCTGTGTCAGTGGGTAAATTTGAAGTTGTCTTAGCCCATTTAAGGGATCGAAACCTGTCAAAGTACATACTAAAAAATGGTCATAAAAAAACGTAAAATCCATAACCTATGTGACAATATAAAAGTATCGTCATTATTAAAATGATAAAATAAAGGTCCAGTTTAAGAATACCCATTTGGATAAGTAATTTGGTAAGTGGTAGATGTTATTGGTGAGTCACTGAATTGGTAACTACCAACACCCACTCTCACTCTCAGTACCCATCACTATTAATGGCATTTATGTGACATGAAATTCTCAGTCCCACATTTCTGCTATAACTTTAAGTTGTTTAAAAAAATCAGCTAATACATTTTACTAAAACTTGTCATTGCTAAATGTTAATTTGCTCTTCCAGTTCCATGTTCCACTACTAGTCAGCACCGATAACCCAACGAATTTACTAAATTAATTTTAATGCACTACCAACTGCCAGCAATTAATAATGGTGGTGGCTACTACGAGTGGGGGCGTGAACTTAGGGCTACTATGTCTCTCACAAGTCATAAATTCACAATACATTTCAATTTAGCTAAATTCATTTTAATGTCCTACCAGTTTACAAGTACGCACTATGGAATATTCACCGACCTGTTAGATCTATGCAAATTTGTTTACAGAGATTGATTATAATCTGCAAATCCAGGTAAATACTGCTTATGAGCTAAGACGGCTTCAAATTTGATTAATATTCAGCTTCTTTCTTTGTCTTTTCAAATTTCAATATTTTTTATTTGGATATCAAACTCTGTACCATTGAAAAGAAAAACTCATGCAAAGCCTATAAAACTATAACCATCTATAAACAAGCCCTAATAAAATTTTATTCTCTCGCTCTTTCTGTTTAAAATTTCAATTACTTCTTTATTAAATCATAGTTTCTTTTTTATTTTCAATGTTTTAGTGGTTAAAAGTTTGGGAAATTGGGACCTATGTCTCATCTGTTCAAACTATCTATTTTAAAGGTTTTTTTAATACTTCTGACATTTGTCTAAAAAGAACTACTTCTGGGTTTGTCTAAAATGTATACTTATTACATCAACTTATTTATACTACTATAAATATTTGACGGCCATTATGTACTTAAATCCTAAAATTCTAAATATTTTTAGAAGAATAATATTTTGAATTTTGGAAATGATTTAAAACTCTTTCTATTATAAATTAATAAAACATAAAAGTTTTTTCTTGAGAATATAAATGATTTTTGGAAATGATTTTAAATCTTAATCTTATATACCCTTTCCATTATAAATTAATAAAATATTAAAAAAAAATTATTGAGATTATTTTATTCATAGAATTTTGGAAATGATTTTAGTAACATTTATATTTTAATAAAATATTTTAGTCATAAAATATGTCTAGTATGTTTGGCTTATTAGCAGTAGGGCATATATATTATTTCATACACTACAATTTTTATAAAATTCAAATACTTCTCAAGGCTATCTAATAGATACAGTTTGGTATAATATGGATGTTATTCTCTTCAAACTATTATATGTGTTGCATTTGTATCTTTCCCCAAATTTAAATACGTTTAAGAGTAAGGAATATTTAAATACATTTCCTTTGATTTTTGTATCTTTTTGGGTGACTGCTATAATATCACTTTATTTGTATAAAGTAAGACGTTATGAATTATGATTGCTGTATTCTTTTGGGTGACTACTATAATATTATTAAATAAATTCTAAAGGTTATATTTTTAAAATTTTATTATGTATTTTTGTTTAGTTTGATTTAAACAAAAATAAATGAATAATTCCTTTAGTATAGTTGCTAGTAAATAAATAAATTATGTATTATGATTTATGAGAATGATTAAATGCAATAGTTGTAGTCTTCAAAAGAAAATTTTGAATTGAAATATGTAACCAACGATATAAGTTAAATCAATATAGATTTTATTTTTATGTGTTAGAATCGTTCTCCAATAAATTAAAATCCAAGCTTCTATAGTTCAGAGTTTTAGCGACCAATATTATGTAAGTGAAGTGAAAGTTAATTGGAAGTGTTTTTTTAATAATATACTTGCAATAAAATGATGTCAAAAAGAAGTAATTTAGCTAAGAAGTAACATGAGAATGTTAAACTTCTTTTGAAGATATTTACTTAGAAAAAAGATATGAACAAATCTCAAAACGATTATTTTGAGGCTATTTTACTTTATTTTTGACATTTTTGAGACATTTAGAATATTTAAATATTATTTAAAATTGTTTATAATCATTAAACAATATTTACATTTATATATGATTTATTACTAGACTATGAGCAAGTATTGTTAATACCCTTTTTATTGTATTGGGTTTAGATGCAACAACGAGTTAGGTTGGTCTTAGAAGTTTGTTGTGCAGTGACAAAAGTGGTGTATACAAGGAAACATAAAAACATGATGCAGTATGATCACCCCATAGCCAAACCCTTTTTTCTTTCTTTTATGAACTGAATTGTTTGTTTTTCGTCTTTTGATGTGGGATAATCTTATGTCATTTCTGTATTATTTGATTTGTTCATTGTGGATTTTAATTTTTTTCGTAAGTGAGAAACCAACCAACATTGAGTTACAGACATGATTCAAATGGATTTCATTATCATCTGTATGCAAATTAAAAAAATGTTGAAAGTCATGGGATCTTTGAAAGTTTTAAAACTCCTCCATTTGTAAGACCAATTGAAGTTTTGGAACTTCAATTTTTTTTTCTCTAAAATTACTTTATTAGGTTTAGTGTGTATTGATAAATCTTGGTTTTGAATATACCTATTTTTTGTACCTATGGCCATTCTGCATCACATTATTGGTTTTAATTGTATGCTTCAAGTTGGCTACTGCATTCCTACTTCTATGTTCAACCGATGGTTGGGATGGGTATCAATTGAATATGAGTAGGGATACCCATTATTGGATGGGCTTAGTAGGTGCATGGATTGGGTCTTGGCATGTGGAAGAATGATCGTAAAATGAACCAACTAGGTATGGAAGTTATGAGTATTCGAATTGATATTGTAAGTGTAACATTGCATAGTTAGATTTTATTCAACCCGGTTTTGTGATTTAATATTTTTTTTTTGGTTTGTCCTTGGAAAATAAAAATACATTTGATTTGTATAAAATAAGATATTATGAATTATGATTGTTTTACTCTTTTGGGTGAAAGCTATAATATTATTGAATAAACTCTGAAGGTTGTATTTTAAAAAAATTATTAAGTATTTTTGTTTAACTTGATTTAAAACAAAAAAAAAAAATTGCATTTTCGAACCAACATTTAGTAAAAAATTAAATTGTGTATTGTGATTTATTAGAAAGATATTTTTAAATAGAAATTTGTAATCAGTGATATAAATTAAATAAATAAATATTTTATTTTTGTGTGTTTGAATCATTTGCTAATAAATTAAAATCTAAACTTCTTATAATTCATATTTTTAATAATAGCATATTAAATTTATTCTTATCGATCAAAAAACAACTAATTTTTACAACTTTTTATCACCAAAATACTGAAGACATAAATACCTGTAACTTGAAATTAAAACCAATACTTCAAATTTGACCACTGATCTCTGTGTCAACCACAATTACTATATAAAATGTAAGTTGTACTACCCAATAACCCATGGAAGCAGAGGTTAAATCTGACAATCACCTTTGCCCGTCAAGAAAATTTTTTGTGACGGTTTTTAAGATAATGTCACCTTGCACGTAATGTTCATTTATCATTTTTGACTTTCATAATTTTATATAGAAATTAATTAAATTTATTGTTCATGTGATCCCTTATAAAAAAAAGGGTGTATAACGGTTAAAACCTAGGTCTAAACACAAGTTAAAAGGATTATTGCATTGCGAAGCTTACTTTCTCCACATTGCTGCAAGAAGATAGAACCCTCTTGTAATGCGCTGCTTTCGGAGGCACAACTTCCTCAGCTGCACACAGTACTGCTGCTGCTACTATGGCATAAGGCTTGTACTCCACCAAATCTGCCTCTACAAACACATTGCAGGGAATTATATGAGATCAGTTTTAACTTCAAATTTAACCCAAATTGTTGTGTCTATAACAGCTCTCAAATAATATCTAGATTCTGCCATGAGTGTTATTGTGCCTCTATTCAATTCAAACTTCAAATTTTGTTTGATTGCCTTTGCATAAGATTTCAATGTTTAAATCTATTGCAACTGGTGGTAAGTTGAAATGTATCATAGTCCAGATGGGAGTTGTGTTATGAAAGAGAACAATGTGAGACCAGATGGGATTTGTGTTATAAAAGACAACAATATGAGACTTTCATTACAAAACAAACTAATGCTGCACTTATATTACAAAATAGACCAATGTGAAAGGATTTGGGATACCTTTGACAGTGCTGAAAATGAGCTCAACAGCCCTCCCTATCAGAACTCGGGGAGGGGAATTATTGCTTTCAGTGGCACAGGAGGCAAAATAATTCACGAAGGAAAATGGTGTAACAGAACGCATTCTCCATTGCAGTGTGGTCAAGATCAGAAGCTCCATTCTTTGAATGGTATGAACATCAAATATGAATCTTGCATCCTCCCCTGTATATCAACAAAAATATCATATCAGCTCTCTCATCCACATTGCCCTGCTCTAATGAACAACACAGCATAAATGTTGGTGCTATTTAATGCTATTTTTACCTGCAGGTCTGGGAGAAGAGGAACATGGGTGTCTGCCATTTTAGCCGCGACGGATAAGCAAGCAACAGAGACCAGCTGATACATCCAAGCCTTGCAGGAACCTTGCTGCAATGGCGCTCAGGGACTTATATTTCCCTTTTGTACATACAATCCAAAGAAACAACAAACCCTTTACCATTAAAGAGCGCAGGGATTCGAGAAAACCAAAAGGGCAAACACTATCTTCCCCCCAAATTACTTACTGGCAGTTTATACATCCACAGGAACCGATCCTGCTAATTAATAGCCAGATAGCCAGTCAGGGACCCAAAATTGTAAAAGCAATGCACCTGCACACACACACAGAGAGTCTAGGATATTAGCCTAAACCATATAACAGTCAGTCCAATCTTAGGCCTATAAGTAGATGAAATCTTGAATCAAGAAAGTCAGAACATGAAGTTTTTTGAACAAGTAAACACACTTTGAAAGTCAGACATGTCTGCAGACCAATTTGGCTTTAAAACATAGACCCTCTGCAGTGAAACGGTAAAGTTTGAACTGGACACCCAAAGGTAAAACTGGACACCCAAATACAGTTTCAATTCAGCAAAAACTAAACAGTCTTTTTGAGCAAGCAAATACACATTAATGGGTCACCAAACCAATTTGACTAAAATACAGATACAGATAACCTGGTACAATATTCTTACACCCAATCTTAAATCAGTACAAAAACTGAGAACCCAATACAGTTTCAATCAAGATAAAACTGAAAACCCGCAAAAATAATCTTCTGTTAAAAGTACCAATTTCAGTGTAAGTTGGGACCAAATCAATCAACTAAGGTTAACCTTGAGAATCCAGTTGACGGCCTCCCTGCTCGCGTGGAGGTCGAGAGTTCGATTCCTAAAGCGCTCCATATAGTTGTGCCTGGGCATGTAATCGGGCTCTTTTTGGACCAACACTGCAAGCGATTCGTAATCATCTGCTGCAAAAAATGACATTGACAAATGGGTCTGCCGGGCATCGTCCTGGTCATCCCACGATTCGATGTGAGAGCCATTTTCAAGCAGATTGTACACGCAGTCAAGGCTGGGCACCATGGCTGCCTTTTTATCAGATCTTCGCCATTGTTTCTTTCTCTCTCTTTGTTGACCTCTAAAAAACAATTAGGAGGCAGAAAAAGGGCCAATGAATTATATAGGCGTGCGGTCGACCATAAACAGTCACAATCGCTCGTAGAAAATGCAGAGTACAGAGAGGGAGTCTCCTTTTTCTCTTTCTCTTTCTCCGGCTCCTACTACTGCCGCTGCTGATAGGTGGTCCTCCTGCCAAACTCCCGCCTTCCCTTGGCTTTTTGGCTGCGAGATATGTCCGCTAGCTAACTAGTTAAACTCCCCCCCCTCCAAATTTTTTTTTGGGTTCCTTCTTGGCTTGCTAAATTAATGATTATGTTGGCTTATTTTACACAACACGTGCCTTGCAAGCTGCCGGCACCTGTCTTCTACAGCCAAGGGACAAATCCTGTTTTTAAATCTCTAATTTGACCATCTCGTTTACTGAAACAACGGCTTTATTATTATTATTATTATTATTATTTCTGTGGATTTGATGGTGACACCACCTAAACCAAAGTCTCCCGGCGGGCATATAGGCTTAGCCTTATATAAAATTAGAACGGGTGTTTTTAAAAAGTGAACGTTAAAATGACAGTTTTTAAAAAAAAAATCTCGATCTTTCATTACAATTTATTAAAAAAATTGAAAGTATTTTACGTTTAAAATGGTAAAAAACGTTTAAACGGGGGTCAAATTTAAGCCATGCATGGAAGGAGCTTGAGCTTAATATATTTTCATCGAAATAAGCAATTTCTGACACTCGATGCTAATCTGACTGCTTTACGACGAAAATACTTTCGCATGATACTTCAGAAATAACATTGTCGTCTCTGGGTTCTGCTCTACGACGAATTTAGACCTAAACTAATAATTACGAAAATCAAAGTAGTTATGAGTTTTCCAAAAGAAAAACAAAGTATTAATTTGTTATTTTGAGCTATCAATTGTCAATTCGAGTAAAAGGTCGTACAACTGCAATGCAATGCAATGCCGAAGTCCTGTGAAAGGTATAGCTAATAAAAGGATTTATTTCATTGTCCTGTGTAACCCATGTGGGCCGATTCGTACCAGTCTACAACCATTAAAGAGCCACCTACTAAAGAATAATACTTCTGCCTGACAGTTGGCCTGTGTAGACCAATGCCTCTCTTTTCTTTTTAAGTTTTTGTACGCCAAGGTCTAATCCATTAAATTCTCTTCAGACATTGGGGACAGTTATAAACGTTTAATTTTTTGATTTTATTAAAATTAAAAATGATGGTGGGATTAACACCTAAATTAGTCCATTTAAAGATAATAAATAATGAATATTGATATATATTAATTTTTTAATTTTTATTTAAAAAAATTATGAATTATAAATTTTAAAATAAAATTTTAGGTACGATGTTTTGAAAAAATAATATCTACTTATTGGTAAATTTGTCGGAGGTTAATGTTGTACAGTGAAAGTGAAATTATTTGCTTACCACAAGGACAATAAAAGATGTATAGCGTTCAATCCAAGTTTTAGTGGGAAAGATGTATTATTGTTGGAGAATAATAAAAGTTAAAATTAAGAAGAGAACATGTTTTTGTGTTTGTTGTAAGAATCTTTGTTATTCAAATATTAGTATAGTGTATATTATACAAAGAAATATTGTCCGTCATGAATATTTTAGAATGTGCATTTACAAGTTCTTCAGTATCAATATAATTGCAACACTGCTATATAAATTAGTTAAACATAAAGTATTTATTTTGTATTTAAGTATTTATCAAATTATGGAATCTTGTGTTTAGATTTAAAAATAAAATCATTTGAACGTTAGAACATATAAATATATTAAAAACAGTTAAATGTTGATTTTCTTTATTAAATAAGAAGGTAAAAATCTTTAGCTAAGCACACAATATGTTTACTAAAAATTGTCTTTAATAAAATTATTTAATACATGCATAATATTAATAAACACTTTCAATAAATTGATTAAATTTTTTATATAGAGTTAATATTTAATTGTTTCTTACATTCAAAATCAATTTAAATATTAAAATGTGTACATATCACTTTTAAAATTTAAGTTCTAAAAAAATTTAAAAATGAATACTAAATTAACACTTCAAAATTGTCAAATCAAAACTCACTAAATAATTAAAAAAAGTAAATAAATTATTTTTTAAACATTTAATGTAATACAAAAAATTAAAATAAAATATAAACATTAAAAATATTAGTATTGAATAGAAATTCTAGTTTTTTATTGGTTTATTGAAAAAAAAGTTGGAGCTAATGATTCATATAATATCTTCCATGTTAAAAATTAATAAGGTGGCTACGGATGAAATATTGACTAAATTTTAAAAATTGAGTATTCGTTAAAAATATTAGGCACTACATTCACCACAAGTTTTGTTAATGCAGAAAGAGACTAGAAGATGAGAAGCCCAAAACATTGAATTACATTCATCATTCCTCTTAATCTAAATCTTGCCACCTCAGTGTCAACACTATTATGCACTAATATTACTAAAAGTTAAATTTGATCATCATTGCATCCATAACCCTAATCATCACACCCCTAGTGAATTTGCTTTTAACACTATTGATTCTCCAAATCAATTAATCTTGTCATGATTATAATATATAAATTCCATCTAATTTTTATCTTATTAAATCCAGATTAGTTAACTAATTGATCATATTACTTAGTTGATTAGTCTAATAATAAAATCTATGTACCAAATATCTAAAATAAATAAATAAAATCATAATATTATCACATCGGGCATCTATCATCACATCGCCCGAAAAATCACAAGTCAATCATCCATCATGGATCAAATCCCAAGTCAATCACTCAAAATCACAAGTCATGAGACAAGATCTAATCATGCCCATCCCTATTCAAATCAAGCCTTACACTTCTAAATCCTCTCACTTAACGAGGAATTTGACTCATTCCTAGCTCTTGATCTTGGATTAAATCCAACAGTCCATATCATTTATAGAAATATATAAATTGGACCACCATCCTTTACATTTAACCAGCTATGGTAGCCTAATCAAACCATGCTAAATTAACTAAAAAACCAAGGGATCCTACTTACAGTTTGTAAATATTGAGATCAAACATCATCAATCAAACAAATCATTCATCTTACAATGGGACATTTTGTCAAATTGTTAGCCTACAATTTACTTAAGCAACCACATCCCAAACTTTCAACATGACCAAATTCACATCAAGAGAGGATTATTTATTTGGGTAAGTGAAGGTGCATCCTGAATATCTCCTAACCTCAATCAGAGGTACATTTTATTTGTTAAAATAAATTAGAGGTACATTTTATTTGTTGAAATTTGAATTTTACATTGTGTTTGATTTCTTACTTGCATTGTACTAACATTTGTATTATGTATACAACTAATATGCCTAGTGGGACCATACCCATAATCCTTGTTTCATTTTGATTGCTAAGAGTTCCTTGCTTGGGTGCTCTATCTTTGAGGTCTAATTAGCACCAATCTAAGACAAATTTGGCATTGTTAACTTCAAAATCCCATTTCTAGTCTCACAACATCTCCACCTTGTTAAAGGATGTTTCCACATTGGGAACAATGTCTGTGTAGGTTAAGTCACTATTTGCATTTGTTTGTCCTGGTGTTGGTGTCTATGCAGATGCCACAATGTTTGTGTATGCTATAGCGTCCACATAGGTCAAATGCCATCTATGCCAACTCTTTTTGATATGTTTGATTTGTCTATTTTTGGCATCTTCTTAGACATTACAGTGTTTGTGTCTATTATAGCATCTGTGTGTGGTCAAATAGTGTTTGTGCCAGGTCAAAGAGCACCTTTGTCTATTTGCATTATATTTTTTCTATTCCAGCATTTACGTAGACATCATAGAGTATGTGCCTATAGTGGCATCTGTGCCTTAATAAATAACATTTCAGACCTATGTTGTGATATATACACTTTCTAATGGTTCTTTTTTAGGTTTACATTTGTCAAGAACCACAATCAACTCAAACTACTAACATCTGGACTTCTAGGTTTGCTTGTCAAAAATATATAATCAAAACACACATTTTAAATGTTAAATTAATCATTCTATCTTGTATATCTCTTATTTATCCTTGCTTGTATGTGTTTGTCAGACCTAAGGTCATGTATGCTCTTCTTGCACCTCAAGGTGAACTTGGAAATCATAAGCTATCTAAGTTTTTTGTGTTGACCTAGGTCGTAGTTTCATATACTCTTCCCTCATACTGCAAGGTAAATTTGGGAATCAAAAATAATTTTCACCCTCTTTATTTTATATTTTTAGGGTTTAACAACATGAATTTCATCACCCACCATTTAGACAAAACCCATGTTCTAGTGGACTATATAAATTTTTGGGTGTGGATGTTGTCATTGGCTAAGCAATCACTTGTTTTATTGGCACTGTGAAGTGAGGTGTTTTCATCCACCAACACCCAGGCCTTCAATGACAACCTTATATCATAGATTTGGGTCTCAAATTACTAAAATGTATATAAAGGATGCCCCTAGTTAACCTTATTTAACCTATTTTATGAGCCTACTTAACATAGATTGATAGAGATGCAAAGAACACAACATTTGCCAAGATCACTCACCATGTGACTTTCAGGGTATGATTGGTGGGGCACTAGTTGATTGTAATCCAATTGAGCTAGCATGGGTTATGCATGTGTGTGTTTTGATTACATCCTTTGTGCATAACCTATTTTAAACTAAATCAAACCTAAACTAATGACATCTTGAACGAACAATAACAACCCTTTTAGTCCAAATCCATTCCCTTTCCATGATGGTAATAGCCTTACATCCAGTACCTACAATCCCCAAACCCAATATTCAACCATACTTGATTGAATCCAACAACTTAACTAGTAGCTAGAATACCTAGCATATCAATCAAAGATCTACTAGCTATCAATCCCATGAATTGTATCAATCCTACCTTATTCTAACCAAATCCAAAAATCTTACTATATGCATGTAAAACTAGAGTTTGTGTTGGGACTTAAAATGAAACCAAATTCTTACTTTAATTAAACATTGTACCTCAGATTGAATTGAAAATTATTTATGGTTGAGTATTTGTCTATAATCATAAAAATTGCAATGTGGCTAATCTTGCTAGTAAATATTTTATATTGAATTGCATAGAATTAGAATAAATAAATTTAGTTTGTGGACATGTAGTTAACATAAAGTAGCTCTCTTAACTAGACCACATGATTAAGTTGCCCAACATTAATAATTTTTATTCATAACCAATAAATGAACTGTAGTAGTTGTATTACTCAAACTTGTAGTTAAACTGCCTAGCATTAGTTATATTTATTAATAACTGAACATAAAAGTAGTGTTTCAGTATATATTAATAATATTCTAATCTAGCATGAAAAATATATTATTTTTTTACAAGTATCACTACTAAATTTTGTTTCATTAGCATTGAAATTTTATTTTAATACTCATCAACAAACATTTTAAAAAAATTTAAATTATTTTGTGGAGGGCCTTGGGAAAAACATGGATGTGTACTCATTGAAGAAATATTTTAATAAAATGAATTTTATTTATGTTACAATGTCTTCGTATTAATAACAACAAACATGTATTATGTTGATAAATGTCATTAACCCCACAAATTTTGAGTGAATTCAATCTAACTAAGAGATATATAATATAAGATTTGAAGATGTTTTAGGGATGTGATAATAAGACGTTTCACATTATTAATACATGTGGACTTTATGCTTTAAAGTTGACAACCATAAATATTTTGATCTTAAAAAAAATCTTATTGCTAGCTTTTCGACTCTACGCTATGATTTTGAATTTAGCAGATCCATATAAAGCAAATTAAATGTGACTTGATCTCCATAGATTATCTGCACATGTTATTTGAGAGTTTTTAATTTTTAAATATATATTATAATAATATTAAAAATTTGTTGTGAGAGTACTTATAATTACATTAAAACAAAAATAATATTTTCAAATAACATCTATAAAATATTTTATTATTAATATAATACATTTTACATAAAATTTTATAATTTATATCATAATACACATTTCAAATTATTTAATTTATTAAAAAATAATTAAAAATAATTCCATTAAACCTATTTTTAGCAGGAACTAATAACCCCACAAATATTCCTTGGAAAATGGGTCTTTATATGAACAACTACTACTATGACCCAGTACTAATCTGACTGCTAAAAATAAGCTTAATATTTTATGTAGTAGTAGTAACCTATTTTTGACAAAATATTTTTTCATCAAAATAAGCAATTTCTGACACCCAATGCTAATCTGACATCTCTATGACAAATATACTCTCACATGATACTTCAAAAAAACCATTGTTGTCTGGTGGATTATGTTCTACGATGAATTTAGACCTAAACTAAGGCTTGAGAAAGTCAAAGTAGTTAGGGGAAAGGTCCCAGTAGCCATGCACTTTAACTTTGGACAATGAATTAAGGTGCCATAACATCACATTAGATTTCAAACATTTACCCATTTTAATATATCATCTTAACTACTTATAACTAAGGTTTCGAGGTCTAACACAAAATATATTTTATGATATAACCAATTTTATCATGAGAGGTCATTAAATGTATTTTAAAAACCTATGACCAAAACTTAACTTTTGGACTACCAATAGCTATGCATTAGAGTATCAATACTTGAGTCTTACTTGTCAAGATGTGATTGGTTACTTTTAATTTTATAAAATAAATGTTGAACAAGTATTAGATACTATATGTTCAGCTTCTAGTGCACTTTAATATTTTTACACACCAATATGTTCCATCAATAAATCACATGTTAAAAAAAGTCATGTTTGGCAATTAGAACATGCACAACTATTGGGACCTATCCCCTATGAGTTTTACAAAAGCAAATCAAAGTATTAATTGTTATTTTGATGTACACCAGTGGTGACCTATCATTTGTTAATTCGAGTAAAAGGTCGTACAACTGTAATACAATGTCGAAACCATGTGAAAGGCATAACATCCCTTTGAGACTTAAAAATAATTTTTATTTATTTTCTTAATGTATGTCATGCTTAAAGATCATTGAAGTACACATCATCAATGGTAAATGCAGTAAATACTAGAGTGACATCTTATTGTATTTTGAACACTTTCAAAGTGAGTGAAAGGATTTATTTCATTGTTCTATGAAATGAAATAATTTTAATTACGTCCATGAGACTGAAAAGTTTATAGGACCACCAATTATACTGGATGCTCCAATTGGTCAAAGATTCCTAGGATTTGAGTATCTTTTAGAACTTTGCTTTGCCTCTTGTTGAACTGAGTTAGCATCTCCCCCAACTTTTTAAATCTTTTTTCCTCAAATACATCTACCATGCTGCCAACTCTTAATTTTTTTGCATATTTGGCTCGTATGTCCGCGTACTGAGGACACTCAAGGATGAAGTGCTCCACCGTTTCAACCACCCTATAATGCAACAAACACAAACCCTCTCATCCCACTACTTCTTAGGGGTTATCCATCTCCTTGTCTCGCATCAAAGTCTATGAGAGCTAGTTCTTAATTGAGCAATGAGGATCTTTTCCCTCCAACTGATTTCAACCCTTATATATACTTTTTCATTATGTTCATAATTCAAATTGAATATTGAGATATAATGTTGTCTTTTATTGCTTGTCCCCTCCCTCCACATTACTGTCCTAAATTTTTCATTCACCTAATTTTTTATGTCTTTATTACAATTTGGGTATTCAGTTATGTTGAAATCCCATCTATTCATCCACCTTTGGTTCTGCCTCATCCAAGTGTTCTTCCTCCTATGTAACTCTTCTTCTCTTGCTGCTCTAGGTCATTTGTCAGACTTCATGCTTTCCATTTTTTTCAAATAACATAATAACTTGGTCATAGCGGTTACTTCTAGAGGGAAAGTACTTACTTTGACAAGAATGATTTCATATGGGACTAAGTTCTTAATTCTAAAAATTGTTTGTGATTAATCATTTTTGAATCTTTTATGTTTGCCTTCATTTCAAGCTTGTTGTTCCATTAGCCCACACCTCGCAACCATATAATACCATTGGTGTCACAAGTAACCCAAATAAAACCCTGGTGGTCTTTCAGTCCCATAACTCTATATTTCTGCATCTATTGTGAAGCACATAGAAAGCTCTCCATCCACCTTGTATTCTTTTCATCCTATGTAACCCATGTAGGCCAATTCCTCCTAATCTACAACCAGAGCAGATAAAAATCTACCACCCAATTAAGAATAGTACTTATGCCGGATAACTTGCCTGTGCAGTCATTAATGCCTCTCCTTTTTTTTGAAGTTTTTGTATCCCAAGGTCTAATCCATTAAATTCTCTTCAGACATTGGGGACAGTTATAAACGTTTAAATTTTTATTTTATTAAAATAAAAATAATTGGTGGGAATAACATCTAAATTAGTTTATTTAAAGACGTTTTAGTAGTGGTGTACCCTAATTTTGGATAGTTAATTAAGGTGTCATAACATTATAATAGACTTGGAAATTGTTATCAGTTTTAATATATTATCTTAATTATTTATAATTAAAATTTCAAACTATAATTCATTATATATTTTAAGATTAATCAATTTATAAAATATATTTTTTAAACTTATGACTAAAATTTAACTTTTAAAAAACCAATAATTATATATTAGAGTAAATCCTTTTACTGACTTTGAAATAGGGGTTAAATTTGACGGCCTCCCTTACCTATCAAGAAATTTTTATGTGACGGTTTTTAAATAAATGTCACTTAGCACATGATGTTCATTTATCATTTTTGACTTTCATATTTTTCTTATAAATATTAAAATATAACTTTTATATAATAAAATAATATAGATATTATTGATATAAATGAAATCATATTCTATTTTATTTTATTTTAAGACATTTTAAATTATATAGTATCTATACAAACCAAATAATAAAAAATAATTAGATATTAAAAATTAGATGTTACTATATATAATTAATTCTTAATTCTTATTTTGGAGCTCCTCTTAATTTTTAGTTTATTCTGTAGCAACTATGTCAAGTCAAAAGAAACTGCTATTTGCTAAAAAATTTGACAAATTAAAGTCTATCCAAGAAACCACCCTTGTCCTTCCGTCACACTTGCCACCTGAATGAGTGCCCACCCATAAAATTTATGGTGTGATCAACATTAAATTCAAATATTAATTTATATCATAGGCTTCTTAATTGGTAAACCACTGTCACTTTTTTGTTTAAACACCAACTGCCACTTTATCTTGTTCAATAATGAGGGCATTCCTCATTATTATCTGACATTAATATTTTGATATTTATAAAGATTTCCTTGGCATAACCCTTAATTATCTATGTATCTTTGATGGGGAAGCGACACAATATGATGAAATAGTTTACTAATAATGTGATTAGATGAAATAGAGGCAAACCATTATGAATGAAGATGCTTCCAATGTAAAATATGTTATTAATATGAAATAGTAACCATAAAAGGTTAATAGAAAAAGTACATTTCAAATAAGCACGTAAAATAAATAAAGGTGATAAAACATAAAACATAACAAATAAGTTGTTAAAATCTTCCACTATCAACATTTGACTGTCTATTAAAATAGTGGGTTTGTTTGCCTCTCTAAAATTAAGGACAAAGAAATGAGTGATGGAACAAAGGAAGTGGCCTTCCTATTAACACAATGATAGATTGGTACCATTATACAATGAAAAAAATCAAACAAGGAGGAGTTTGTCCATTTAGTTTAACTCTTGACATAATATTTTTGCAAAAGAATTTATATTGTTCACTTATCAAATTGTATGATGGGAAACAATAATTTAAAAACTTAAAAACATTTTTTTGGTTTCTAATGTCATAGAAGAAGATTTTATATCTATAAGATGAATTATATTACAATGGCATTCTATCAAATCATGGGGCATAAAAATTAAATAGCAATTAATCTTCATTATAGTATACAAACATACAAATAATTAGCAACTCCTCTAAAAATCATTGTGTATAGTTTTTTAAGAATGTGTGTAACACTAAAATTTGATAGGCACATTGCAAATAAGAGAGTAAACAATAAATGATTGTGTAGAGAGAAAAGGTTCATAGACTGTGCAATGATTGAAAACATATTCTCACCTGCTTTATTCCCTTCAATTTCCAGCTTAGTCAAGTAAAAGAGTAAGGGAATAACATGGTTAAATTTTTGCTACAACAAGTGAAATTGAGAGTTAATACCATAAAACAAGGAAGTTAAAAGAAACAAATAATGATCCATTTAATTACAAGTATATACCAGGCCTTGCATTTCCCTTGCCTTCTTAAAAATAATGTAAAAGCTAAATAAAGAAATACAGCTGCAAACATGAAAATGAATAAGAGTACCTTCAAATTACAATAATAAAAAATTACAAATGTGCCTCCAACCTTTCATATCAAATGGCAATGGCTAAAATTACACTGTCAAAAATATGTTGTGAAAGTCAACCAAATGAAAGATGATGAAAGACACACTTTGCTTACAAATAAGAGAATGAATAAAAAGTTAGGCCATTCAATTTTAATGATAAGCAGTGACTAGATTGGCACCCATGTTTCCATTTTTATGAAGCTCGATAGTCCACCTATTAATAATGTTTGATAAATATAGTGTCAATACATTCACTAGAGCTTGAGAAATTGATTTTGCTATAGTAATAAATGTACATTGGGATAAGGGCATTATTGTAAAGACAAGACAAACATAGTGGAGGATGTCATGGATGGGATAAATCAAGTCACATAATAAATAATTTTACTTCAATTATAAATAGAATATTTAGCACATTAGCAACTATAATATTTTTATATTTAATATTTTATGATGGTTGATTTTTTATTGTGAACATCATATTAACGGTTTGTATAATTTTTTACCCATCTCTTAATACAATTAAAAATATTAATTAGTTATATTTTACGACTAAAAATAAAAATAAAATCTAAACTACCATCAAATTTAACACTTGATGACCCTAAAATATTGTTCACAATACAATGAAATGTTCACCTCACATTTAATGCATTTATCGCAGCACCTACCATCTTATGTGAGACAAAGTCATTGATGATGTGTACTTTAGCGCTATTTTAAGCCTCAAAGGGATGCTATACCTTTCACATTACATTTGTGTGCTTTTGCGTTTCATTTTAATGAAAAAGATGATGTGTACTTTAGTGCTATTTTAAGCCTCAAAGGGATGCTATACCTTTCACATTGCATTTGTGTGCTTCTGCATGTCATTGTATTGAAAAAGTATTTAAGTACTTTCATAATAAATTTTTAATTTTATTATAATTCATAATTTAAAAATTAAAAAATTCCCAAATAGTATGTGTAGACAATTCGTAGAGATTGAGTTACATTTAATTTGTTTTATAATCATAGTGTAGAGCCGAAAATCTATCAACAAGATTGCGTTAAGATCGAAACACGTAATAACACAACATCTTCAAATCTTATACTTGTCAAATTTAAAGCATAACACATAATGTCTTATTATCACGTCCCTAAAACATCTTCAAATCTTATACCTTAGATTGAATTCACTCAAAATTTGTGGGGTTAATGACATTCATCAACGTAATACATGTTTGTTATTAATGTGAAGATATTGTAATACAAATAAAATTTATTTTATTAAAATATTTCTTCAGGTAGTATACATTTATGTTTTTCCTAAAACCTTTCACAAAATTTAAAAAATATAATTTTTTTTGTTGATATGAATTGAAATAAAATTTCAATGCTAATGCAACAAAATTTAGTAGTGATACTTATAAAAAAATAATATATTTTTCAAGTTAAATTAGAATGTTATTAATATATACTAAAACATTAATTTTATATTTAGTTACTAATAGATACAATTAATACTAGGTAATTTAACTACACGTTTGGGTAAGATAGTGATTATAATTCATTTATTGGTTACGAATACAAATTATAAATGTTAGTCAACTTAATCACATAGTCTAGTTAAGAGAGTTATCCTTTATTAATTACATGTCCACAAAATAAATTTAATTATAATTTAACTACACGTCTGCGTAAGATAGCTACTACACTTCATTTATTGGTTACGAATAAAATTTATAAACATCGGGTAACTTAATCACACGGTCTAGTTAAGAGAGCTACACTTTGTTAACTACATGTCCACAAACTAAATTTAATTAATCTAATTTTATATAATACTAGGATTTTTGCCTTTATTAACCTCTCTAATCCAATGAAGGTGAGCTTTTATTTTTGCCCCCATACCTCTATAAGTATCAAGATTAAGTAGTTGTGTTTCGATCTCAACAATAGCAGTTTGGATATTAATGTTACTGTGGTCAATATTAAGCTATATTCTTGCTTGTTCCAACATTCTATTAAGCATTTTTTATTTGCACCTATGCTTCCAAGCCATCCTCTTACCAAAAGGGCATACAAATAATATACATTGAGATATAGTTAAACCCCATCATTCGATCCATGATTCTCCTTCTTGAGGTTTGGGGATAGACTCCCAAATACTTTTCAACGTAGCCAAACATTTTGGGTTTTTAAGATGAGAGATATTCAACTTATATGGAAGAGCATGCTTAGTGTTTGGTAATTGGGAAGTAGAAAAAGTACATATTATCAAAAAGTGATCTAAAAGAGTAATGGAATAATCAACTTGGACCAAATTGCCCATTGTCGCCTAGATCAAATGAAGGTTAGGAGATATGTAAAATCTATCAAGTCTACTTAGTTTCCTTTCACCTCTTATTCTGAAATTGGTCAAGGTGTACCAACAATTAGCATGGCTAGAAGCTTTATCAAAGATAGGATCAACAACCCCCAAAGAATTGTGACAAAATATCCATTTATCAAATTCCTCATTGCTGAGTTTAGCCTGATTGAACTAGCTATGATCATTATGGTATTCTACCATATTAAAATCACCTCCAAGAACCCAATCAAAATTGGGTAAGTGGTTAGACATCCATTCCCAAATGATAATACATTTTTTCACGTTATTGGTGCATATATTGAACAAAATCCTAAAGGCAAACCATTGATAAAAACAAGGACCCAAACACAATTATGTGAGGAGTCCTCCCCTTTATCAATAATATGCTTTATTAGCCATGGAGCTATGCCTAAAAAAACACCTCCTCTGCCCTCACTATGAGATGTATGTAGAAAAACATCTCTCCATACATGAAATAGTGAAACCTCAAGCCGACTACCACTAACCTTAACTTCTTACAAAAATAGAATATCGGGCTTCCATTTGGTGATAGCATACTTAACTTTAAACTTCCTATGAGGGAGAGAAATCCCTTTAACATTCTAGGATAGAACACTACGCTTCATGTCAAAGAAGATGTAATAAGATCATCAGCCTGAGGCAACACATCAAACTGATTGGCTAGAGTAATTTGGGGATCTTCATTATAAATATCCATGTTAGCTAAAGAGGTGGATCTAGACCTATGATGAGGAGATGAAGGGGGAGGTTGATATTTAGAAAATTAATTCTGTGAGGTAGATAAAGGAGAGGAAGGGATGAAATTATTTACAATTTGAGGTTGAGATGTACGAGAGGAAGAAGGGAGTCTGGCACGAGAAGATGAATAAAAAAATAAGGGAATAGAAGAGCTAGAGGGTTCCTTTCATTTCCTAACCACTCTCCATTCGTCATACATAGCTACATCTTTAAAGGATGTGACAACATTAGACATGGGATTGATAGTTGGTTGATCTGTACTATTTTTTGGGGAAGTAATAAAATATTTAATTGGATTTGGTTGATCCTTAAGACTGGACAATGGCTGAGAAAGTGATGGGCATCCTTGAAGGACTGGGGTAGAGGACGGGGAAGTTTGCATATGTCTACTTTTCCTAATAGGGAAATATCTTATTAAATATCCTTCTTTTCAACAAAAGAAACATGCATTAGGCTTATTTAAGTATACTAAGGGTTGTTCTATCTCAAACCCAAGACCAATTAGCTTGATAGTCTCAGGCAACTATTTATTCAAATCTACTTCCATGCAAACCCTAGGATGCACCCTTAAGCTAGCAAACTTGTCAGTATTAAGTTTGAACAAGGTTTGGAAAATTGAATCCTTAAGAGGACTAGGAAAGGATATGTTTCCTGCACTTTTAAATTAGCAAAACATGCTCAAGTGGTTCTCCAATATGGCACTTGGGTTATTTGTGGACAAGTCTATTATATGCAGGGTTGGAGTTTTGATTTCCACCTGAAGGGTCATCCAGATCTAGATATCCTATGTGGATTGAACTATCTACCCTTTAGACCATTTTTGAAAGTTGTATGACCTTTTTACTCGAATTGACAAATGATAGCTCACCATTGGTGTACATCAAAACAAGGGCACCATGTACCAAGTCCCTATAAAGTTGAAAAAATAATTAAATTTGTTTAAGCGTAAAGCAATTATGCAGAGTTATATAAGTTGTAAAAGTCTAGAATCCTAGAAAAACATCAAGCCATGTATGGAATATAACTAAAATCGAAGGAATTATTCAAATGAACGAAACTTGAAAATCTTGAATATGATTCAGTCTTCATATAAGACGAATGTTATAAGGGGCACACAATGTTTCTTTCATATTTAGCAAATATATCATTTAAATTAAAATGCATATTGATATAATTTTGCAAGATTTCTCTCCAAAGCGCAATATGAATATATAAATATTCAACATAACCAAGTTTGATGAAAAACCCATTTACAATTGATAATTTCTCTTACTAATTTAATTTTTGCGATAATCGTTCTGTGAATTATAAATGCTCATCTAGTTTTCTATAATTCTTCTCACAATTTCTTATTTGAACTTTTAACATTTTCTTCCTCTTTATCAAATTCAACTTCCCAACCTCAGCAACATTACGAACATGTAATTAATTTCACCAAAAAACATACACTCTATGTAATTACAAGTGTTATAGTGTATGCAGTGTTTATTTTTAAGAGGCCATAAAACTCAATAGTGTTAACATTGACTTTGATTTTTTCTTTTTAAACTTATATATTTGATAAGTTATGTTCTTTGATCTTATATATTTGATAAATCATGTTCTTTGATCTTTTGTAGAAATTAATATATTTTCATTGACTTAATGGTTGTAAACATTAATATATTTTCTCTAACTTAATGTTAAAGAAACCTTGTATACTGAAACTACAATCTAAAAAGTAGAATATGTATGCTTTGTATTGAAAAGCAGAAGTAGCGTCCTACATACTGGAAATGAATCTTTAAAAAAACTTGAAATCCCCTAATTTGTTTTAAGCTCTGCTATGGAAACACTTGTTCCTTCATATTAAAACATATTTTCTAGAAATCAGTAGTCATCAAAGTATTGTACAGGAGTCCTCCAAGCATTTTACAATGTAGGGATTAAAAGAATAAAATGTTTCCATGGGATGAAGGCAGTGAATGTTTGAGGGAAATATCTTCTATAAATTTAGCTGTTACAGGGTTAAACTTATTTACAGGGAATAGACTAAAAATTTAATAGTTGAACGATTATGATTATGTGCGTGGTTCCGAAAGCGTAAAAGGTTTAGCCAAATATTTGCTATGTGACTAAGAAGACAAAGAACAGGGTTATTGAAAGTAAAAATGGCAAACGGCCTTATCCACTATGTTGGGCAGATATTTGAGATACCGAGAGGAATCATATGTCATTTGCATAGGGCTTGTTTCCTTTGTATGTATAGGCAATACAAGTTTTCATCTTTTGAGGCAAAGCAAAAAAATAGATCTAATTGGGCACCATAAATTGGTGAACGCTAGATGCACTTCATAGAGAACAAGCGTTTTTCAATTTGTATTATTTCTCAGCTAGCATGATCCTTTGTTTATGAAAGAAATCAGAACTCATATTGTTTCGTTCATGACAACATGAGAAATTGTGAGACATGTTATCCCTACAGAGAAGGGCATCAAGTAGCAGGATGCGATTCACTCTAATTCCACTGTATGTTCTCACTCTCAAGCATCCAGCCAGTGAATTTTCCTTTTCTTACAAATACAAGTTATGATAGCAGCTAATGTACAATTTTTAATATTTTCTTCTATTCAAAAAAGATAACGTGGGCAGACTCTTAGGCATCTTAAGTATGATCTGATAAGCAAATTCAGTATAACTATAATCAATGAAATATCTCGGTCAATTCTACAGAACTATTATGGAGAGAGAAAGTAAAATTCAGAAGCTTTTTTTATTTCGTCAAATGTACCGCGTAAACATAAAGAAGAACACATTTTTTTCATCTCGTCATCTTATTGCAAAACTTGAAAGAATAAATTTTGAAAAAACATCTAAATTTGATTCCAGGGATACAGTAAATCCTCTGACCAGGAAAAACTACCAAATTTGAAAAGATCTAATAACATGATCTCTAATAGCCAGCAGATCAATAGATTAAATACATAGCATTAAGTATTTAATTATATTGATATATTTATGAAGAATATATGCAATAAATTATGAGTTTTGTAGCATAAGTTAGTGCAAAATACATAGCTTCAAGTCTCTAATTATATTGATATATTTATGTAGAATATACGTTATAGACAATGGACAGAATACTAAGTGAATGCACAACAATTCAATGCTACATTATTTCTACATTTTACTGACTGATGTTGATTTAGAACATTAAGTTTTTTCTTTTGAACAAGGTCAAAAAAAAGTTTTTTTTTTTCCACACCCAAAAACATTGTTTTTGTCTATGAAAAAAAAAATCATTTTGCAAAAAAAATACGAGTTCTACGAAGTGAGCATTTTAGAATTCTGTGCACATGTAGATTTATGCCATTTTTTCCCTGCATAAAATTACAATAAGAAAAGATTAGTGGAATTAAAAGAGTTTTAACACATGTATTAGGATATTGTTATGATGCTTGTTTTGTTCCCTTTTAAAAAAAAAGTAGTGGCGATGGCTATTTTTTAGAAGCACTTACTGTTTAGAAATAGATGTGACGATGTTGTTCATGGCAAGTGTAAAAGTGCCATGTAGCTGGAAACAATGTAGCAAAAATACCACAGCTAAGATGTCTTGTTTATAATCACTGAAACAAATTTTAGTTAGTGCTGTCAAATTCTCCTAAAAAAACCCGTGGTTCAAAGTGCAGTTAGTATGTTCATTTTTTGTGTGTAGGATGCATTGCAGCAAATGCTGGTATGAGTACATTTGACTCTGTTGACAGTTTGCAAAATGTGCCAAAACATCTATTGAAGGAACATTTGTCAAGACTGGATGCCCACAATCATTACAAAATGGTTGGAAAGGTGATGCGTGAACATTTTTTGGTTTTAATAGACCCTTGACCTACAAACCAAAACTCTGGTTAGTCATGTTATGAAATAATTGAAATGCTAAAAATTATGCAAAGTCATATTTTTGTATCCGAGAGTGATGAGTGTGAAATAGGTGCTTGCCTCAATATATTTTTTTACCAAACTTTACATATGGGTTTTTGTATATTAGTCATTCAACATGTTTAGAAAAGTGGATTGGCTTGCATGGAGCAAATGGGTGCCTCTACTTCCATTTCGGACAATGTTTTTGAAAAGCATTATTAGTGTCATTACTGATGATAGCGATTGGTGTAAGCTAGGATATAAATGTTTATAGGTGTCATTGATTAGAAACTGGGAAGCAATTGTTAAAATGTTATTTTAAAAAAAATCAATATACATTTGCATGTTTTGATATAGAGAAAACAACATTGAAAATGATGAAAAAATAGAAATAAGATATTTGGGTGAGAGTCATTACTATTGCCATGTCTTTTTCAGATTCACCATCCCTGAGATGGATCTCATGTTGATTGTATTATTTTGGTGTCCAATCACAATGGCACCAAATGAACCCACTGCATATGTGTTATTTGATTCAATAAGGTCTTGTATGGTGGTGTTAGGGGCAAGTCTACGTTCTTTGAAAATAATTGTCATATTTTTCTTAGTGATATTAGGATGCAATACAAAGAAACAATCAATATCACCTCTTTCGTATTGTTAGAAATATTGTCATTGATGTCAAAGGTCTAACATTATTGGTGATAAAGGCCCCATTACATTTAATAATGTTTGTAATAGTTATATCTTGGCTAATGTGTGTTAATATTTATATAAAATTAACAAATATATTTTTGGTTGCATAAAGTCAAAAGAAGGGCCCATGGTGAAGTCAAAGAGTCATGGGGTAAAGACAAAAGAAGAATGGGACGTATTTTCCCATGAAGAGTCATCTTGAGAAATTTTAAGAGTCACCAAATGAAGACAAAAGAGGAAGGGTGCAATTTCTCATGAAGGGACACTTTGAGGAATATAAAAAGTCACCAAGATAAAGATAAAAGAGGAAATGATGCTTTTGCTTATGAAGGGTCACCATATGAATTTTCAAATGCAAGGATACGAAGGGTCATGCAAGTTTGGTGCCATTTTTGATGAGGATTGAAGGGTCACAAAGGGTGAATGCCAAAGGTCATTTGAAAAGCTATAAATAAAGGATTGAGAAGCCATTTGTAATATTGAAGAAAGAGTATGATTTGTAATTGTTATATCCACCTTAGAAGAGCAAAGGAGAGAAAGGAAAGAGATATTGTAATGTGCTATCATTTGTTGAAAAAGCAACATTGAGAGATGTGTTGTATACATAAAATGGGCTGGTGCTCATGTGGGTTGGCGACCACGAATAATTGTTGTGTTGGTGCTCAACAAAGGGGTTGGTGCTCTTGTGGGTTGGTGCTCACAAATAGTTACTGTGTTGGTGCTCAACAAAGAGGTTGGTGCTCATGAATAGTTGATGTGTTGGTGCTCAACAAAGGGGTTGGTGCTCTTGCAAGTTTGTGCTTGCGAATATTGTAGTTTGAGTTGGTGCTAATTCATATACTTGAGATTTTTTTTCATGGTTTTTCCCACATTGGGTTTCAACGTTAAATCTGGTATCTCTCTCTATTTTGTGTGGTGTTTATTATTTTAGTTTTATTGCATATCTTGAATGTATGGTTAAGTGGAATTTGATTAAGTGAAAGTTTATAAGATTTATGATATACTGATTCACCCCTCCCCCACCCTCCTCAGTATATCTCGTGCTTAACACATACTACTATTTTTTATTATGAAATCTATGATTCAAACACTTTTTCTAGGAGATAAATATTGTAAGAATTTATCAATCAGCTTGTTATTGATGTTGGTTGTTATTGTCATCTGACCATTTCTATCAATAAGATCAACGTGCACTATTTCTATATTTGTTGGAGGGTTGGATTTTTTATAAAATCAGGTCCATAAACAACTAATACATTGCCTTCAAAAATATTGCCACATTTTTTTATGGAGAGGTCAATGATTGAAATTGGCATATATTATCCTGTCTTTGAGCTACAATTATGGTTTGCAAATGCAAATTTTGAATACAAATATTGTATAATGGGATACAATGTAGAGCATTTTGAAATGGGAAAGTTAAAGAAAAATTGTTATATTCATATTTTTTTGAAGTGATATTTTCATATATTATTATTGTTTAGAGCACGTTGAAAAATAGAACATTACTGCTCTCATATTTTTTGTTCTATTTTTGTAATCTAGTTATTGTGTTTGTCTCACTCTATGATTGGTTTCCTATTTGCATTATGATAATTGCATAAACATCTTATTTTTGACAATGTTAAGATAGCAAGAGTAGGAACAAGATAATGAGTTTTTAATAATAATAATAATAATAATAATAATAATAATAATAATAATAATAATAACTTGTGCATTATGTTTCTTCTTATTATGTAAAGCAACAAAACAAATAAAACCTCATTGTTATAGTGACTTTTGTTGTTCTAGTATTGTTGCTTGGCTACTCTATTTCTGTGGCTCCATATTTTGCTTCCTACAGGGGTTACGACAAAGCCATGGATCATTTTGAGAAATAATAAATTAAATGTAGGTTTATGTCAATGATGAACAAGATTCGTTTCTAAACACCAAAATGTTTACAAGCATATAAAGCTATATTTAATTGACATGACAAATAAAATATATTTCTTTTTGAGAGTTTCAGTATGAAAATTAAAGTAGTACTAGTTCCATTCCAATATCGATGCAAAAATTATAATGAATACCAAGACAAATCTTGGTTGATTCTTTGCTTACGACAATGAATGATGGCACTAAATTTATGTCATTGTAATTACTAATAATCAGACCAGAATGGCCATGCAGATCAATAGTTGTTTGAATATATATTTTTTACGTCAACACATGGCAATAGTCCTTTTTTTTTGAGTTATAACATAGCCTTGAATCTGAATTTGTTGTTTATATAATAAAGATTTAGTGGTCAGTATAGAATTATATGTCAAAATTTATTGTTTTTTTATTCCTAGTTGTTAGAAACATTAATTTTTGAATGTTACACTATTGACGAACACACAAAGTAATATCACATTGAAAAATCATAGCAACACTAATTTCGTTAGAGTAGTTAAAACATGAATAATAGAAACCAGTTCTGGAACTTACCTATGTCCAAACTCTAGATGAGTTGTAGGCTTGACGAACTTGTCAAGATGTTTATTTGTCTTCATGAAGCCAACATTTAGGTTGGATAAGTTCAGAATCCTTTCATTCAAATTAAGCACTTAGTGGTTAGGATATAAAATTCTGTTTGAGAATTTACTATGTTTGTTGTTTTTAATTGTTACAAATATTTATTTTTTCAATTATGTAACAACTAATATTTGAGTAATAGAAACTAGGCTTGGAACTTACCTATGTTCAAACCAATGATGTGGTATATGCTTAATGAGCTTTTGAAGATGTGTTTCTATTTTTTATGAAGGTAGCACATAACTTGGACAAATCATGAATCTTTTATTTATAAATAAGCACTATACAATAATTACATTAGCTTATTACTTTTCTTTGTTTTGTACTTGATATAATATGTGATGTACTTCTTACTAGTGTTATTGTAGATTACACAAATCATAAACACATAAAATAACCTAAACAAGCAAGAGTTTAAAGAAGGCCTTAGCTCATTGTCGAGTTGAATAACATTGCTTTTGATGTCTAAATGAAGGCATCAGGTTGTTGTTCTCATCATAGGATTGCACCTCTATTTTTGTACTAGTGTTCAAGTTGTGTCATTCATGACTAGACAAATAACATTGTGATCAGTCCAATAAGTATCTATTGCTAGAATATAGTTATGTTATTTTAAAGTATATAATCATACATGGTTTATGATTGTATTTGCATATTGTTTATGTTTTCCAGGTAAGAAATGCATTTTACAAGCTAACATGTGTTTCTCAAGAAGCATTGTTGACTTATTGGAGGTGGACACATCAATATTAAAGTTTCCTAATATGTAATTTTTTTTATGGGATTGCATTTGATAGTGTTTATTCCACAACATTTATGAAATCTAAAATAGTAGATGGAGATGCATATATTTTTACAATTGTAAATGCATGTTGGCATATTACAATTTTTATTGATAATGACTCTATTTTGTTTAAAGTGTATTGGATTAGATTTGAAGTAGAAATATTTATTTTTAACATATCATAATACCATGAACATTTTGTATTGAATTACAAGTTTTGAAATTTATAAAGTGGTTAAAAAAGCTAGCATTTGACACATGTGTTTCTTATAAGCATAGCATGTCGCACTTCATCAAATCATGGTAATTGATAATGTCTTCTAAATGCTGTTGGAGGTTATGAATGTTTAATGAATATACAGCTATAGATGAGTTAATAACATGCGATCATAAGCTCTGCTATAATACCCAACTTGCTTGTAATTCTAATCTTGACATCTCATCAGAATTTGTTTTTTAAGCTTGAATTTTCTATTTGTAAGTGGGCTTAGAAAATATTATTATTCCATGGCCTTTACACGAGAAAGTGTTGTATATGTTAATCCATGCCTATGAACACCTATTAGCTTGATTGCAATGCCTTCTATGGTTAGACTTTGGGATCTATGTATTATACTGCACAAGCTAGTTATATTAGGAACTGGCTTTGTATTATTAATTTTTTTTGGTGAGTAGGTTTTAAAATATGAAAAATTAGAGTCCAACTTAATTTGATATGGATTTTATACAAATGACTATGTTTTTCTCTTTAGGAATGCCCGATGTGACTTTCATTGAATTTCACCCAGATAATGTCAGTGTTATCTTCTTTGGTGTGTGTTTTAAATATAACATCAGAGCCATTGACTAGGCCATCTTGCATATCATAATTTTTAGAAAAAAATTCAACTAGCATATTGGGTTTCAGAACATTTTTTTAGGCAAGCATTTAGCATTAGCATATCCTTGCCCTTCATTATATGTGTCATTCATCTTATCTATTACATCAATAACAATTTATTTATGCATAATTAGTACTAACATTTTGGCATTATGCACATCCACATCATTGTTCAAGTAAAAAAGATAAGGGAACAAAGGGTTATTTAGTGTTGGACATAAAAAAATTATGATTAAGATATGTTATGTCATCTTCTATATGTGAGCATGTACGTATTATGTTTAGAACAAGTATAAAATTTTGATCCTTTTGTCATATAGTTCAGTGTAGCTGGTAACATTTCACATTTTATGGCCAAAAAACATATGGGACTATTTCTTTATTCATTTATGGATGTTTAAATATAAGGCAATCATTTATAGGTTGAGCTTGGTAGAAATCTCCATAGAAGACCATGTTAATGTTTCCAAAATGCATCACTGGCAATTACTTTATGTCAAGTAAATGCCTATCAATATAGTATAACATTCTTGCTCCTACAAGTGAGATTTTATCAATTAACACTATATATAGTTGATTATAGCATTTGGATAATGTATCAAGTTGTATGTTACTTAACGAAATGAATTCTAACTTGTTTAAAGGCAATAAAAAAGTAGAATGCAGTGTTATGCCACTTGCATTGTATGCAACCTTACTTGTGTATGCAAGAATGAGGCCCTTTGGCTTGGATGGATCACTGTCAATAGATTATGTATAAATACAAATCAATGTTTCATTTATAAATTTTGTTGTAAAATTATTTCCAGTGCCTGCACCTCCTTTTAAGAAGAAGTACAATGGCTTGTTCTTGTTTAGACATTTTTAAAAAGTAATATCTTTAATAATTGTGGCATGTTCATCATTCATTCATCTTTGTTTATAGTATTCAACATTATCATTAATGAATGGATGGTGTCCAATTTTAAGGGTTTCAAACTTTGTTTTATTGGTGCAAGGTTTGTCAATGGCAAGTCCATATGTAAATCATACTTTTCTTCTATAGATTTGCTTATGCTGAAATGGAATCTTGTCTTGCTTTTGATTTTAGTATCAAGTTCAAAATGGGAAATAACATCTTGCATGTTTCCCCACTTAGGGTTGGTTTTATGATTGAACTTAGATTCATTTTGTGTTATGGTCTTGACTTGCAAATTGTATGCCTCTCTCCATGTTTCAAAGTTTTGTTTTAAACTATTTTCATTGTTTTTAAATGGCACATATAATAACAACCATTCACGGAAATGATTTTCAAGGTCAATATGTTTATTATAATTAATAAAGCGTATAACTTGTGGCCTTTTTTTTTAATGGCTTACAATTTTTTTGGTACTTTGAAATAAATTCAGCTAGACAAACATGATCTATAGTTGTAGGATGGGCAATGTTATAGTCTATTAAATATTTGTACATGACATTTTTAGGTTCATCTAGTTTTTGTCTCAAGAGAAATAGAGATTTTAGAATAAACATTCATTCATCAAGGCAAGATGTGTTTATGAAGGCACATATTCTTGAGCAATGACTTAAAGGCAATGATAAGACTAAGTAAATAACTAGTTGTGTAGACATTTGTTGATAGTTCAACATTGAATTCCGAAGTCTATGTAACATCTAAATGGCATCTATACTTGTTTTTACATGTTGTCTATGTATTTTTTTAAAAGCATGAGTAATTTTTTGGTTGTTTTTTATCATATAAAAAGTACAATATGTTATTATAGCATATGCATTTAAAATAAATTATGCATCTATGTTGGCTTTCTATAAGTATGGTATATTTGTTATGAAATAGTTATTCCAAACCTACAATGGCCTACATGCAAGAAAAATGTTGGGTTGTTCAAGTGTATTTTGTATTATTGTTATATATTGAGTCTTGTATATTTTAAGATCATATAGGAAGATGTGAAAATCATCAGAAGCATTATAATATTTGGTGCTTAGTGGAAAACAAGTTTAATTTAATATTGAATTTTAAAATTCATTTTTTGTTTCACATAGCTCAAGTATTGTTGTTTATTTCATCGGTAGTTGGGAAAATTATATCTACATTTTTTGTCCTTCTTTTTCCTACAGTTGTTGGTATGATGGTATGTATATAATTTTGCCAAGTCATTTTCCAAGATATTAGTGTTACAAGTTATGTATTTTTCTATAAAATGCAATATTTATGAATTTTGGTCATTTCCATATATCGGTGCATTTTTTATCCATACTAGCTAATGATCATGGGCATTCCCTCTACATTGGAATTTTGTTATGCAAAATTAGTTTGTGATTTTACCTATAAATGATTTGTCTTCACATAACATTTGTTTTAATACATTAATACAATGTCTGTAATAATGTGTACAAGTGACTAGATCTATTTTCACAAGAAAAGAAATGTCATTTGATATATTTAATTCTTTCAGCTGTGAATTTGAGTTTTTATGATGCTTTCGATATAATTGTTTCAATGCACTAGTTAATGACCACCAAGAATGTTCAGCACTTGCAAAAGTCAAGAAAAATGTTAGAGGTCCTAATTGCCATATCATGGCAAACATGTTTTTTTAAGACTTTGCATGTAATCAAGAAAAATATGATTTTTTTTGAAATCCACATAACCAATTTCTGATTTGAGCATTTTTTCTAAATTCAGTTTATATTTGACATCCTTGGACAAAACATTTCTTCCTTTTAGTTGACCCTTTCTAATTTGAATCCACATTGTCTTTCCAACTTGGTCTATGATTAATTTTACTACTTTAAAAAATAAATTGGTAAGATGGTATGCAAATCGATGATTAGTATGTAAAAGCTCCCATTGTGATATTTTTGATAGGAGTAACCTGACACAATGTCATCATCACAAGGATTACCAAATAAAAGTGTTGGAAAGTTCATTTTTTATTTTATTTTTTGTCTTTGAAAATACCAAGAGGATGGTTTCCTTCAGCTAGTGCTATTTTAATTAACTTGTCTTCTAATGCAATAATGCATGTTGAATCCATAAAACCATACACCAAAGTGTCATTAAACTTGGTCTGACTTGTGTCAGAAGACAAAATATTATCGCTGTCACTACTACTTTCAGATTCACTAGACACATCATTGCTATTTACAAGGTCTATGACATTGGTAGATATAAATGGTTTCCAATCAAAGTCAATCTACACATCATGAGCAATGTACAATTTATGTGCACAAAGCTGTTGTAGTGCCTCCATCACAAGTTTAAAATGAACTCTTCCTTCTTGGTATGCATTTGTGTATTCTAATCGACATTTTAAAGCTATTTCAATAGTTATTCTTTCATCTATGGATCTAGGTAATACTTCCTAAATTCTATCAATGTTTGAGGGACATTGATAATTGGCCTTGTCAATCCAATCTATGGTTTTTTGTAGCCTAAGTTTCTTATTTGCGCAAAGGCAATTCTAAGTGTAATGATTTTTTCTTCAAGATCTAATATCATGCCTACAAATTATAGCTTTTTGATTAGTCTAATATTAAAAAGTGTTACAAATACAAAAAGTTTTCCATTTTTCAATAATTGATTGCATGTAACACATTTTTTTTTGAGAATTGCTTTATGTTTGGCATTAACCTTTTGCAAGTGTCCTTTTCAGACTGAAAAAAAGGCTTCATATTGTGTTTAAATTGTATTTGTTTGCAAACAAAACAAACATGGAGTGGTGTGGCTGTAATTTTTTCATGGGATTTGTTTATTGGTGTTGATCTTAATAGCCTTTTATTATTATTTTGTTTCGTGCCATGCTCTTTAATCAACATAAAGAGATGATATGCCCATGTAATGGTGGTTTTATTTTACTAGTAGTAGTGTCAAATTGTAGCTTTATATTCTTTTCTTCTGTTAATGGGTTGTAGTCTAAATGTTCTAGCTTTTTTTTCATGTACAATGTTCTTTATTTGGTGCAAAGAGAGTTTTTTTGTTCTTTGGATGTTTCTATGTAATTTACAATGACACTAGCTCCTGCTTCATTATGTTCTTGGGTTGTCAATGGTTCATAATGTACATGGGTTGTATCTATTTCAAATAAAATGATGTTATATAAAGATTATGAATGAGCAAAGGCAATGTAGGTCTTGAGAATTTATTGAGTTTTAAATGACCATAGGTGAATGCTTACATTTAACACATTTAAAATCTATTGGATAGTGAATTCATTTCCTTCTATTCCACCATCATAGATAAAACCCATTTTTGCAATGTATGTTTGCCAATTTGCAATAGTAGGTATTTTTTTATAACATCGTCTATTAGATTATTTTTCAAACAAGTGTGTGCCTTTTTATCTCTAGCAATAAATGCATTAAAAATGATTGTGTTGAATAGTGATGCAAGAAGCATATGTCAAAATCATTTTTTGTCAAATAACAAATAGAGCTAAAGATGCTATCACCACAACCAAATGTGTTTCCATCAATCACCACAAAGTCATTGATAAGGTAGCTAAGACTCATGACTCTAAGGTAAAATGTGAAGCACTTCATCAAGCCAATGCTAACCTTACCATCTATTCCAATCTAATTATAAATCATACTCCAAATCAACAAGCTAATAATAAAAATCAAACCCCTTCCAAACCACTTGCTAATTTTTTTTGAAACCATAGTCGACCCTCATTCTTATAATGAGGAAAACTTGGTGGATGTGAGAAACATGAAGCATGTTATTTCTTATATTGATCATTATCTTCTTAAGCCTCATATTCCTTATCTAACTTATAAAAGAGTCCCAGATAATCCTCTACACATTCTGAATATTCCACATGATTCCATTTTTCTAGCATTCATCTGCCAATAAAGAGAAAGCATAGATCAAGTTGTTGATAGTGGGGTTCTTGTTGGGGGTTTGATAATTATTTATTTTCGTATAATACAATGGTTAATAATGGTCATAGACATGATTTTGGTCATGAAATAGTATGCAATATGGAGGGGTAGGAGCATTTTCATTAAAATGAAAGTATTTGCATTTTCTTGTAAAATATCAAACACAAATGGAAATATTTAGTCATCTAGAAAGCTAATTTATGTATAAATTATCACCCCATAGACCATGCTGACCATTGGCTATGCATGAAGTTGCAAAAATTTGCATTTCAAAAAAATATGTTTCAATGTCTCCTATTTGGTGCAATCTATACAACTCTCTGGGATATAATTCCAATGCAAAAGAGCTTAGTGCATGAGTGTCATTTATTTTTAAATAGATGAAGAAATGTTCTATAATTCCATCACACAACTCTATTGATGTGTATCAGAAGTGCAATAGCACTTAAAATGCATCAAACAAGCAATCACCTACATTATATTTAAAATTATGAGTTCTAAAAAGGTTTTCTTTTTCTAAAGTGTCATCCATGTTATTGCATTGAGTTCTTGATAGTGGCTTGTATTCTTTGACACCAATGATTGGTTGATTACTATACATATGCATTGTTTTTTGTTTTGCTTTAATTGAATCAATTTTACGATGCCAAGTAAATCAGACGTAATTTAAATCCAAGACAATATAAAAGGTCTAAAATATTCTCTAAAATAATCATAGACCTATCGTGAACCAACTGAATAGTCACTAGTTTTAGCACCAAAGACTATGGTATTTGATAATTTTACCTTTTTTTAAGAAAACTAGATATCGGAATCTACATATAATTACTATGGATAAAAATAGCTCTTGTAGATTCTAAATAGATATATTAAGATTCAAGAGATTTGGTAAGCAATCTAAACTCTTAGTAAAAGATAAAATATTGGATTGTTTAAATTCAAGAGACCACTAATATATGTAGAATAACCAGGTTCCATCCAGGGTAAAAAGAAAATACTCCAAAACTTTTGTCAAGTATCAAATCAGATTAAAAAAATCAATAAATTCTTTTAAAGAAAAGTAATATACTATTTATCTATCTAACACAAACCAAACTTTTTTCATAGAAACTGAAATAAAAAATAAAAAATAAGGAAACTTGACTCCAATCTAAGTATATCTTAAAATAGTGGGTGTCAGTTCGTTTTAAGTGAAGCTGTAGACGGGCTGCCAAAAGATTCTATGCACTTATATTTTCTTCAAGCTTGCAGAGTATTAGAATAAATTGGAAAGGTTCCCCTTCCTTGCAAAGTATGAATGCGTCTCTCAAGTAAAATTTGTATTTAACAACATAGTTTTTCACAATTTTATTCTATAACTATTATGTGTTATTTATAAATATTTTTCAAGGTTATTTTGATTTTCAAATTCTACAATTATTATGTCTTTATTATAAATATGTTCAAATTTATTTTAATTTCTGAATAAATTTTTAAAAATTTATTTATCAAATTATATCATATTAAATAAAAAATTGATAATTCAACCACCAAACTATAGTAAAAAAATAATTATTAGATATTTTATTTTTATTATTAATTATGTTTACATATAATTTAATATATGTAAATCCCTTACAATGTTTAAGTAAAATGTAATCATTTATTTGACACATAATACAATGTTCTATCTAGACCTTGCATAGAGGTGGGATGTTTTACACAATTTTATTTGGTTATTTATTATTTTTTTCATTTATTTTTATAGTTTAGACGACAATGCAATTCTTATGGTGATGTATATAAAAGAGCACAATAATTTACTTATTCTACCCTTACCTATTTAATGTCTTCAAATGTAAGATGGCTGTATGTACTTCAACATTATTTGTAGATTCATTTCATTATTGACTTGGCTCGATTATAAAAGGTAGTGGTGCACCACCAAGGGAAGAGTTGGCAGAAAGAGAAAGGGAATCCAAATGCTTGCCATGCAACACCACGGTTGCCAGGTGGTGCCAAACAAGGAAATCACAAAGATGACGACGCTATGTGCAAACAACCCATCAACCGCTTCAGGCAAGGGCAACATGGTAGCTGCTACAGTAAACACATTTCCAGGGATCTATTTTCACCCCAAATTGCCTGGTAAATCTTATATTTTCAAACATTTCTTCTTATTTTTCTGGTATCTCTTTTTTATTTGTTGGAAGTCCTTTGAAAATATATTTAATTTCAGGTGTGAAGAAGGAAAAACTGAAAGTGGAATTGGTGGATAAGGGCACTTTGAGATTAAGCGGAGAGAGGCACAAGGAGGAGGTGCAGGAGTCTAACCGCTGTCACTCGATGGACTGCTTAAGCGGAAGATTCATGAGACATTTCCGGCTGTCAGAAAATGCAAACAACGACTTAGGTGCCTTCATGCCAATAGAAATGCTTCTCATCAGGCCATGTTATCATTTATACAAATGAGCATTTCGGGTTTGTGTGTTACTGGCACATAACAAGCAACACCGACAAACCTTTAACAGTCTCCATTATTTTCTGTGAGGGTTTTGTTTAGTTATGTGTGCATTACAAATTTATAATTATGATAAATTTATTGCAGGTGAAGTGGTCTCTTCAAATTTGAGATGGCATGGGAGAAAATAGAGATAAACGATACTGTTTGGTGATGAAATTCCATATCCAAATTGTGCACTGAATAGTATGCATTATTGGGTTCATTAGAAATATCAAATTATTGTTATTTAATATTTCGTGCATAAAAAGTGAAACTTCTCATAATCATTGATTTGACATAAATTATTCCTACTAATTTATACTCTTTCACTTATAAAACCACACTTCACAAAAAAAAATATATTATATCTCTTCCGACATAATCATGCACCTTTGGGTCAACTGCTAGTATAATATATAAATGTCTAACATAAACCAAACAATTTTAATAGATATTGAAAAAAATATATCTTTTCAAGGAAAAATAACTCTTAATCTAAATGTGTCTTAAAATTAATTTGAATGTAATTTTAAATTTTATAAAAAAAAAGCAACAAGGTTGATTCCATATGAAATTCATAAACAGTTTACAAAAAATTAACATGGTAACTTTGCTTGACATTTTGAGAAAAAAAGGTACAACCAAGGATTATAAAAAAACTTGTTCCTTTGAATTGTATATTCGTAAAAAAATGGATCTAGAAAATTCCACATAATACTTCATTTAAAAAAAAAAAAATAGAACATATGATAGCTAAATATTTAGAAAACTTGAAAAGATTATGGTATGACATTCAAGACACGTGGTTACAATGGCTAATTACCTAGTCATGATTTAATGATATCTAAAGGGATAAAAAAATATATATCTAAAGGGATAAAAAAAAAAAATGATATTTTATGGTGTTTGATCCCTGAAGCATCAATAACATGTTAGAAAAAAATGCAATAGTTGAAGCCTTATGCTTGAGATAAGTTTTATTTTTGAATCTCAATTTGCACATTGGTTCACTACATACACTTAACACCCGCCTCTCTCTATATTATTAGACTTGTTAGACACATCTAATGCCCTCCGTTTCAAATATTGTCACAAAAGGAACTCCCATTTTCAACATCCAAATATTTTCATACTGAGTTAATGGCTACAAAATTTAATATGTATAGTTTTTTAAACCAGTCTTCTAGTTTAATTGAGAGGTAACATACATCATATATAGAAGATTTTTTTTTTTTTTTTTTTGGTTTTAAAGTAAATTGAAATAAATGCATTAAGAAATAGGTAAATGTATTTGATAATAACAGATTAAAAATTAGAAGATGATCAAGAATAGTGAAAGTAAACTTGGACTTGAGATGAAATAAGATCAATTGTATTACTAACCCTCTAGAGTTAGAAGCACCCACGATCTTAAAAGATATGTAGTAGAAATAAATAATTTTGGCTACAGAAAAAATATTCTTAACATTAAAAAAATCATAATTAATGTCATTTAACACATCAACAAGAAAATAAGAAGTTTTCTTAATCATCCACATCAAAACAATATTTTTAACCTAAAAGTTAGACAACCTCATTGCAACTACTCACTTGAGAGATTCATCTTCCATATCCACCTTACAGAGACTATTAAGCAAGGTATTGTAAGTTATAATATCTAGAAGAAAGCTATCTTGTGTTATTTTAGGGTCCATTTACAAAAATCCTTAATGATGGTGTTCTAAGTGATGATATTGAGAAGAATATCTATCTCTTTCATCTCAACATAAAAAGAATCGATTATACCAAAATCACTTGAATGTCCAAGGCCACCCTTAATCACGTTAAGAAATATAAATAATCGAATTGTGATTTCTGACTTCTGTCTATATATTTTAAATTAAACTTTTTTTTATAATATATTATACATAATATTATAATATACAAAAAAATTGTACTATATATTTACAATCAATAATTAATTTTATATGAAAAATATTAATAAGAGAAATAAATATTATAATAATAAGAAAACTAATACAATAACTATATACTATACAAAGTATATAATATTATAAATAATTATAATATTTTACATATTATATTTTTTTTAATATATAATATTCGTTATACTATATATTGTAACATCATAATTTTATTTGTAAGACTATTTACTAAATTATATTTATATATAACTTAATAATAATACTATTACATTTATATTGTATATTATTATATATAATTAGTAATTTATATTATATAATAAAAAATTTCAAGAAGATAAATGGTGCATGATTAATATTTTTATAGAAGTACATAACTACATGGAAAAGGAAATAATATTAGTATTATAATAGGTAGCAGTTCATAGTTGGAAGGGACAGTTGGCAGAAAGATAAATGGAAGGCGCTAGTGAACATGTAGCACCACAGTTGATAGGTACTAGCAAATGGGGAAGTCACATGCATGCAGACACTTCTTAACCATATTGGTAAGGAAATATTTTTAGCATAGACAAGGACTCAATTTATCAAAAGCAAGTCCTAAAATTATTGAAAAGGTGGAGCATCCATGGATATCATATAAGGAGCTTGTCACAACAACCAAGCTAAAAGCAAATTTGGAACCATGCTAGGGGCCAAAACAAGCTATATGAGAGATGATCAAAATTTGTGGAATTTTAAATGCATAAAATACAAGTTATGGGTATTACTATTACCTACAAAATTTTGATAGTAAGCTTGTTGAATCTCAGCGGATACAGGCAAATAATTTGTCCTAATATTTTTCAGCGGATACACATCCATGTTTTTCCTTAGGTCATCCACAAAATAACTAAAAAAATCTAAAAATGTTTGCTAATGCGAATTGAAATAAAATTGCAATGCCAATGCCACAAAATCTAAAAATGTTTGCTAATGTTAGATTAGAGTATTATTATTATATACTAAAATGCTAATATTGTATTTAGTTACTATTAAATATAACTAATGTCAGTGAATTTAACTACATATCTAACTAATATAACTAATATGGTTCATTTATTGGTTATGGATAAATATTATTAATGTTGGGAAACATAATCACATGATCTTAAGAGAGATATCATCTATTAACTACATTTTCATATATTAGATTTAATTAATCTAATTCTATGCAATTCAATATAAAATATTTACTGACAATATTAGCCATATTGTAATTTTTATGCTTATAAACAAATACTCAAACATAAATAATTTTCAATACAAATGTTGGGACTAGTCTCTACAAGGACTTTGTTTTTCACACCATTAATATGATTGCAGACCAAATTAATTTGAAATTGGACTTGATGATGTCTAGGTTATTGCACTTCACTAAGAGGTCAAATAGTTGATTGTTAATGAGCACTTTTGTCTAGCATTATCAAAGAAGTGAGATATTAGGCAACAACAAGAATAGTACATTTTCACCAATACTAGATATATCAAATTAATGTATTGCACTAAGAATCCATCTACTAGAGTATCGAGATTTAAAGCAAATTTGTGCATCAAGACTAAAAATTAAGGGTAGAGATCAGAGGTAGAAAGGTTGAGATCAAAAGGAAATGATGAAAGATAACCCTCAACAAAAGATAAAGGACCCCCTTTCTAGATGAGGAAAAATATTAGTCTTAACGTGCAGTTATTTCCTTTGTTCCTTGCTTTAGACATTTTTTTCCTTGGTGGGATGTCCTTCCCATTTATTCCTCTACTTAATCTTGTAATGGTTGTTGACCTTTAGTTGATATTTTATTGATAGCATGGAGCAATATTGTCTCTAATTTTTCATCTTCTCTTTGGTGGGTGCCCCTCTAGTTATTTTAATTTATTTTTTTGTTTCAATTGTTTTTGTTTATTTCTTATGTGTCTCTTCTAGTGGTTTTATTTTTTTAGAAATGGAACCCATGTTTTATGTTCCAAAATTGGGTCATAACTCAGTCGAAAACATTCTACCCTTATAAAAAAAATTAAATTATCAAAATGTGCAACATTTAATCCCTAAAGATCAAGCTCCAAACAATACCTTTATACAAGCCTAATAGAAAATTAAGAGCCAACAAAGCCATTTGAGTTTTTATTAATTTGATGTTAATTGAGAAATAAATAATGTGATAATTTTTTGGTTTTGTTTCATTTTTGTTTAGTTTTTTTCTAAATCTTGTAGAGAATTATTTTGTGTTTTATTTGGTTGGTCTTATTAATTAGTTCAAATTAGTTCTTGATCTAACTTGTGTACATTTTCCAAATAACGATGCTAACTAGATTTACTTGTCCTTAAACTTCAAAAAATCTAAACTTTTGAATTCAATAATCCTTGGAATCTGTGAGATTTTGAAACATAAATATTTATTCCAATATCCTAAGTTGTTACTTAGCAGAGAATTCTTCAATCAATTTAATTTTCCATTGTGTAGATTAAAAAAAAAGTTGATCAAAAGATTGTATATATGAATTAGAAAGAAAATATATTTTATTGTAAAAAAAATGCCTCTTCTTAGATGTAGGGAAAAGGTTCTAGAAGTTGAGCAATTTAACGTAATAACTATGTGGATTTTATATAGTATTATTATATTAGACATTTAAATTTTTATCCATCTTAATATGTCATCTTAACTATTTATAATTAAAGTTTGAATGTCTGAATTATTATATATTTTATGATATAATCAATTTTATCATGAAAGATCATTACATACAATTTTTTAACTTATAATCAAAACTTAACCCTTAAAATACCAATAGTTTAACTATAAACTAAAAATATTTAACAATAAAAACCCTCTTCTTAATAAATATATTCATATTTTAAAAACTCCTTTTAACATTCTTTATTCACTATCATAAAACATATGAAACCTTACAAACAAACATTTAGGGCTCTTTTCATCAACACAAGAATTTGTTTAATCAATAATGTGCCACTATTCTTCCATGCTTATGTTCTATGGCCACCCATTTTAGCACAATTTGTTTTATTTATTCATGTTTTGCTCCCTATGTCTTCTTTAGAACCTCCACATGATAAGTCTTTTCTCTCCTTTCTGGTTGAGACTTTGTCTATTTGAAAACCAAATTACCCTATGCATTTTTGCAAAAGGGGGATGAGGAAGTGATTTCTATAGAATTTTTGTCGATGGTGCCATATTTGGGAGATCTATCCTTAAAATTGAACATTGAGTTAATGGTTTTTGGGCTTTGAATTGGAATCCAACCTACAAAACTTATTTTCCTTCTCAGCGAATGCATAAATCCCTGGTCAAGCATATTTTTTTTCATATTTTACATGTTGTGGGAAATCAAAGATATTCTAAATTACAAATGATGACCTACTAAATGTGTTAAGATTTGAAAAAGAACCTTGACTTTACCAAATTTTGTAAATGACTATTTTCTAAATGTATTAATGCTTAAATAAGAGCTATGAAATTATGTCTTACTTAATATTTTCCTAAGTAATGAACTCAAATTATAGTGAGTTAATTCCTCAAAAGATCTTTGACATAGTTTATACTACAAATGATGATTTGCTAAGTGCATTCATATTTAAATAATAACTTGAAATTCATGTAATTGTTTATATCTCTATATCCACTCAAATTCTACTAAATCTACAGAAGAAGCATAGTTATTACACACTTTAGATTATACATGGTGAGTCTCTAAAGATGATAATATTTAAATAATATCTCAAATTTAGTAAATTAGTAAATATTTTATTGGAAATACAATCAAATCATAGTAGTTCATCTCAAGTAATAATGCTTTAACATGGTTCAAGTGCAAATGATTTTTTACAAAATGCATTAGTATATAAAAAATATCTTTAAATTTATGAGTTACCCAATATTTTTTGAAAAATGCACTTAAATTGCATTAATTTAACTCACGAAACAAAGTTTCAATATAATTTATTATATACTGGTAAGAAATGTGAATTAATATAAAAGATGATAAATCCTCTAAATCACATTTGACTATTCACAAATTTCAAGTCTTGAAATCAAGCTTTCATAAGAAAATAATCTAAGTAAATAATTATTTAAGCACCTTATGTTTTGCGATAAAAGTTGAGGGTTAGCATGCCTTTGATGATGATGAATTTAAAGTATTGAATTTTCATTGGATAGATTGATTAGAGAAAGCAATTGTAGATAACTGAGTGAGCTTTTCTAAGCATAATTATTTGAACCAAATCAATATAAAACCCTCCACCAAACTACCTTTGAGTAGTTCCATGTGCATTTAGTATAATTTCCTCATTCTTCTCATCAAGTACCCCTACCCTTCCAATGCTAGAAAGAAGCAAAGGAGACTTGAATACCAATACAAAGGTCATGTGGGATAGATACATAAATTCATTAATAAACTTCATGGATTTATCAACATTGCAATAAAATTTTACTTCTTGCATGTTGCTCACCAAAGGCAACTTCACACTTCAAAGACAATGCATCTATATAAATATGATGGGTTATATTAGTGGTATTCTTCAATGGAAATGTGATATGACATTCAAACAAGGAAACACTTATATATATTTTCTTTATATCAGGGGTACCATTTAGACATTATATGTACCAAATTATATGTTCAACTAGACATTTCAAGTCTCTCTACATGACCCATCATCATTGGGTCCAAATTTATCCTTGATGATCAGTTTTATAAATAAAAAGACTTATCCATATAATTCATTCCTAAAATCTCTCATACTATAACACATCACAAATTTTCACTTAAAATAAAAATATATCTTCCAAGTTATATTTTAAAAAGATATAGAGATTCATAAAAAAAATAATTGAAAGAAAATTTTGTCAAATGTTTTAGTTATGATTGACACGATTGAGATTTCTGCTAAATTCCAGCCTACATAAGGAATGCACATTATTCAAACAAAGAAATAATGATTTCAAGATATACAATGTAAAACTATAGAAAGGATATCCTCAAAATCTAACCTAAATAAGCATAATGGAAACAACACCCAATCATGTAATTTTCCTCTGTGTTCTACATACACACACCCAGGTAGGTCTACTGGGTGATTGCTGAAAATTATTTGCTCACATAAGTGAAACATGTGTTATTACCTATAATTATTTATTAAATATGCAAATTTCATTCATAACATATAATTTTTGACACAAGGTTCCTTAATAATAAAAGTGTAGATGTAGGATAATGGGGGACAAAAAGAGGGGCTGAAAGTGACACTTTTTTATTAAAATAACAATAGTTGGACTTGGAGACAATGTTAGAGAGACTTCAAAAAATAATTTGAAAATGACACAAGAACATAAATTATGACATTTTGAATGTAGTTTCTAAATATATAATTTTTTTCAATACCCAAATGAAAAATAAATATGAAATAAATGCATTTATGATAATAGGTTGGTTACTTTTTATGAAAAGATAAGAAGATTGCATGTGTAAAAACACATTTTTTTAAAGTAAAAAAATAAATTTTTGTATGAAACTTCATATATAGATAGGTGAAATGTTGAGTATAGTTGAGAATTTTTTTTATTAATTTTATAATATATATACTAAAAAAATTTACAAGTCAAGACAACTATAAAATTAAAACTGCAAGTCTACGAACACAACTTTTTTACCTTAACTTCATGAAAATCATTTTTTTATTTTTAAAAACATAGTTGACAATGTGTATATTATTGAGATAATAAGTTTTATAAACTTTAGATTAATATTCACAATTGTATAAATACATTTGTAATGATATGTATATAGTCTATAATGAGGTACGTTATCTATAGATTAAGTAATAATTATAAATAATAGTTTAACATTAAAAAAATTACATATTAAAAAAACTACATTTTCCCCTCCACAAATCCATATAGTTTTTTTAAATAATAAGATATGAGTGATTAGATGGGTCATGAATGATAGAAAAGACACATAATTTTTCACAAAATCAAATGGGCTTGTTCATGATAGGTTTTGGAGTAGGTTCGGCCCCCTCCATGCCTAAAACTAAACCAAATTTAGAGGGAAAATGGATTTTTTTGTAAAACTAGAAAGGGCATATGCCTTTTTCAAACATGCCATCCTCATAATAAATGATTTTCATGTTTCATTTATGAACCACAAAGGATGTGCATCCTTTTCAAAAGCATGCATGCCCTTTATGATTCAAAAGTTTGTCTCCATTCCCAAAAAATTTTATTATTTGTTTTTAATTTTACAAAATTCAAACTAGTATTTACTACTGTAACTATGTAAAATATACATTTGCTTTATCTCAATCATTACAAATTCTTTAAATTTTATTCTATAATTGACTTATTTTAGTAAAGATAAACAATGGGATCAAGAAGTCATCGTAACACACCAATTAAAGAGCTACCAAATCAATAAATTAAAGAGAAGAGAGGAAAATAAAAATACAAGTAAATAGGAGAGCATCTATAAGAGATTCTAGACAAGGTGAAGGTACTTCATTCACACCAAGTAATATTTCAAATGAAAATAATATGCATAATTCCATGAAATTTAATTTAGATAAGTCTTCAAATGAGATAAGAGAACTTAATAAATCCTTGTTGAATGATGAAATTCAAAATATAGAGCATGCAAGTAATGAATTTGTAATGAGAGATGAAACATATGAATAAATATAATATAACGAAACATCTATCTATAATGAAAATTTTGAACATGATAATAATCAACATAAGGAATGACCAATTCATATATCCCCTAATGAAGAGTAATTCACTTCACTTGTAGGGTATAATGTACTTACCAAACCTTGTAATATCTCTTATAAGGTTGAAGTGGTAACACCATCCAATTTAATAAAAAATATAGCTCTTACACCCACACCTTTAGGAATAATGCGAATAATACCAAAGCATTTAGTTTAAATAGATGAGAAAATAACATAACTTATGAAAGGTGAAATGTCAAAAATATCAATTCAATGTCATGTTCAACATGTATGGGACTATGCATCTGAGAATAAGAGTCATACAAAATGATGTCAACTATTTGTTTAATTAATAAAAATGCAAAAAAGGCACTTTAGGATACATAATTTAGAATTAAAAAAAAATAATATAGATAGAAAAAATAATGCAATAGTAAATAATCTATTTAATGCATTTAAGGCGATAGGAAATAAAAGTAAAAATAAAGTATCATACTATGGTAAGATGAGTAATAATTGAATCTATAATGAGTAAGCAAACATCTAAAGCATGAATTCTTCATGAAATAAGTAAATCCTTGAAATTAAATACAAAAATTGGTAAATACCATGAAAATAAGAACAAGGATTGATGATCCTTTAATCACGGATTACTGAGCATTTAGTGGTAGACTCCCACGAAAAGGTAAGGTGTTAGTTGAAGGAACAAGACATTTTATTGAAATATTTTGGCAGGAGAACACAAGGGTCTCATCTAATGTAAAAGATGTTAAAATAAAAAAGGTTCAAAAAATAGTGAGCCACATGCAAAACATTTTTTGGACATAACCTAAATATAATTTTATAAAAAAATTAAATGGCCAATTGATAATTAGTCAAAGGTCATTTGAGATGTGCAAGCCTTTATATGTTAAAATCAACCACACCTGCAACACATGTTGTAGGTTACATGTTGAATTTGTTATGCATTTTGATGTTTTTTGTCATATACATTGTACTTTACACACTGATGATATTCTATAGGAATGTATGGTGGCTTCCTCACCTAAAACATCAATATAATTAATCCAAAATATTTTTTGTCATAGCGCTAAGTGATATTTGTTTTTGCCAAACAATATTTAGATGGAACATGTACCAATTGTGGTGGTTTGTCAAATTTGACCAGATGTATACATGAATAAATTTTAGATGAATTTGAAAAGCAACTAATTGATTATAAGAAGTACAAATTTCTAAAGTATGTGTTAAAAGATAGAAAAGAGTCTTCAAGATGTGAGTTGGTTATGATAAATTTTTTTGTATTTGATTTCATGTTTGAATTCAAGAAGAATATTATCTACCATTATGTAAAACATGCACATAAATACAAATAATTAGATAATCAATTCAATCTATGTAAGGACAACTTCCTAGTTGGCACCATTATTTTGGTTGTTGACTTTGATGATAACTACACACTAAAACCACATAATGAGGTTCAATTCCAATACAATAATTCAATTCAAGTTAGAATTTTAGTACACATTACATTCAAACATGCACCTAATAGCACATACGACAAAAAAAATATTTTTAGGGAATACTACTATTATATGAGCAATGACAAATTACATTATCCAAAATTTGTCTAAGGTTGTTTTAAGATATTTTATAGGAATATGAATTCAAGATAAATCATGTTTGATACACACTACATTTGGTTAGGTAATTGTGCATGATAGTTTAAGAATTCTCAAATATATTACTGGTTAAGCACAATGCATAAGAATAATGGAGTTCAATATTTTTAGAATTTTTGAGGTTAGGAATAGAAATGGAGAACATGATGGTGCACGTGAATGTGTAAAAAGATCCCTTTAAAAAGAGTGGGGAAAGCACAAAGATGGTGACAATTTGATTGATGATGAAAGTATTATGACTTGGAGTAATGAAATTTTTTGTCATGGATTAGATAAATATTCTCACATGCAAATATTCTTTTGGTTAATGGAAGAAAAAGACAAGGTAGTGTATGAAGACTATAGTACAGTACATGGATTGAGAGTTTTCCACTCCATTCAAAGCTCAAATTCTAGTTCATAAACTATTTATACTAGGGAGTGTTTTTGGGATATATGGAATTTAATTGGAATGAAGGTGAGTCAAAATAATACATTGATGAATGGTATTATAGACCCATGACACTTATAGAGAGTAGCCATTCACTGTAATAATTGATGGATCATGATATGACATTATTGGTTGACTTTGACCTCATCTCAGATCTTTTACAATTAGGTATAATTTATTTCTAGTTTAAATGTAGCCTTAATTTTATTAATGATATCTTTATTTTTCTATATGTGTTTACAAATTAATTATACTTTGAATGCAGGGTATGTTTTTATCATCATTACAATTGAGGACAATGATGAGAAAACATACTATTACTTATGTTGTTGTGTAGAGGAAAAACAAATTTAACCACAAATGTCATAGATGGAGAAGACCATGTTTATCCCACTAGATCCGTAGTGGTTATAGGAAATTGGCTTCGTAGGTACTATCATAAAAAAATGAAATAATTATTATTAGAAGACTTTAAAACACATAGGGTGGTGCTTCATTATTCAAATCTAATTATCACTACAAATATTCAATTGATCAAATATCATGGAAAACTTAATAATAAAAGTTTGTGGAAAGTTCATGAATCCGAGCATGAAGTGATTCTTGAAACACTTAAAAATAAAGTTGATCCTGAAGGTATGTTGGATTGAATTGGTAAGGTTAGTATGAAAAATTCATCTTGAATTTTAAATTAATATAGTTATTTAATTCAATTTAATGTATTTTAATTATAAATTATTTTATTATTAAGTGTTTATTTCCATTTAAATTTTTTACTAGCAATTTTAATATAGGTTAAAGGAACTAGATGAGATTCCACCTTCACGTGATTGGTGTTGTGAGTAGAGAATACTATCTTCTTGAAACAAAGACAAGTGAAAAAAATAATACATTCCTCTCTATGATCTAGTCATTACTTATCTAATTTAACAAACACACTTGACAAGCTTCTAGCCCTTATGCTCATAGTCTGTCACTTTACTTAGTGAATATCTCACACAAAACATAAAATATTTACGTCTTATGAAGGTTTTTAATCTTCTACTAGTATTGTCTCATTCAAAAAGCAAGTTGGTACCTTTATTTATGCCTAATTTTTATAAGTCAAAAAAATTGTGTTTTATCCGTTGCTCTAGGACTACAGACATGATATTCTTCACTTACAGGTGCCCTCAAACCTTGAAATCAATTTCAATAATTCACTTTACTCCTAACTCACCTTTTTACAAAATTTTAAGCAATTTACATGGTTAGTTTTCTCATTATGAAGGATGATGAAAGCCATGATTTGTCTTACAACAGTCATGAAACCTTACTTCCTCTCTATGATCTAGTCATTATATAGAAACATGGAACTTGGGAGGATCATGAAACATTGTTCTACATTTGTAGCATTACATTTCCTATATTTCATTTTCTTAAAAACCTATTTCCTGCTCTTCTAAAGCCTTAGAAACATGCTTGAATCCTGCTTGATGTCTAAGAATGATGGAAACATGTGAATTTCCATGTAATAGTCATATTTCTTCTTTCATCATGTTTAAAACCTTGCTTGAGGCTGTAAATTATGTTCTTTTACCTTGCAGACCTAAAACTATCATAAACATGCTCTATTCTTCCTCATAACCTTGCATACTTGCTTAAAGACCCTTGAGAACATGCATACATGAATACAACTTGGCCATTACTCATGTTTTATTCTTGAAAAAGGTACTTTTAGATGCAAGGAGTGGTAAATATATTAAAAAACCATTATAAAACCAGTTCATGGTCCTGTGAGAGAGCATTTCCTATGTTGGAAGATTAAGGAGTCCAAAAGTAAGCAAGGAGGAGTTATAAAGATATAAAAGACCTCCATATTTCCCTTTTAAAACTTTCAACTCTTTTATACATCTGATCAACTACAACTTTCAGTATTGAGGCTTGTTAGAGACCAGATAATGGTTATTCTATCCTTAAAATACCTATCTAGATGTGTTTGTAAATATGGCTCATCAATTAGGCTAACGAGCTAGAAGATATGCCCCCCCACTAACAAGTTGTTGGTCCTTTAAGAGACATCTAGCTATGAGAGAATTTTTTTTAATCTCTCGCTTGTGTCAAGTGTGAGAGAATCCTCTGAGGGTTGTTTAGAGGAATTATCCATGCACATGTAGGTGTAGACAATTCATCTATATCACTCATGGTTATCCTATAATAAATGATATAAGTTTTCTCAGTTTTGTCACTTTGGGACAATAATATGATATTAAGGGATGTATCCGATCAACTACAACTTTTAGTGCTGGGACACATCTTTGTATTAGTGAAAGCATTCAAACCTCTTACTAATCAGTTCCTAGCACATTTTCTATCAACATCACTGAAAGTATGTCATTTGCTCCAATTAAAAAGATCAAACAACGAACCAATGATCCTATAAATGAATATGTTTTGAAATATAAAATAATGTTGGCCAAGATAATAAATCTAATGATAGATAAAAATCAGCAAGACATATTCAACCAAATCTTGATTGCCCCATTACATTAATCTATTTTATTAAAAAATTCAAATCTTTTGATGAATTATGCCATATTGTTCAAGACCATAAAATAAAACTTATATCCTTGAAAAATCTCAAGTATGTAACAAACACACTAATTACATCTAATACCAAGTTTCATGCAACCTAAAAATGAAACAACCACAATGGTTAATGCAGTGTCATAAAAACCTAATCAGTTCATCTTATCCAATACACTTAAGAGAGAATTTACGTAATTAACTTGGTCTCTAGCTTATTTACTTCAGAAGCTTGTGAAGTGTCATCTTATATCTCTCTTTCTCCTCCCATAGAGGTTGATATGATTCGACATCTACTCAAAATGATATGATGCTAATACATATTGTGACTATCACCAAGGCCTTGGGCATTCTACAAACAAATTTTATATCTTTAAGCATAAGATCCAAGACCTTAATGATGACCAAAATATTTCCTTCGATGATCCTCCAAAGGATTCATGTTCATAATCTGGTGATCACCAGTATCAGAAGATATTTGACAATCCTTTACAATATCATTATAATAAAGATCCAAAAGTACAAATGACATACAATGCACATCTTCTTCCATCACATTATGGGCACCCATCAAATGGGATTATTTGTACTTATACACATAATATCTCTAATAGTTTAGAAACCTTCTATTTCATTTGATTATGGTGAAATAATGGATGATGACTCAAATATTTATTCATTTATTCGAGCATACCTAGACCATAAACCTATACATAGTGTTATGATGGCTAATGGTGCTAGTGATAATGTATATACTATGAAACTAATTACATAATTAGGATATACACATGAGGATTTATACCCTTCAACCAAAATTATCAGAGCATTCAATGGGACAACGCAATATGTTATTGGTGAAATTAATTTAAGTTTACAAGTTGGTCTAAAACATGTGGTTATCACTTTCTCAATTATACCATATATAAGAGTCTTTAATATGTTATTGGGACAACCTTGGATATATAAAATTCATGAAGTACCTTCCATAGTGCATGGGTGTATTAAATACATTCATATAAATAGAGTAGTCACAGTTCCTAAAATTTCATACAAATATCCACTTGAACAAGAGAATTTTATCCCAAGACATCTAATCATTAAACCTACTAGGGTTAATCCTCTATAAAAAGGTAATAATAGGCAATCCCCATTTATTAGTCAACCCATGCTTGAGAATCCTTTTCACTAGAGACACACAGTGGATTCCAAATAATATTCATCTACTCCTACACACCATACTCATTGACGTAGAACACTTAAACATGTTAAAATTACAACTAATCCAAATAAACCACATAGTGAACTAAATGATAGGTTCCATGGACCCTTAATTTTCATATTGTTTCTTCATGATCATAGAGTCCTATTACACATACGCATGATACCAAAGATTCTAAATATACAAATATAACACCTACATATGCTCCTTGGTATTACCTCCAATTTCACATATGATATTCTGAGCTTGGAGATATCTATGAGCATCTTTTAGATGGGATCATAAGATAACCGTTTTCCTATAAAATATTTTAAAATCTAAAAAAATCAAATATTCCAAACATAAAAATAATTTAAAAATACAAAATATTCAACATTCCCAGATTTTACTAGTTCATTGGCATTTATGTTATTTGTTTTATGTTAGTAGATAACATATTATTTCATTCTTATATACACATACATTTCACGCATCTTTGAGTGTCATATAGGCATATCGAGACACATGATCTATGGATTTCCATATGTTGGACCTTTCCTCTATACATGTCATGTAATACATTGGGGGCATTTGCTTCTTTGATCACGATTGATACATGTTACATATCATTTATACATTATCATATTTAAGCTTACACGCTAATGGTCATACATGTCTATATCTATGATTATATCTTTTTCAGTGTACTTGATATGTTATACTACATAATATTTTTTTATAACACATATATGCAGGGACTAGTATAATATGCCTATGTTGACTACTTATACTTTAATTATTTACATTTTCACTTCCTTGAGTGTATTAAATTGATTTTTATTATCTTTCTTATAGAACATCTGAATATGTTCCTTTCTTGTTGGCCCCCATACCATTATATGTTGATTGGGCATTTGAATATGTCATTCTATATTGATTAGAAATTTAAATATGTCATCCCTTTTGATTGTGTAGAATTTGAAATGCCCCTTGTATGAGGTATCCTTATACCATTAATTTACATAACATTGATTGCTCTTGTGTGTGTGCTTGATTTTTTGTTGAGCTTGTATTATTAACCTCTATATACTACCATGGTCTATATCATACATCTTAGGACTTGATGTGATCACATATTACGAGCTTAATTGATATATCTACTTCAACATGTTATTTCTATATACTACATGATTCATACATAGGTTATACAACTATATTATCATTTTGAGGTAAGGTACCTACTAGTTTTTATATCCCTCACCTTAAAATGGGGTGCATTTTAATGGGGGAATGTCATAGAGGCATGACCTCCAAATTTTCATAGTTTTTATATTTTAGTTGGGGCATGTCACAATAACATGACATCCACACTTATACACCTTCTTAGTTTCCATATTTCAATGGGGGCATGTCATACAAACATGACTTTCATATTTATACACTTTCTCAGTATCTCAAGATTTAAGCAAGGGCATGTCATAAAGACATGGCCTCCACACTTTACATAAACTTCAATTTAGTTTCATAATTCAAATATACACCTAGATCATAATCCTTTACATTACACTGATTTTGCATAGATTTTTTAATATTTATGACACATATACTATAAATCAAAATTATTAGAGGTGCATATTCTATGTATTACATCAAAAATTTCAATAGTTACCAATTATACTACTATCTAAGATGCACTAATTACATCAAGATGTATTGTTATCGAGCCTTTTCTGCTGCAACAGTGGGTCCATTTTATAGGTTGAAGTGATTGAATTGTTTACCCTCACCAAATTTATAGATTGGAATAATTAAATCATCCAAACTCACGCAATTTATAAAATGAGTTGATTAAATCACTCACCCTCACTAGACTATATATATTCACACTTGAGTTATGCGATTGACATTTAATGATCTCAATGGTTGTGTTATAACTCATCCTTGCATTGGATTGGAAGAATAATAACTTCTAATATCCCTTTATAAATATTCAAGGTTTATGTTTCAACCTTGTCCAACTCTAATATTTGTAAGGAAGCATCTTTACCAAGTCAAAGCATCAAGAGGCAACATAGTTGCATTGATACACATGTGTACTCCATCCTTGCTCTCTTTATTTTCAAACATTTTTAATTGTTTTGAATAAATATTATATGCATTGATTTATGCTATAACATGCTATTGGTTACAAGTCATATACCAACAAAGCATTAAAAGTGATCTCAAGCAAAGGTGAGGTGTGTTATACACACCTAGGTATGCATTTATTTCTTTTAACTTAGTAATTTTCTTCTCACACAATATTAGATCAAGTGGGGATGTAGATACTAAAACTAAATATTTATAACATATCAGTCTTGTACATTTGACAAATATCAATCAGGGCTCTATCCTTTAGTTCTAAACCTCTCTGCTGTTGAAAAGCTCACATTCACCATCTTATTATGCCTAAATAATTATCTCTTATTTTGATCTATTTTATTCTAATGACCCAGGTATCATGTAGTATGCATAAATATTAAAACTTGATAAACATCCTTCATTTTTAGTTTCAGATCTATACCTATTTTCTCGCCTTTTAAACACTACCATCTATAGAGACATTATTGTCAATGGTAGTGCCTATATCCTTATCTAGTGTCTAGTAGCCAAAATTCATCTAAATTAAAAATTGATTGAAATACATTGGTTAACCTAATATCTTATTTAACCCTACTATGAGATATTATCAAAAGGTGTGGTATAAATACAATTTTAAGCCTTCTCATTCCCCATCTAAAAAATACCAAAAAATACATACTAAAATTAAATCAATCAACTGTACAAGTTCTTTATTCTTCCTAATTCTTTCTTATTTTCATATCAAGAATAAAATTAATCATATTATAGGTCTAAATCATTCAAAGAGTATCCCATGAGTGATATTTGTCAAATTACAAGATAGATCATTGTATGCATCTTTATATAGTATATTTCACCCTTGTGCACACACTTTCCTACATATATGGTAAAAAATATAAGTCTAAGGCCCTCCTTGGAGTATTAGCTATGTAGGCAGTGCCCATTGGTAGAGGGATCTTTGGGTAGCTCAACACTATGAACCCACTAATCTAATTTTTAGTAAATCTCATTCTAAATATGAAGATGGGTGAAGAACTAGGGTTTTGATCAATCAATAAAGAGTGACAGCCTATATCCAATATCTAAATAAATCAATAGAAATGGAACAAAAAATTTAGAACAAAGAATTTAGTTGCATCTTGATCTATTCATTATTATATACTAGATACCTACATCATAGTTAGACACTAGCATCGATAGTAGTGTCTAGATCTAACAATAGTGTTCACGACCATATAAGTACACTTTCAAGAATATAACTACTAATACAAAATACTTATCATGCATATGCAACACTTGTTTCTAGTCCATGTTAGATATGTGATAACAAAGTTAAATTTTGGATCCTTTTCTTGCGTGGTTTATTGGCAGTCTTCAGGCGGGGAGAGGGGGGCAATGAGGGCTGTGGGGGAACAATTCCTCCCACCCCACTAAAGACACATGTATAAAACAAATGTGTAAAATAATTATAACAAATCCTAATGATATGACTTGAATTTGACATTTACAAAGTCGACAATACAAAAGTATTATGGATCAATTTTAATAATTGACACTTTACAACATATCTAAAAATAATGACACACTAAAAATATATCATAATAAAATCTAAAAAGCTATGACTAAAAATTCATTGACTCGACTAAAGAGAATTGGATGCATAGTGAAAGATATATAGGTCTAGCAAGTGTAGAACTAAACGAAATGGTAGTGAGCTAGTATAGGAGGCATTGAATAAAGTGAAAAGAGTCAGGATCTACCAATGATGTTATTTAATACAAAATATATATATAATTTTATTTTCTTCTCTTGGGGTTATGGTGAGCACAACCAATGTGGATTGCACATAACTGATTGTATATCTTGATTTTCCACTGTACAGACTTCACTCATCGAAGAGATACATCTATCACTAGATTAACAGACATCAGAATAATCACATACATGTAGTTTCCACTAAATGTGAATTATCATGAGTGGTCAATGACTGCATATTTATGAAATGAATGAACGATGGTCACCAAATGTAACCAATTCAATAATTATCCCTTTGACCTTTTAAGATTTCTTAGACCTATCTAAATATATAATGCACAACTATATTTTCATGGTAGATATGAAGATAATATTACTCAACCACAGTAATCAGATTAGAAATGACATATAAAAAATAATACAGATAGTGCACAGCCTAACTTTAGCATAATACGACCAATGACCCAATGAAAAATGCCATATGTCAATTTTTGAACATGGATCTACCTCCCAAAATGCTTGGAACTCATAAGTGTTCTAATAATAGATAATAAGTCTGATTTAGATCTGCATAAAATTCAATCACATAAATAATGAATTTGAGTATAATTTTTATAATAATAATTATCTTTCATTTTTTTTATTCACTAAAAATTACATAATTTACATAGGAAATATGTTTCGTATACTCAAGATAGTGAGATCCATACAATATCTCACACATCAACAAACTAACTATTAATAATATGTGATATATTATTATAGTAATAATATATCAACTTTACTAATAATAACCAACTACTAACTTATTATGGTGAATATCACCCAGTAAATAGTAATTTATCCAAATATGTAAATGTGAGCACTAACGTTAGGCTATTCCTAATAAAAGTTTCATAAAAAAATTTATTCGTTTACTCAAAAAAGGTGTGTTCGTACACATGCAATTTTCTTATCTTTTCACAAAAAATGACCAACTTATTGTTATAAATGCATCTATTTCACACACTTTTATCATATGGGTATTGAAAAAAAAATATTTATTTAGAAACTACATTCAAAATTTCATAATTCATGTTCTTGTGTCATTATCAAATTCTTTTTTGAAGGGTCTCTAATATTCTCTCCAAGTTGAACTATTTTTATTTTAAGAAAAAAATGTTGCTTTAAGCCCTCCCACCTCTTTATCCCCCATTATCCTACATTTACACTTTTATTAGCAAGGAACCCTATGTCAAAAATTCTATGTTACAAACCAAATTTACATATTTAATAAATCATTATAGGTAATAACACAACATGTTTGGCTTATGTCAGCAAATAATTTCTAGCGATCACCCAGTAGATCTACCTAGGTATGTGTATGTAGAACACAGAGGAAAATTACATGATTAGGTGTTATTTATAGAATGCTTATTTAGTTTAAGTTTTTAGGATGTCCTTTATATAGTTTTTCATTTTATATCTTGAAATCATTATTTATTTTGAGGGCATTATTTGAACAATGCACATTCCTTTCGTAGGCTAGAATTTGGCATAAATCTCAATCGTGGCAATCACAACTAAAACATTTGACAAAATTAGCTTTCAATTATTTGTTTGTGGATCTATATATCATGTTCAAATATAACTTGGCAAATATATTTTTATTTTAATTACAAATTTGTGATGTGTTATAGTATGAGAACTTTTAGGAAGAAATTGTATGGATAAGTCTTTTTATTTGTAAAACCCATCATTAAGGATAAGTTTAAACCCAATGATGATGGGTCATGTAGAGAGACCTAAATGTCTATTTTCACATATAGTTTAGTACATATAATGTCTAAATGGTAGATCTGACATAGGTAAAATATATTTAAGTATTTCCTCGATTGTATGTCCTCTCCCATTTTCATTAAAGAATACCAGTAATATAACCAATCATATTAATATAGAGGCATTACCATTGAAGTGTGAAGTTACCTCTAGGGATCAACATACAAGAAATAAATTTTGATTGCAATATTGATCAGGTAATGGAATTTATTAATGAATTTATGTATCTATCCCATATGACATTTGTATTGGTATTCAAGTCTCCTTTGGTTCTTGCCAACATTAGATGGGAAGGGGTATTTCATGGGAGGAACAAGAAAATTATACTGAATGCAAAGGGAACTACTCAAAGGTAGCTTGGTGGAGGGTTTTAGATTGATTTGGTTTAAATAATTATGCTAAATGAAGCTCACTCAGTTAGCTATAATTACTTTCTCTATTCTATCTATCCAGTACAAATTTAATACTTTTAACTCACCATAGCCAAAGGCATGTTAACACTCAACTTTTATCCCAAAACATAAGGTGCTTAAATAATTCTTTGCTTAGATTATTTTATTATGAAAGCTTGATTTCAAAACTTGAAAGTTTTAAATAGCTAGACATGCTTTAGAAGATTTATCATCTTATATATTAATTCACGTTGCTTTCAAGTATACAATAAACTATATTAAAACTTTCTTTTGTAAGATGAATTGATGTAATTTATAGTGAATTTTTCATAAAATATTAACTCATTAATTTAAAAATATTATTTATATACTAATGTATTTTGTATAAAATCATTTGCAATTGAACCATGTTAAAACATTATTACTTGAGATGAATTACTATTATTTGTTTGTATTTCTAAGAAAATATATATTGATTTACTAACTTTGAGATATTATTTAAATATTACCACATTTAGAGACTCACCATTTGCATTTTAAAGTGTGTAATAACTCTACTTCTTGTGTAGATTTACTACAATTTGAGTGCATATAGAGATATATACAATTTCATGAATTTCAAGCTATTATTTAAATATGAATGTACATAACAAATCATCATTTGTAGTCTAAACTATGTCAAAGCTCTATTTCAAGAAATAAATCACTACAATTTGAGTTCATTGCTTAGGAAAATATTAAATAAGACATAAATTCATAGCTCTTATTTAAGCGTTAATGCATTTAGCAAATAGTCATTTGCAACTTATGGTAAAGTTGGAGCTCTTTTTCAAAGATTAATGCATTAAGAAAGTCATCATTTGTAATTTAAATGAATTTATTTGATTTCCCCTAATGTGCAGACTGCAAAGAAAATATGTTTGACCAGGGGCTTTATGCATTCACTAAGAAGCAAAATAAGTTTTGTAGGTTGGATTCCAATTCAGAGCCCAAAAACTGTTAACTGAGTATTCAATTATGAAGATGGATCTCCCAAAGATGACACCATCAACATGAATTCTATAGAATTTACTTCCTCATCCTCATCATTTCACACAAATACATAGGGTAATTTGGTTTTTAGACAAATAAAGCCTCAGCCAAAAAGGAGAGAAAAGACTTATCATGCGAAGGTTATAAATAAGAGCTAGGGAGCAAAGCATGAATTAAAAAAAATTGTGCTAAAATGGGTGGCCATAAAATGTACACATGGTAGAATAATGTCATGTTCAATGATTTAATAAATTCTTGTGTTGATAAAAAGAGCCCTAAATATTTGTTTATGTCATGACCCAATCTTGTAGCCCATTATAGATACTTGATTTATAGTTGTTTTAGCATGTGTGATAACACTTATACCAACAACTATTGATGTTGGTTTTGTTTCAGATAGTTGAGATACCAGATATCTCAGATAGTTGTTGTGATTATGCTATATCATGATTGATGCTTATATTGGATTCATTTTATCCTTATACACACACACACACACACACACACACACACACACACACACTTACTTCTTACATTGGATTTATTATATCTTATTATACATACTGCTTTAGTTTAATTACATTAATGTATATTATTAGATTATCATGTTTCACTAATGTGGTTTGACAATGATTACTCTTGCAGCTATTGGTAATGTTCATAGGGCATGCTTGGGGTCACAGTCATTAGTATTGACTCTGGTCCCTTTACATCTATAGATTACTATGTTTAATTACACACACACACACTTCTTACATTGGATTTATTATATCCTATTATATATACTGCTTTAGTTTAATTACATTAATGTATATTATTAGATTATCATGTTTCACTAATGTGGTTTGACAATGATTACTCTTGCAGCTATTGGTAATGTTCATAGGGCATGCTTGGGGTCACAGTCATTAGTATTGACTCTGCTCCCTTTACATCTATGGATTACTATGTTTAATTTATTGCTTCATGTCTAATCATTTATTATTATTATTATTATTATTATTATTATTATTTAGGTAATGTTGATTCCTTATTTAGTGGATGTAGGACCCAGGCTGCGAGCTAGGCTCGATGGTGGGTTTGGACATCTCAAGTACACTCAAAAGGTGATTGAGTAGTCAGAAGTCACTCCAACATGTATAATTTGTATGATATGTTACTGATCCATCATTTTTATATTTCTATTATGTTATTGCCTTTTATCTTTTATTGGTCTCACCTTATATTTATGCGTGTGCATTATGTTCTGGTCCCTTATTTTAGTTAAAGGGTTTTAACATCCTTGTTTTCTCTTGCCTATCCTTGTGTGATTGTTTTCAATTCTTATGTTTTGTTTACCCTCCTCAACATAGTTGATAGTTATCTGTTAAGATGAATGGGGTGGCTTGCATTTTAGCTAGTTATGTTATTGGATCGGTTATACCATGTAAGGGTATGACTAGACCATATTGGGTCTCTTGACCTTCGTAAATGTCTTTGGTAACCCCTTCATGGGTAATAGATTTTCCAATAACTTTGATCGATATTATGAATTTTATTTATTACTATCTTAATGATTTTACTTGTTTTTATTGATCGATCGAGGGGCTTAATAGCTAATATTATTTTAATAATTTTGTTGAATATTATTTTATAGATTTTGTTAATCTTTTGCATTATTTAATGATTCTATTATTTTTATTATTCTATTAATTAACCTAAGGAATTTATGAATCATTATTTTTATTTATTTTATGATTTATTGATTATATGGTTCAACTCGAACTCCTTAAGTCATGGAATTATTATATTATTCATCATTGTGTTTAGGGGTATGCAGCGATTGACTTAGACTTGGGTTATTTTTATTTTTCAAATTTTTAATCTTTTTGTTGGGAATTTTGGTAAGGAAGGTTGATTCGTGCCCCTAGGATTTGTTTCCACTTCGCCCTTTTTGGGTGAGATGACTTGGTTGGGTCGAAACCCTAGGGAGGCCAAGTAGGGGTGTGGAAAAGAGAAAGAGATTTGGTGCCCTATTTCTCTAGCGCATGGGGGGTTTTAAGTGGTGATATTCATTGAGAAGAAGAACATCCTATTGTGGAAAGAGCAATGGCCTACTGAAGCAATAAATCCACAAATTCTACCATGGCGGCCTGCAATCCTTTTCTTTCCAAGTAAGTCATGTTTTTGGTTTTTGAGGAGGGGTATTATAATTTCTTATTTGGGCTTTGCTACTATTAGAATATTTAGAGAACCATTTAAAATTCATGGGGAAGTTGTGATAATTCCTTATAAATCTTTAATGGACCAAAATTGATTCAAAACCTGATTACATCCCTTGTTGGGTGCTATAAGACTACTTTGGCTTTAATTGTCACTACATTTTGACAAAACAAATGGGAGTTTAAATCTTAGGATTTATAATTTTTTTGTTATGTGTTATGGGGGTTTCCACCCAAGAGAATAAATTAAATGGGAATGTTTATATATTATCTTAACCCTACATGGGCGTAACAAGGTTATCTTGCCCTGTATAAATTAACACAGCCGTAGGGTTTTATTCTATGGTTAGATTTAACTAAAGCTTTAATGTCTTCCTTATATATGATTATACAAAACATGTTTCACTAGATATCATATGAAAATAAGGGCAATTTTATCTATAGCTTTGATGTCTTCCTTTTATGTGATTTCGTTCATGCTTGTTATGCTAGATATCATACGTAGTCTCCTGCATAACTAGCAACACTAGTTTCAACACCTAGCTAGGTTATTTATTATTATGGACTTGTTTCCTATTGATAATGTTTTGCTAATATATCATATGAAATAGGATGGATTTATCTAAAGCTTTGATGACTTCCTTATATATCATTTTATTAAGCTTGTTTTGCTAGATATTTTACGTAAACGAGAATAGATTTTTTGAAAGCTTTGATATCTTCCTGATTTATGATTATGTTCATGCTTCAAAAATATTTAGCTACCACTTGAAACCATACCCTCTAATATGCATATCCATTTTCCAAATTTTAAGTTTGATTTATAATGAAACTGATTTATCCTTACTGATTGTAAACCTCTATTTTACCCCTGTTGGTTGGAGTTAGTTTTTCCTCAAACTAGTTGGGCTGAATTTATCATTCTTGGACTATGATTATTTTATTTCACTTGATTGAATGAGGTTACATTATTATTTTGGTTTTGGATTTGTTAAAATATTTGAAGGAATTAAATGTTGGCTAGACATGGCTATTTTTTAGCCAAACCAAGTTATTTTCTATTAATGAATTATATGTATTCCCTCTTTTTGAATTAATTGAGTTGAATTGGCTTTTGTAGATTGAATCCATTATGTTAATCATTTTACACTTGGGTAAAACTCCTAGGCTGAGCAATAAAATTGGCTAAACCTTCCAGTATTGTTAAATGGATATGATATATCTTGATTTATGGTGTAAATCATCTTCTATAAAGATTCAAGGTATGCCTTTGGTATTACTCAAGTCAGTTGGTTTGGTTGAGTATTATGGTTCTATGTTGACTGCATTATTTTTTTTCCCTTTGTTGATTGTTTTTAAAAGCCTTTATTGGTGGCTCAGTGTCTTTGTATACCTCTTATCTCACCCGAGTACCCTGGTTGTTGAAACCCTCCACCTAGATGATGGTTGGGGTGGTAAGGTCCATCAATGGTTTGGCTCATAAGTTTGGTTTTAAGGGGTTTTCTCCTTGATATATTCATCATCTTCCATTAATGCAACTAGACTTGCATGTAGCAACATGTTTTTAGGCCGTGTTAGTTGGTACATGATTCTTGGTTGGCATGTTGGATTATAGTTGGTTGCCTACTTTATGTTATGCATCTATCTTCTTACCATATGTAGGCTTGTAATATTTACTATTTGAAAAAGAAAAATATTGTATATGATGATGTTATTGGTGGCATTATTGGTGATGATAACTTGGTTTAATTATTTAACCAGCTATGATTATTCCTCTTGATATGCATATATATCAGGTTCTAATTCTTATATAAAAAAAGGTAGTTATAACTCCAATTATAATGTGTTATTCTTGATCTCTATATGTTGTCGTATACACATTATGATAACATAGATATTTATTTGTTGATGTGAAATATGCATGAAGATGAAAACAATTATATTTGAACTAATGACTGTTATTAGATTTTGTTTCCATCTCCTCCAACAATAATCTTATTATGTCGAACTTGATTGGCATTAGCTACTAGTCTATCTTGTTTCTTAGATATTTATAATTGCAAAATTTATTGGTTATAATTTGCAGCTGGAAATGATTATGAGCATGAATAATTTATTATTGTATATTGGAATTGAATACATGGTGATGTGAATTCATATATTATGTGGGCATCATGATTTATGTGTGGTTGGTATGTAATGGTTCATTATGCTGAGCATGGTTAGTATTGGGTGTTGTTACACTTGTTGTAGATTATCATTACACATATGAATCAATGCTTTTGAATTATGTTTGATGAGATTACTCATAGGCTAAAAAACTCTTATGCTTAGCTGAATTGAGATACATGCCAGAGGATATAAATTAATTAGTGACATATTTTTTTGAGAGGAGATCAACGGTTAATATATGTTACTTCCTTTATTATGTTTCAGCATTGTTAATAGCTTATTTTGATCAAATGATAGGGCTAATGTGAAGCATTACTAATTGGAAGTATGACCCATGATGTATTTATAACTTGGGTTGAATCAAAATGTTGCAATCATTTTCCTTGATAATAGAAGCAATGTATTTTATTATAGTCTAGGCTATCTAGGCTATTATGGATTCACTTAAGCGAGAATATTTATATTTCTTAAGTAATGAAATAAGAGCATTATTTAATGATATCATTGATTATATTTGGTACCTTTGTTTGTGGCTCATACCATTAAGGACATGCAGTGGTATAAACTAATGGCATGATTCATAAAGTTATTATTTTAGTTAATTTTAATTCAGCTCTTAATTAATAGAATGTTGGTTATATTGTTGTTGTTACATTCATTATGTTAATTTCAGCTAATTGAAGTTCTTGAATTGTAAGTTGGTTTATCCAGGCAATGTGATGCAAGGACCTAGAGTTGATGATTCATTTATACAATCTCAAGTGGTAGCATCATTTAAATTATTCATATGAGCTAGTAAGGCATTCTTGAGTCAAATGGTTGTTGGATTATTGGTGGATGTATGTGTTTAAAATTAATAATATACCTTTGAAAATGAATTCTTGGTACACTTTATATTGTGATCATTAAAATAATGAATAATCCCAGAATAGGGATGAGGATCAAATGTACATTGTGTGTAACTATAATGTTTCACTTTGATTAGTGGTTTAATATTCCACCTCGGTTATGAGCTATTATATCATAACTTTTCTTAATGGTCACTCATGTTAATGGATGAAATTAATCAATTAATTAATCTTTCATGAGCATACACATGTTAATTTATTGGCTTGAATGCTTATGTTTTTTTCAATAGGATGATATTTAACCAAGGGACAAGTAAGCAACATTTAGGTCCAAGACTCCTACAACTAAATTATGGGATGGTATATCTATATCATGAGAAGTAAATTGGTTTTTTAATGCCATATGTATGCTTCTTCAATAAGATGCTCACTTGTGAGATGTCATCTACCTTGAGTTAAGTATATTGTGTCTCATCTAATTTAATGAGAACAATTCTTGCATCATGGAGTTATATCTTGTGTGTGACCTTCATCAAATAAGGGAACACAGGTGCAATGATCCCTAAAAAACTTTATATCATGGTATGGTGATCCAATGGGGGTAACATAAGGATTGACCCTTTGCTTGAGTAATTCCTGAAAGGTTATGGTAACTCAATAGCTTATCATGTTTACTTTAGTAGTGGATTAGAGATCTCCACTTGTTGATCTTACGATGTGGTAAGACTTGCCTAAGTAAGCTAGTGAGATGAATTCTTATGTTTGGTCATTGTGGGCCTCCATGCTTAAGTATTGCATTTCTCTTATATCTTATTTGCTTATATATCAAATGGCCATCAAGACATTCTTTGATATTATTAAATTCTATTTTTATTTTTATTAGCATTGCCTAATGGAGAAATAAGAATGTTGGCTTCCATTTTATTGGCATCCTATACATGTATGATGTATGCAGTCCCTTAGACCATCAAACCATGATCACATAGGTAGAGAAGGCGAGTGCCCTTGCAAGTTTGAATGGTTATCAATATGGATCCACATACTAATACCCCCTTTAACAACATATCATTCTAAGGTAAGCATACTTCTCTACGGCATTTCCTATTGGTGTTTATCCCTAAGTAAGCATCTAAGATGAAAGACACTTTGCTTACAAATAAGATAATGAATCAAAAATTAGGCCATTCAATTTTAATGAAAAGCAGTGACTAGATTGGCACCCGCATTGCCATTTTTATGAATCTCGATAGTCCACCTATTAATAATGTTTGATAAATCTAGTGTCAATACATTCACTAGAGCTTGAGAAATTGATTTTGCTATAGTAATAAATGTATATTTTGAGAAGGGCATTATTGTAAAGACAAGACAAACATAGTGGAGGATGTCATGGATGGGATAAATCAAGTCACATAATAAATAATTTTACTTCAATTATAAATAGAATATTTAGCACATTAGTAACTATAATATTTTTATATTTAATATTTTATGATGGTTGATTTTTTATTGTGAACATCATATTAACTGTTTGTATAATTTTTTACCCATCTCTTAATACAATTAAAAATATTAATTGGATATATTTTATGACTAAATTTTTTAAAAAATCTAAACTACCATCAAATTTAACACCTGATGACCCTAAAATATTGTTCACAATACAGTGAAATGTCCACCTCGCATTTATTGCATTTACCGCAGCACTGACCATCATATGTGAGACAAAGTCATTGATGATGTGTACTTTAGTGCTATTTTAAGCCTCAAAGGGATGCTATACCTTTCACATTACATTTGTGTGCTTCTGCATTTCATTGTATTGAAAAAAATGATGTGTACTTCAGTGCTATTTTAAGCCTCAAAGGGATGCTATACCTTTCACATTGCATTTGTGTGCTTCTGCATGTCATTGTGTTGAAAAAGTATTTAAGTACTTTCTTAATAAATTTTTAATTTTATTATAATACATAATTTAAAAATTAAAAAAATCCCAAATAGTATGTGTAGACAATTCGTAGAGATCGAGTTATGTTTAATTTGTTTTATAATCATAGTGTAGAGCTGAAAAGCTATCAACAAGATTGTGTTAAGATTGAAACACGTAATAACACAACATCTTCAAATCTTATACTTGTCAACTTTAAAGCATAACACATAATGTCTTATTATCATGTCCCTAAAACATCTTCAAATCTTATATCTTAGATTGAATTCACTCAAAATTTGTGGGGTTAATGACATTCATCAATGTAATACATGTTTGTTATTAATGTGAAGATATTGTAATACAAATAAAATTTATTTTATTAAAATATTTCGTCAGGTAGTATACATTTATGTTTTTCCTAAAATCTTTCACAAAATAATTTAAAAAATATAATTTTTTTTTGTTGATATGAATTGAAATAAAATTCCAATGCTAATGCAACAAAAATTAGTGGTGATACTTAACAAAAAATAATATATTTTTCAAGTTAAATTAGAATGTTATTAATATATACTAAAACATTAATTTTATATTTAGTTACTAATAGATACAATTAATACTAGGTAATTTAACTACACGTTTGGGTAAGATAGTGATTATGATTCATTTATTGGTTACAAATACAAATTATAAATGTTAGGCAACTTAATCACATAGTCTAGTTAAGAGAGTTATCCTTTATTAATTACATGTCCACAAACTAACTTTAATTATAATTTAACTACACGTCTGGGTAAGATAACTACTACACTTCATTTATTGGTTATGAATAAAATTTATAAACATTGGGTAACTTAATCACATGGTCTAGTTAAGAGAGCTACACTCTGTTAACTACATGTCCACAAACTAAATTTAATTAATCTAATTTTATATAATATTGGTATTTTTGCCTTTATTAAGCTCTCTAATCCAATGAAGGCAAGCTTTGATTTTTTCCCCCATACCTCTATAAGTATCAAGATTAAGCAGTTGTGTTTCGATCTCAACAATAGTAGTTTGGATATTAATGTTATTGTGGTCAATATTAAGCTATATTCTTGCTTGTTCCAAATTCCTATTAAGCATTTTTTCTTTGCACCTATGCTTCCAAGCCATCCTCTACCAAAAGGGCATAAAAATAATATACATTGAGAAATAGTTAAACCCCACCATTCGATCCATGATTCTCCTTCTTGAGGCTTGGGGATAGACTCCCAAATACCTTTCAAAGTAGCCAAACATTTTGGGTTTTTAAGATGAGAGATATTCAACTTATATGGAAGAGAATGCTTAGTGTTTGGTAATTGGGAAGTAGAAAAAGTACAAATTATCAAAAAGTGATCTGAAAGAGTAATGGAATAATCAACTTGGACCAAATTGCCCATTGTCTCCTAGATCAAATGAAGGTTAGGAGATATGTAAAATCTATCAAGTCTACTTAGTTTCCTTTCACCTCCTAATCTGCAATTGGTCAAGGTGTACCAACAATTAGCATGGCTATAAGCTTTATCAGAGATAGGATTAAAAACCCCCAAAGAATTATGACAAAATATCCATTTATCAAATTCCTCATTGCTGAGTTTAGCCTGATTGAACTAGCTATGATCATTATGGTATTCTACCATTTTAAAATCACCTCCAAGAACCCAATCAACATTGGGTAAGTGGTTAGACATCCATTCCCAAAGGATAATACATTTTTTCACGTTATTGGTGCATATATTGAACAAAATCCTAAAGGCAAACCATTGATAAAAACAAGGACCCAAACACAATTGTGTGAGGGGTCCTCCCCTTTATCAATAATATGCTTTATTAGCCATGGAGCTATTCATAAAAAAACACCTCCTCTGCCCTCACTATGAGATGTATGTAGAAAAACATCTCTCCATACATGAAATAGTGAAACCTCAAGCTAACTGCCACTAACCTTAACTTCTTACAAAAATAGAATATCGGGCTTCCATTTGGTGATAGCATCCTTAACTTTAAACTTCCTATGAGGGAGAGAAATCCCTCTAACATTCTAGGATAGAACACTACACTTCATGTCAAAGAAGATGTAATAAGATCATCTTCTTGAGGCAACACATCAAACTGATTGGCTAGAGTAATTTGGGGATCTTCAGTATAAATATCCATGTTAGCTAAAGAGGGGGATCTAGACCTATGATGAGGAGATGAAGGGGGAGATAGAGATTTAGAAAATTAATTTTGTGAGGTAGATAAAGGAGAGGAAGGGATGAAATTATTTACAATCTGAGGTTGAGAGGTGGGAGAGGAAGAAGGAAGTCTGGCACGAGAAGATGAATAAAAAACTAAGGGAATAGACGAGCTAGAGGGTTCCTTTCATTTCTTAACCACTCTCCATTCGTCAGACATAACTACATCTTTGAAGGATGTGACAAAATTAGAGATGGGATTGATAGTTGGTTGATTTCTACTATTATTTGGGGAAGTAATAAAATATTTAATTAGATTTGGTTGATCCTTAAGACTGGACAATGGCTGAGAAAGTGATGGGCATCCTTGAAGGACTAGGGTAGAGGACGGGGAAGTTAGCATATGTATACTTTTCCTAATAGAGAAATATCTTATTAAATGTCCTTCTTTTCAACAAAAGAAACATGCATTAGGCTTATTTAAGTATACTAATGGTTGTTCTATCTCAAACCCAAGACCAATTAGCTTGATAGTCTCAGGCAACTATTTATTCAAGTCTACTTCCATGCAAACCCTAGGATGCACCCTTAAACTAGCGAACTTGTTAGTATTAAGTTTGAACAAGGGTTGGGAAATTGAATCCTTAAGAGGACTAGGAAAGGATATGTTTCCTACACTTTTAAATTAGCATAACATGCTCAAGCGGTTCTCCAATATGACACTTGGTTTATTTGTGGACAAGTATATTATATGCAGGCTTGGAGTTTTGATTTCCATCCTAAAGGGTTGTCCAGATCTAGATATCCTATGTGGATTGAACTATCTACCCTTTAGACCATTTTTGAAAGTTGTATGACCTTTTTACTTGAATTGACAAATGATAGCTCACCATTGGTGTACATCAAAACAAGGGCACCATGCACCAAGTCCCTATAAAGTTGAAAAAAAGAATTAAATTTGTTTAAGCGTAAAGCAATTATGCAGAGTTATATAAGTTGTAAAAGCCTAGAATCCCAAAAAAACATCAAGCCATGTAAGGAATATAACTAAAATCGAAGGAATTATTCAGATGATCGAAACTTGAAAATATTGAATATGATTCAGTCTTCATATAAGACGAATGTTATAAGGGGCACACAATGTTTCTTTCATATTTAGCAAATATATCATTTAACTTAAAATGCATCTTGATATAATTTTGCAAGATTTCTCTCCAAGGTGCAATATGAATATATAGATATTCAACATAACCAATTTTGATGAAAAACCCATTTACAATTGATAATTTCTCTTACTAATTTAATTTTTGCGATAATCGTTCTTTGAATTATAAATGCTCATCTAGTTTTCTATAATTCTTCTCACAATTTCTTATTTGAAATTTTAACATTTTCTTCCTCTTTATCAAATTCAACTTCCCAACCTCAACAACATTACAAACATGTAATTAATTTCGCCAAAAAAAATACACTCTATGTAATTACAAGTGTTATAGTGTATGTAGTGCTTATTTTTAAGAGGCCATAAAACTCAATAGTGTCGACATTGACTTTGATTTTTTCTTTTTAAACTTATATATTTGATAAATTATGTTCTTTGATCTTATATATTTGATAAATCATGTTCTTTGATTTTTGTAGAAATTAATATATTTTCATTGACTTAATGGTTGTAAACATTAATATATTTTCTCTAACTCAATGTTAAAGAAACCTTGTATACTGAAACTACAATCTAAAAAGTAGAATATGTATGCTTTGTATTGAAAAGCAGAAGTAGCCTCCTACATACTGGAAATGAATCTTTAAAAAAACTTGAAATCCCCTAATTTGTTTTAAGCTCTGCTATGGAAACACTTGTTCCTTCATATTAAAACATATTTTCTAGAAATCAGTAGTCATCAAAGTATTGTACAGAAGTCCTCCAAGCATTTTACAATGTAGGGATTAAAAGAATAAAATGTTTCCATGGGATGAAGGCAGTGAATGTTTGAGGGAAATATCTTCTATAAATTTAGCTGTTACAGGGTTAAACTTATTTACAGGGAATAGACTAAAAATTTAATAGTTGAACGATTATGATTATGTGCGTGGTTCGGAAAGCGTAAAAGGTTTAGCCAAATATTTGCTATGTGACTAAGAAGACAAAGAATAGGGTTATTGAAAGTAAAAATGGCAAACGGCCTTATCCACTATGTTGGGAAGATATTTGAGATACCGAGAGGAATCATATGTCATTTGCATAGGGCTTGTTTCCTTTGTATGTATAGGCAATATAAATTTTCATCTTTTGAGGCAAAGCTAAAAAATAGATCTAATTGGGCACCATAAATTGGTGAACGCTAGATGCACTTCATAGAGAACAAGCGTTTTTCAATTTGTATTATTTCTCAGCTAGCATGATCCTTTGTTTATGAAAGAAATCAGAACTCATATTGTTTCGTTCATGACAACATGAGAAATTGTGAGACATGTTATACCTACAGAGAAGGGCATCAAGTAGCAGGATGCGATTCACTCTAATCCCACTGTATGTTCTCACTCTCAAGCATCCAGCCAGTGAATTTTCCTTTTCTGACAAATACAAGTTATGATAGCAGCTAATGTACAATTTTTAATATTTTCTTCTATTAAAAAAAGATAACGTGGGCAGACTCTTAGGCATCTAAGTATGATCTGATAAGCAAATTCAGTATAACTATAATCAACGAAATATCTCGGTCAATTCTACAGAACTATTATGGAGAGAGAAAGTAAAATTCAGAAGCTTTTTTTATTTCGTCAAATGTACCGTGGAAACATAAAGAAGAACACATTTTTTTCATCTCGTCATCTTATTGCAAAACTAGAAAGAATGAATTTTGAAAAAACTTCTAAATTTGATTCCAGGGATACAGTAAATCCTCTGACCAGGAAAAACTACCAAATTTGAAAAGATCTAATAACATGATCTCTAATAGCCAGCAGATCAATAGATTAAATACATAGCATAAAGTATTTAATTATATTGATATATTTATGAAGAATATACGCAATAAATTATGAGTTTTGTAGCATAAGTTAGTGCAAAATACATAGCTTCATGTCTTTAATTATATTGATATATTTATGTTGAATATACGTTATAGACAATGGACGGAATACTAAGTGAATGCACAACAATTCAATGTTACATTATTTCTACATTTTACTGACTGATGCTGATTTAGAACATTAAGTTTTTTCTTTTGAACAGGGTTAAAAAAAAGTTTTTTTTTCGCACACTCAAAAACATTGTTTTTGTCTATGAAAAAAAAAATCATTTTGCAAAAGAAAAATGAGTTCTACGAAGTGAGTATTTTAGAATTCTGTGCACATGTAGATTTATGTCATTTTTTCCCTGCATAAAATTACAATAAGAAAAGATTAGTGGAATTAAAAGAGTTTTAACACATGTATTAGGATATTCTTATGATGCTTGTTTTGTTCCCTTTTAAAAAAAAAGTAGTGGCGATGGCTATTTTTTAGAAGCACTTACTGTTTAGATATAGATGTGACGATGTTGTTCATGGCAAGTGTAAAAGTGTCATGTAGCTGGAAACAATGTAGCAAAAATACCACAACTGAGATGTCTTGTTTATAATCACTGAAACAAATTTTAGTGATGTCAAATTCTCCTCAAAAAACCTGTGGTTCAAAGTGTAGTTAATATGTTCATTTTTTGTTTGTATGATGCATTGCAACAAACGCTGGTATGAGTGCATTTGACTTTGTTGACAGTTTGCAAAATGTGCCAAAACATCTGTTGAATGAACATTTGTCAAGACTGGATGCCCACAATCATTACAAAATGGTTGGAAAGGTGATGCGTGAACATTTTGTGGTTTTAATAGAACCTTGACCTAAAAACCAAAATTGTGGTCAGTCATGTTATGAAATAATTGAAATGCTAAAAATTATGCAAAGTCATATTTTTGTATCTGAGAGTGATGAGTGTGAAATAGGTGCTTGCCTCAATATTTTTTTTTCACCAAACTTTACATATGGGTTTTTGTATATTAGTCATTCAACATGTTTAGAAAAGTGGATTGGCTTGCATGGAGCAAATGGTTGCCTCTACTTCCATTTCGGATAATGTTTTTGAAAAGCATTATTGGTGTCGTTACTGATGATAGCGATTGGTGCAGGCTAGGATATAAATGTTTATAGGTGTCATTGATTAGAAACTGGGAAGCAATAGTTAAAATGTTAGTTTTTTAAAAATCAATATACGTGTGTATGTTTTGGTATAGAGAAAAAAACATTGAAAATGATGAAAAAAATAGAAATAAGATATTTGGGTGAGAGTCATTACTATTGCCATGTCTTTTTTAGATTCACCATCCCTGAGACAGATCTCAAGTTGATTGTATTATTTTGGTGTCCAATCACAATGGCACCAAATGAACCCACTGCATATGTGTTATTTGATTCAACAAGGTCTTGTATGGTGGTGTTAGGGGTAAGTCTATGTTCTTTGAAAACAATTGTCATATTTTCCACAGTGATATTAGGATGCAATACAAAGAAACAATCAGTATCACCTCTTTCGTATTGTTAGAAATATTGTCATTGATGTCAAAGGTCTAACATTGTTGGTGATAAAGGCCCCATTACATTTAATGATGTTTGTAATAGTTATATATTGGCTAATGTGTGTTAATATTTATATAATATTAACAAATATATTTTTGGTTGCATAAAGTCAAAAGAAGGGCCCATGGTAAAGTCAAAGAGTCATGGGGTAAAGACAAAAGAAGAATGGGACGCATTTTCCCATGAAGAGTCATCTTGAGGAATTTTAAGAGTCACCAAGTGAAGACAAAAGAGGAAGGGTGCAATTTCTCATGAAGGGACACTTTGAGGAATATGAAAAGTCACCAAGATAAAGATAAAAGAGGAAATAACACTTTTGCTTATGAAGGGTCACCATATGAATTTTCAAATGCAAGGATACCAAAGGTCATGCAAGTTTGGTGCCATTTTTTATGAGGATTGAAGGGTCACAAAGGGTGAATGCCAAAATTCATTTGGAAAGCTATAAATAAAGGCTTGAGAAGCCATTTGTAATATTGAAGAAAGAGTATGATTTGTAATTGTTATATCTACCTTAGAAGAGCAAAGGAGATAAAGGAAAGAGATATTGTAATGTGCTATCATTCATTGAGAAAACAACATTGAGAGATAGTTGTGTGGTATACATAAAATGGGTTGGTGCTCCTATGGGTTGGTGGCCACAAATAGTTGTGTTGGTGCTCAGCAAAGGGGTTGGTGCTCTTGTGGGTTGGTGCTCACGAATAGTCACTGTGTTGGTGCTCAACAAAGAGATTGGTGCTCTTATGGGTTGGTGCTCATGAATAATTGATGTGTTGGTGCTCAACAAAGGGGTTAGTGCTCCTGTAAGTTGGTGCTTGCGAATATTTTACTTTGAGTTGGTGGTCATTCATATACTTGAGATTGTTCTTCATGGTTTTTCCCACATTGGGTTTCCACGTTATACCTGGTATCTCTCTCTATCTTGTGTGGTGTTTATTATTTTAGTTTTATTGCATATCTTGAATGTATGGTTAAGTGAAATTTGATTAAGTGAAAGTTTATAAGATTTATGATATACTGATTCACCCGCTCCCCCCCCGCCCTCAGTATATCTCGTGCTTAACATGTACTACTATTTTTATTGTGAAATCTATGATTCAAACACTTTTTCTAGGAGATAAATATTATAAGAATTTATCAGTCAACTTGTTATTGATGTTGGTTGTTATTGTCATCTGACCATTTCTATGAATAAGATCAACGTGCACTATTTCTATATTTGTTGGAGAGTTTGGATTTTTTATAAAATCAGGTCCATAAACAACTAATACATTGCCCTCAAAAATATTGCCACATCTTTTTATGGAGAGGTCAATGATCGAAATTGGCATATATTATCCTGTCTTTAAGCTACAATCATGGTTTGCAAATGCAAATTTTGAATACAAATATTGTATAATGGGCTACAATGTAGAGCATTTTGAAATGGGAAAGTTAAAGAAAAATTGTTATATTCATATTTTTTTTGAAGTGATATTTTCATATATTATTATTATTTAGAGCAAGTTGAAAAATAGAACATTACTGCTCTCATATTTTTTGTTGTTCTATTTTTGTATTCTAGTTATTGTGTTTGTCTCGCTCTATGATTGGTTTCCTATTGGCATTATGACAATTGCATAAACATCTTTTTTTTGACAATGTTAAGATAACAATAGTAGGAACAAGATAGTGAGTTTTTAATAATAATAATAATAATAATAATAATAATAATAATAATAATAATAATAATAATAATAATAATAATAATAATAATAATAATAATAATAATAACTTGTGCATTATGTTTCTTCTTATTATGTAAAGCAACAAAACAAATAAAACCTCATTGTTTTAGTGACTTTTGTTGTTCTAGTATTGTTGCTTGGCTACTCTGTTTCTGTGGCTCCATATTTTGCTTCCTGTAGGGGTTATGACAAAGCCATGGATAATTGTGAGAAATAATAAATTAAATGTAGGTTTATGTCAATGATGAACAAGATTCATTTCTAAACACCAACATGTTTACAAGCATATAAAGCTATAACTAATTGACATGACAAATAAAATATATTTCTTTTTGAGAGTTTCAGTATGAAATAAAAGTAGTACTAGTTCCATTCCAATATCGATGCAAAAATTATAATGAATAGCAAGACAAATCTTGGTTGATTCTTTGCTTATGACAATGAATGATGGCACTAAATTTATGTCATTGTAATTACTAATAATCATACCAGAATGGCCATGCAGATCAATATTTGTTTGAATATATATTTTCTACATCAACACATGGAAATAGTCCCTTTTTTTTAGTTATAACATAGCCTTGAATCTAAATTTGTTGTTTATATAATAAAGATTTAGTGGTCAGTATAGAATTATATGTCAAAATTTATTGTTTTTTTAATTCCTAGTTGTTAGAAACATTAATTTTTGAATGTTACACTATTGACGAACACACAAAGTAATATCACATTAAAAAATCATAGCAACACTGATTTCATTAGAGTAGTTAAAACATGAATAATAGAAACCAGTTCTGGAACTTACCTATGTCCAAACTCTAGATGAGTTGTAGGCTTGACGAACTTGTCAAGATGTTTATTTGTCTTGATGAAGCCAACATTTAGGTTGGATAAGTTCAGAATCCTTTCATTCAAATTAAGCACTTAGTGGTTAGGATATAAAATTATATTTGAGAATTTACTATGTTTGTTGTTTTTAATTGTTACAAATATTTATTTTTTTAATTATGTAACAACTAATATTTGAGTAATAGAAACTAGGCCTGGAACTTACCTATGTTCAAACCAATGATGTGGTATATGCCTAATGAGCTTTTGAAGATGTGTTTCTATTTTTTATGAAGGTAGCGCATAACTTGGACAAATCATGAATCTTTTATTTATAAATAAGCACTCTACAATAATTACATTAGCTTATTACTTTTCTTTGTTTTGTACTTGATATAATCGATGATGTACTTCTTACTAGTGTTATTGTAGATTACACAAATCATAAACACATAAAATAACCTAAACAAGCAAGAGTTTAAGGAAGGACCTTAGCTCATTGTCGAGTTGAATAACATTGCTTTTGATGTCTAAATGAAGGCATTAGGTTGTTGTTCTCATCATAGGATTGCACCTCTATTTTTGTACTAGTGTTCAAGTTGTGTCATTCATGACTAGACAAATAACATTGTGATCGGTCCAATAAGTATCTATTGCTAGAATCTAGCTATGTTATTTTACAATATTTAATCATACATGGTCTATGATTCTATTTGCATATTGTTTATGTTTTCCAGGTAAGAAATGCATGTTACAAGCTAACATGTTTTTCTCAAGAAGCATTGTTGACTTATTGGAGGTGGACATATCAATATTAAAGTTTCCCAATATATAATTTTTTTATGGGATTGTATTTGATAGTGCTTATTCCACAACATTTATGAAATCTAAAATAGAAGCAGATGGAGATGCATAGAAGTTTACAATTATAAATGCATCTTGGCATATTACAATTTTTATCAATAATGACTCTATTTTGTTTACAGTGTATTGGATTAGATTTGAAGTAGAAATATTTGTTTTTAAAATATCATAATACCATGAACATTTTGTATTGAATTACAAGTTTTGAAATTTATAAAGTGGTTGAAAAAGCTAGCATTTGACACGTGTGTTTCTTGTAAGCATAGTATGTCGCACTTCATCAAATCATGGCAATTGATAATGTCTTCTAAATGTGGTTGGAGGTTGTGAGTGTTCAATGAACATACAACTATAGATGAGTTAATAACATGCGATCATAAGCTCTACTATAATACCTATCTTGCTTGTAATTCTAATCTTGACATCTCATCAAAATTTGTTTTTTAAGCTTGAATGTTTTGTTTGTAAGTGGGCTTAGAAAATATAATTATTTCATGGTATTTACACGAGAAAGTGTTGTATATGTTAATCCATGCCTATGAACACCTATTAGCTTGAATGCAATGCCTTCTATGGTTAGACTTTGGGATCTGTGTATTATACTGCACAAGCTAGTTATATTAGGAATTGGATTTGTATTATTAATTTTTTTGGTGAGTAGGTTTTAAAATATGAAAAATTAGAGTCCATCTTAATTTGATATGGATTTTATACAAATGACTATATTTTTCTCTCTAGGAATGCCTCATGTGACTTTCATTAAATTTCACCCAGACAATGTCATTGTTATCTTCTTTGGTGTGTGTTTTAAATATAGCATCAGAGCCATTGACTAGGCCATCTTGCATATCATAATTTTTGGTAAAAAGTTCAACTAGCATATTGGGTTTCAAACCATTTTTTTAGTCAAGCATTTAGCATTAGCATATCCTCGCCCTTCATTATATGTGTCATTTATCTTACCTATTACATCAATTACAATTTATTTATGCGTAATTTATACTAACATTTTGGCATTATGCACATCCACATCATTGTTCAAGTAAAAAAGATAAGGGAACAAAGGGTTATTTAATGTTGGACATAAAAAATTATGATTAAGATATGTTATGTCATCTTCTATATGTGAGCATGTACGTATTATGTTTAGAACAAGTATAAAATTTTGATCCTTTTGTCATATAGTTCAGTGTAGCTGGTATCATTTCACATTTTCTAGCCAAAAAACATATGGGACTATTTCTTTATTCATTTATGGATATTTAAATATAAGGCAATCATTTATAGGTTGAGCTTGGTAGAAGTCTCCACAAAAGATCATGTCAATGTTTCCAAAATGCATGGTTGGCAATTACTTTATGTCATGTAAATGCCTATCAATATAGTATAACATTCTTGCTCCTACAAGTGAGATTTCATCAATTAGCACTATATGTAGTTGATTATAGCATTTGGATAATGTATCAAGTTATATGTTACCTAACGAAATAAATTCTAACTTGTTTAAAAGCAATAAAAAAGTAGAATGCAGTGTTATGCCACTTGCATTATATGCAACCTTACTTGTGTATGCAAGAATGAGGCCCTTTGGCTTGGATGGATCACTGTCAATAGATTGTGTATAAATACAAATCAATGTTTCATATATAAATTTTGTTGTAAAATTATTTCCAGTGCCTGCACCTCCTTTTAAGAAGAAGTACAATGGCTTGTTCTTGTTTAGACATTTTTAAAAAGCAATATCTTTAATAATTATGACATGTTCATCATTCATTCGTCTTTGTTTATAGTATTCAACATTATCATTAATGAATGGATGGTGTCCAATTTTAAGGGTTTCAAACTTTGTTTTATCAATGGCAAGTCCATATGTAAATCATACTTTTCTTTTATAGATTTGCTTATGCTGAAATGGAATCTTGTCTTGCTTTTGATTTTAGTATCAAGTTCAATATGGGAAATAACATCTTGCATGTTTCCCCACTTAGGGTTGGTTTTATGATTGAACTTAGACTCATTTTGTATTATGGTCTTGATTTACAAATTGTACGCCTCTCTCCATGTTTCAAAGTTTTATTTTAAACTATTTTCACTGTTTTTAAATGGCACATATAATAACAACCATTCATGGCAATGATTTTTAAGGTCAATATGTTTATTATAATTAATAAAGCGTATAAATTGTGGCCTTTTATTTTAATGGCTTACATTTTTTTTGGTACTTTGAAATAAATTTAGCTAGACAAACATGATCTATAGTTGTAGGATGGGCAATGTTATAGTCTATTAAATATTTGCACATGACATTTTCAGGTTCATCTTGTTTTTGTCTCAAGAGAAATAGAAATTTTAGAATAAAAATTCATTCATCAAGGCAAGATGTGTTTATGAAGGCACATATTCTTGAGCAATGACTTAATGGCAATGATAAGACTAAGTAAATAACTAGTTGTGTAGACATTTGTTGATAGTTCAACATTACATTCCCAAGTCTATGTAACATCTGATTGGAATCTATACTTGTTGTTACATGTTGTCTATGTATTTTTTTAAAAGCATGAGTAATTTTTTGGTTTTTTTAAATTTATATATGAAGCACAATATGTAATTATAGCATATGCATTTAAAATAAATTATGCATCTATGTTGGCTTTCTATAAGTATGGTATATTTGTTATGAAATAGTTACTCCACACCTACAATGGCCTACATGCAAGAAAAATGTTAGGTTGTTCAAGTGTATTTTGTATTATTGTTATATATTGAGTCTTGTATATTTTAAGATCATGTAGGAAGATGTGAAAATAATCTAAAGTATTATAATATTTGGTGCTTAGTGGAAAACAAGTTTACTTTAAAGTTGACTTTGCAAGTTCATTTTTTGTTTCACATAGCTCAAGTATTGTTGTTTATTTCATCGGTAGTTGGGATAATTATAACTACATTTTTTGTCCTTCTTTTTGCTACAGCTATTGGTATGATGGTATGTATAATTTTTTTAAGTCATTTTCCAAGATATTAGTGTTACAAGTTATGTATTTGTCTATAAAATGCAATATTTCTGATTTTTGGTCATTTCCATATATTGGTGCATTTTTTATCCATACTAGCTAATGATCACGGGCATTCCCTCTATATTGGAATTCTGTTATGCAAAATTAGATTGTGATTTTACCTAGAAATGATTTGTCTTCACATAATATTTGTTTTAATACATTAATACAATGTCTGTAATAATGTGTACAAGTGGCTAGATCTATTTTCACAAGAAAATAAATGTCATTTGATATATTTAATTATTTCAGCTGTGAATTTGAGTTTTTATGATGCTTTCGATATAGTTGTTTCAATGCACTGGTTATTGACCACCAATAATATTCAGCACTTTCAAAAGTCAGGAAAAATGTTAGAGGTCTTAATTGTCATATCATGGCAAACATGTTTTTCTAAGACTTTGCATGTTATCAGAAAAGATATGATTTTTTTTGAAATCCACATAACCAATTTTTGATTTGAGCATTTTTTCTAAATTTAGTTTATATTTGACATCCTTGGACAAAACATTTCTTCATTTTAGTTGACCCTTTCTAATTTGAATCCACATTGTCTTTCCAACTTGGTCTATGATTTATTTTACTACTTTAAAAAATAAATTGGTAAGATGGTATGCAAATCGATGATTAGTATGCAAAAGCTCTCATTGTGATATTTTTGATAGGAGTAACCTGACACAATGTCATCATCACAAGGATTACTAAATAAATGTGTTGAAAAGTTCATTTTTTATTTTATTTTTTGTCTTTGAAAATATGAAGAGGATGGTTTCCTTCAGCTAGTGCTATTGCAATTAACTTGTCTTCTAATGCAATAATGCATGTTGAATCCATAAAACCATACACCAAAGTGTCATTAGACTTGGTTTGACTTGTGTCAAAAGACAAAATATTATCACTATCACTACTAATTTCAGATTCACTAGACACATCATTGCTATTTGCAAGGTCTATGACATTGGTAGATATAAATGGTTTCCAATCAAATTCAATCTACATATCATGAGCAACGTACAATTTCTATGCACAAAGTTGTTGTAGTGCCTCCATCACAAGTTTAAAATGAACTCTTCCTTCTTGGTATGCATTTGTGTATTCTAATCAACATTTTAAAGTTATTTCAATAGTTATTCTTTCATCTATGGATCTAGGTAATACTTCCTAAATTCTATCAATGTTTGAGGGACATTGATAATTGGCCTTGTCAATCCAATCTATGGTTTTTTGTAGCCTAGGTTTCTTATTTGTGTAAATGCAATTCTAAGTGTAATGAGTTTTTCTTCAAGATCTAATATCATGCCTACAAATTATAGTTTTTTGTTTAGTCTAATATTAAAAAGTGTTACAAATACACAAAGTTTTCCATTTTTCAATGATTGATTGCATGTAACACATTTTTTTTGAGAATTTCTTTTATGTTTGGCATTGACCTTTTGTAAGTATCCTTTTCAGACTAAAAAAGGGCTTCATATTGTGTTTAAATTGTATTTGTTTGCAAACAAAACAAACATGGAGTGGTGTGGCTATAATTTTTTCATGGGATTTGTTTATTGTTGCTGATCTTAATAGCCTTCCTTTTATTATTATTATTTTGTTTCGTGCCATGATCTTTAATCAACATAAAGATATGATATGCCCATGTAATTAATGGTGGTTGTATTTTACTAGTAGTAGTGTCAAATTGTAGCTTTATATTCTTTTCTTCTGTTAATGGGTTGTAGTCTAAATGTTCTAGCTTTTTTTCACGTACAATGTTCTTTATTTGGTGCAAAGAGAGTTTTTTTGTTCTCTGGATGTTTCTATGTAATTTACAATGACACTAGCTCCTACTTCATTATGTTCTTGGGTTGTTAATGGTTCATAATGTACATGGGTTGTATCTATTTCAAATAAAATGATGTTATATAAAGATTATGAATGAGCAAAGGCATTGTAGGTCTTGAGAATTTATTGAGTTTTACATGACCATAGGTGAATGCTTACATTCAACACATTTAAAATCTATTGGATAGTGAATTCATTTCCTTCTATTCCACCATCATAGATAAAACCCATTTTTACAATGTATGTTTGCCAATTTGCAATAGTAGGTATCTTTTTATAACATTGTCTATTAGATTATTTTTCAAACAAGTGTGTGCCTTTTTATCTCTATTAATAAATGCATTAAAAAATGATTGTGTTGAATAGTGATGCAAGAAGCATATGTCAAAATCATTTTTTGTCAAATAACAAATAGAGCTAAAGATGCTGTCACCAGAACCAAATGTGTTTCCATCAATCACCACCAAGCCATTGATAAGGTAGCTAAGACTCATGACTCTAAGGTAAAATGTGAAGCACTTCATCAAGCCAATGCTCACCTTACCATCTATTCCAATCTAATTATAAATCATAATCCAAATCAACAAGCCAATAATAAAAATCAAACCCCTTCCAAACCAGTTGCTAATATTTTTTGAAACATAGTTGACCTTCATTCTTATAATGATGAAAACTTGGTGGATGTGAGCAACAAGAAACATGCTATTTCTTATATTGATCATTATCTTCTAAAGCATCATATTCCTTATCTAACTTATAGAAGAGTCCAAGATAATCCTCTACACATTCTAAATAGTCCATATGATTCCATTTTTCTAGCATTCATATGCCAATAAAGAGAAAGCATAGATCAAGTTGTTGATAGTGGGGTTCCTATTGGGGTTTTGATAATTATTTATTTTTGTATAATACAATGGTTAATAATGGTCATAGACATGATTTTGGTCATGAAATAGTATGCAATATGGAGGGGTAGGAGCATTTTCATTAAAATGAAAGTATTTGCATTTTCTTGTAAAATATCAAACACAAATGGAAATATTTAGCCATCTAGAAAGCTAAGTTATGTAGAAATTATCACCCCATAGACCATGCTGACCATTGGCTATGCATGAAGTTGCAAAAATTTGCATTTAGAAAAAATATGTTTCAATGTCTCCTATTTGGTGCAATCTATACAACTCTCTGGGATATAATTCCAATGCAGAAGAGCTTAGTGGATGGTTGTCATTTATTTTTAAATAGATGAGGAAATGTTCTATAATTCCATCACACAACTCTATTGATGTGTATCAGAAGTGCAATAGCACTTAAAATGCATCAATCAAGCAATCGCCTACATTATATTTAAAATTATGAGTTCTAAAAAGGTTTTCTTTTTCTAAAGTGTCATATATGTTATTGCATTGAGTTCTTGATAGTGGCTTGTATTCTTTGACACCAATGATTGGTTGATTACTATACATATACATTGTTTTGTGTTTTACTTTAATTGAATCCATTTTACAATGCCAAGTAAATCAGACGTAATTTAAATCCAAGACAACATAAAAGGTCTAAAATATTTTCTAAAATAATCACAGACCTATCATGAACCAACTGAATAGTCACTAGTTTTTGCACCAAAGACTATGGTATTTGATAATTTTACCTTTTTTTAAGAAAACCATATATCAAAATCTACATATAATTACTATGGATAAAAATAGCTCTTGTAGATTCTAAATAGATATATTAAGATTCAAGAGATTTGGTAAGCAATCTAAACTCTTAGTAAAAGATAAAATATTGGATTGTTTAAATTCAAGAGACCACTAATATATGTAGAATAACCAGGTTCCATCCAGGGTAAAAAGAAAATACTCCAAAACTTTTGTCAAGTATCAAATCAAATTTAAAAAATCAGTAAATTCTTTTAAAGAAAAGTAATATACTATTTACTTATCTAACACAAACCAAAATTTTTTCATAGAAACTGAAATAAAAAATAAAAAATAAGGAAACTTGATTCCAATCTAAGTATATCTTAAAATGGTGGGTGTCAGTTCGTTTTAAGTGAAGCTGTAGACAGGCTGCCAAAAGATTCTATGCACTTATATTTTCTTCAAGCTTGCAGAGTATTAGAATAAATTGGAAAGGCTCCCCTTCCTTGCAAAGTATGAATGCGTCTCTCAAGTAAAATTTGTATTTAACAACATAGTTTTTCACAATTTTATTCTATAACTATTATGTGTTATTTATAAATATTTTTCAAGGTTATTTTGATTTTCAAATTCTACAATTATTATGTGTTTATTATAAATATGTTCAAATTTATTTTAATTTCTAAATAAATTTTTAAAAATTTAATTATCAAATTATATTTCAAAGTATAAATGGTATTTCCTAATTACGTTTGCATATTAAATAAAAATTTGATAATTCAACCACCAAACTATAGTAAAAATATAATTATTACATATTTTATTTTTATTATTTATTATGTTTACATATAATTTAATATATGTAAATCCCTTACAATGTTTAAGTAAAATGTAATCATTTATTTGACACATAATACAATGTTCTATCTAGACCTTGCATAGAGGTGGGATGTTCTACACAATTTTATTTGGTTATATATTATTTTTTTCATTTATTTTTATAGTTTAGACGACAATGCAATTCTTATGGTGATGTATATAAAAGAGCACAATAATTTACTTATTCTACCCTTATCTATTTAATGTCTTCAAATGTAAGATGGGTGTATCTACTTCAACATTATTTGTAGATTCATTTCATTATTGACTTGGCTCGATTATAAAAGGTAGTTGTGCACCACCAAGGGAAGAGTTGGCAGAAAGAGAAAGGGAATCCAAATACTTGCCATGCAACACCACGGTTGCCAGGTGGTGCCAAACAAGGAAATCACAAAGATGATGACGCTATGTGCAAACAACCCATCAACCGCTTCAGGCAAGGGCAACATGGTAGCTGCTACAGTAAATACATTTCCAGGGTTCTATTTTCACCCCAAATTGCCTGGTAAATCTTATATTTTCAAACATTTCTTCTTATTTTTCTGGTATCTCTTTTTTATTTGTTGGAAGTCCTTTGAAAATATATTTAATTTCAGTTGTGAAGAAGGAAAAACTGAAAGTGGAATTGGTGGATAAGGGCACTTTGAGATTAAGCGGAGAGAGGCACAAGGAGGAGGTGCAGGAGTCTAACCGCTGTCACTCGATGGACTGCTTAAGCGGAAGATTCATGAGACATTTCCGGCTGTCAGAAAATGCAAACAACGACTTAGGTGCCTTCATGCCAATAGAAATGCTTCTCATCAGGCCATGTTATCATTTATACAAATGAGCATTTCGGGTTTGTGTGTTACTGGCACATAACAAGCAACACCGACAAACCTTTAACAGTCTCCATTATTTTCTGTGAGGGTTTTGTTTAGTTATGTGTGCATTACAAATTTATAATTATGATAAATATATTGCAGGTAAAGTGGTCTCTTCAAATTTGAGATGGCATGGGAGAAAATAGAGATAAACGATACTGTTTGGTGATGAAATTCCATATCCAAATTGTGCACTGAATAGTATGCATTATTGGGTTCATTAGAAATATCAAATTATTGTTATTTAATATTTCGTGCATAAAAAGTGAAACTTCTCATAATCATTGGTTTGACATAAATTATTCCTACTAATTTATACTCTTTCATTTATAAAACCACACTTTACCAAAAAAATATATATGATATCTCTTCCGACATAATCATGCACCTTTGGGTCAACTGCTAGTATAATATATAAATGTCTAACATAAACCAAACAATTTTAATAGATATTGAAAAAAAAAAATCTTTTCAAGGAAAAATAACTCTTAATCTAAATGTGTCTTAAAATTAATTTGAATGTAATTTTAAATTTTATAAAAAAAAAGCAACAAGATTGATTCCATATGAAATTCATAAACAGTTTACAAAAAATTAACATGATAACTTTGCTTGACATTTTGAGAAAAAAAGGTACAACCAAGGATTATAAAAAAACTTGTTCCTTTGAATTGTATATTCGTAAAAAAATGGATCTAGAAAATTCCACATAATACTTCATTTAAAAAAAAAAAAATAGAACATATGATAGCTAAATATTTAGAAAACTTGAAAAGATTATGGTATGACATTCAAGACACGTGGTTACAATGGCTAATTACCTAGTCATGATTTAATGATATCTAAAGGGATAAAAAAATATATATCTAAAGGGATTAAAAAAAAAATGATATTTTATGGTGTTTGATCCCTGAAGCATCAATAACATGTTAGAACAAAATGCAATAGTTGAAGCCTTATGCTTGAGATAAGTTTTATTTTTGAATCTCAATGTGCACATTGGTTCACTACATACACTTAACACCCGCCTCTCTCTATATTATTAGACTTGTTAGACACATCTAATGCCCTCTGTTTCAAATATTGTCACAAAAGGAACTCCTATTTTCAACATCCAAATATTTTCATACTGAGTTAATGGCTACAAAATTTAATATGTATAGTTTTTTAAACCAGTCTTCTAGTTTAATTGAGAGGTAACTTACATCATATATAGAAGAATTTTTATTTTTTTTATGGTTTTAAAGTAAATTGAAATAAATGCATTAAGAAATAGGTAAATGTATTTGATAATAAGAGATTAAAAATTAGAAGATGATCAAGAACAGTGAAAGTAAACTTGGACTTGAGATGAAATAAGATCAATTGTATTACTAACCCTCTAGAGTTAGAAGCACCCACGATCTTAAAAGATATGTAGTAGAAATAAATAATTTTGGCTATAGAAAAAATATTCTTAACATTAAAAAAATCATAATTAATGTCATTTAACACATCAACAAGAAAATAAGAAGTTTTCTTAATCATCCACATCAAAACAATATTTTTAACCTAAAAGTTAGACAACCTCATTGCAACTACTCACTTGAGAGATTCATCTTCCATATCCACCTTACAAAGACTATTAAGCAATGTATTGTAAGTTATAATATCTAGAAGAAAGCTATCTTGTGTTATTTTAGGGTCCATTTACAAAAATCCTTAATGATGGTGTTCTAAGTGATGATATTGAGAAGAATATCTATCTCTTTCATCTCAACATAAAAGGAATCGATTATACCAAAATCACTTGAATGTCCAAGGCCACCCTTAATCACGTTAAGAAATATAAATAATCGAATTGTGATTTCTGACTTCTGTCTATATATTCTAACATAATATATTTTAAATTAAACTTTTTTTTATAATATATTATACATAATATTATAATATACAAAAAAATTGTACTATATATTTACAATCAATAATTAATTTTATATGAAAAATATTAATAAGAGAAATAAATATTATAATAATAAGAAAACTAATACAATAACTATATACTATACAAATTATATAATATTATTAATAATTATAATATTTTACATATTATATTTTTTTAATATATAATATTCGTTATACTATATATTGTAACATCATAATTTTATTTGTAAGACTATTTACTAAATTATATTTATATATAACTTAATAATAATACTATTACATTTATATTGTATATTATTATATATAATTAGTAATTTATATTATATAATAAAAAATTTCAAGAAGATAAATGGTGCATGATTAATATTTTTATAGAAGTACATAATTACATGGAAAAGGAAATAATATTAGTATTATAATAGGTAGCAGTTCATAGTTGGAAGGGACAGTTGGCAGAAAGATAAATGGAAGGCGCTAGTGAACATGTAGCACCACAGTTGATAGGTACTAGCAAATGGGGAAGTCACATGCATGCAGACACTTCTTAACCATATTGGTAAGGAAATATTTTTAGCATAGACAAGGACTCAATTTATCAAAAGCAAGTCCTAAAATTCTTGAAAAGGTGGAGCATCCATGGATGTCATATAAGGAGCTTGTCACAACAACCAAGCTAAAAGCAAATTTGGAACCATGCTAGGGGCCAAAACAAGCGATATGAGAGATGATCAAAATTTGTGGAATTTTAAATGCATAAAATACAAGTTATGGGTATTACTATTACCTACAAAATTTTGATAGTAAGCTTGTTGAATCTCTTGAGATGGCTCCTTTTTTTCTCCATTTTTCCTTTTTACAATGCCCTACAAATAATTCTAGAGCAAATAAAATGCCAAAAAGATTAGGACAAATTATTTGCCTGCAATTCTTGAGCCCTACATACCATGGCCATGACATCAGCTAAATTGATTGCCAAAGTAGAAATCCATGCCCTTGCAGGTGAAAAAATTATAATCTTGAATTGATGTGTCCTTGCTCTACACCAACTGCAACTAATTCCATTTACTATGATTTTGATAGATGGATACTATTCATTACATTAGCAGTCTACCTTGTAATAACATGTAAATGATTCCAGCCAATGAAAACAAAAATAAATATTTTTTTCTTATTTTTTGTTAACAATTGTACAACTCAACATTTGGAAAAAAGTAATGTTCTCTATGCATGGAAAATAATGCATTCTGATTGGTCCAACAAACATAATTTAATCGACAAATAAAGCAAATTGAATGCTTTAGTCTACCCTCTGAGACTAATAACAAATTAATACTTTGATTTTATTTTAGAAAACTCATAACTAATTTAATTTTCCCAAGCATTATTTTATGTCTAAATTCATTGTAGAACATAACCCATAGACAACAATGGTTTTTCTGAAGTATCATGTGAGAGTATATTCATCGTAGAGCTGTCAGATTAGCATTGAGTGTCATAAATTACTTATTTTGATAGAAAAATATTATGCTCCTTCTATGGATTATTGGGTAGTATAATTTACTCTTTATGTAACCTTTTCTAGTGAATATTAAGCTCATTCTATGAATATTAAGTTGTTATTTGGTAGTAAAACTTATATTTTATGTAATAATTGTGGTCGATATAGAGACCTTTTTTCTAAGAAATATTTATGTGGTTATTAATTTTTGTTAAGGTAAGATTAATGGGATCAATTTTTAATTATTTATTTATCAATTAAAAAATCTAAATGCATATCATGATAATAATTATAAAATTTTGAGTAAAATTTATCATATTAATAATAGAATATTTTATAGATGTTATTTGAGAATATTTTTCTAACTTTAATATTATTATAAATACTATTAAGTATATATTACTTTCATAATATTTTTTTAATATTATTAAAATACATAATTTTAAAAACAAAATAACTCTTAAATGCCATGTAAAAAATTATGGAGATCGAGTCACATTTAATTTACTTCACAGGGTTTTCTGACATTTATAATGACATTGCAAAGCCAAAATATTGAGAATAATATTATTTTAAATCAAAATATTTATGCTTGTCAACTTAAAGCATGAATTCCATATGTATTAACACGTTGGTGTCATATTATCACATACTTAAAACATATTCAAACCCTATTTTGGATATTTCCTAGTTACAATAAATTCACTCAAAGCCTGTGGGGTTAATGACTTTCATCAACATAATATGTTTGCCATTAATACAAAGACATCGTAACACAAATAAAATTCATTTTATAAAAATATTTTTTAGGGGATACACATCCATGTTTTTCCTTAGGTCATCCACAAAATAATTAAAAAAATCTAAAAATGTTTGCTAATGCGAATTGAAATAAAATTGCAATGCCAATGCCACAAAATCTAGTAGTGATATTTGTACAAAATAACAATTTTTTAATGTTAGATTAGAGTATTATTATTATATACTAAAATGCTAATATTGTATTTAGTTACTATTAAATATAACTAATGTCAGTGAATTTAACTACATATCTAACTAATATAACTAATATGGTTCATTTATTGGTTATGGATAAATATTATTAATGTTGGGAAACATAATCACATGATCTTAAGAGAGATATCATCTATTAACTACATTTTCATAAATTAGATTTAATTAATCTAATTCTATGCAATTCAATATAAAATATTTACTGACAAGACTAGCCATATTGTAATTTTTATGCTTATAAACAAATACTCAAACATAAATTATTTTCAATAGAAATGTTGGGACTAGTCTCTACAAGGACTTTGTTTTTCACACCATTAATATGATTGGAGACCAAATTAATTTGAAATTGGACTTGATCATGTCTAGGTTATTGCACTTCACTAAGAGGTCAAATAGTTGATTGTTAATGAGCACTTTTGTCTAGCATTATCAAAGAAGTGAGATATTAGGCAACAACAAGAATAGTACATTTCACCAATACTAGATATATCAAATTAATGTATTGCACTAAGAATCCATCTACTAGAGTATCAAGATTTAAAGCAAATTTGTGCATCAAGACTAAAAATTAAGGGTAGAGATCAGAGGCAAAAAGGTTGAGATCAGAAGGAAATGATGAAAGATAACCCTCAACAAAAGATAAAGGACCCCCTTTCTAGATGAGGAAAAATATTAGTCTTAACGTGCAGCTATTTCCTTTGTTCCTTGCTTTAGACATTTTTTTCCTTGGTGGGATGTCCTTCCCATTTATTCCTCTACTTAATCTTGTAATGGTTGTTGACCTTTAGTTGATATTTTATTGATAGCATGGAGCAATATTGTCTCTAATTTTTCATCTTCTCTTTGGTGGGTGCCCCTCTAGTTATTTTAATTTATTTTTTTGTTTCAATTGTTTTTGTTTATTTCTTATGTGTCTCTTCTAGTGGTTTGATTTTTTTAGAAATGGACCCCATGTTTTATGTTCCAAAATTGGGTCATAACTCAGTCGAAAACATTCTTCCCTTATAAAAAAAATTAAATTATCAAAATGTGCAACATTTAATCCCTAAAGATCAAGCTCCAAAGAATACCTTTATACAAGCCTAATAGCAAAGTAAGAGCCAACAAAGCCATTTGAGTTTTTATTAATTTGATGTTAATTGAGAAATAAATAATGTGATAATTTTTTGGTTTTGTTTCATTTTTGTTTAGTTTTTTTCTAAATCTTGTAGAGAATTATTTTGTGTTTTATTTGGTTGGTCTTATTAATTAGTTCAAATTAGTTCTTGATCTAACTTGTGTACATTTTCCAAATAATGATGCTAACTAGATTTACTTGTCCTTAAACTTCAAAAAATCTAAACTTTTGAATTCAATAATCCTTGGAATCTGTGAGACTTTGAAACATAAATATTTATTCCAATATCCTAAGTTGTTACTTAGCAGAGAATTCTTCAATCAATTTAATTTTCCATTGTGTAGATTAAAAAAAAAGTTGATCAAAAGATTGTATATATGAATTAGAAAGAAAATATATTTTATTGTAAAAAAAATGCCTCTTCTTAGATGTAGGGAAAAGGTTCTAGAAGTTGACCAATTTAACGTAATAACTATGTGGATTTTATATAGTATTATTATATTAGACATTTAAATTTTTATCCATCTTAATATGTCATCTTAACTATTTATAATTAAAGTTTGAATGTCTGAATTATTATACATTTTATGATATAATCAATTTTATCATGAAAGATCATTACATACAATTTTTTAACTTATAATCAAAACTTAACCCTTAAAATACCAATAGTTTAACTATAAACTAAAAATATTTAACAATAAAAACCCTCTTCTTAATAAATATATTCATATTTTAAAAACTCCTTTTAACATTCTTTATTCACTATCATAAAACATATGAAACCTTACAAACAAACATTTAGGGCTCTTTTCATCAACAGAAGAATTTGTTTAATCAAGAATGTGCCACTATTCTACCATGCTTATGTTCTATGGCCACCCATTTTAGCACAATTTGTTTTATTTATTCATGTTTTGCTCCCTATGTCTTCTTTAGAACCTCCACATGATAAGTCTTTTCTCTCCTTTCTGGTTGAGACTTTGTCTATTTGAAAACCAAATTACCCTATGCATTTGTGTAAAAGGGGGATGAGGAAGTGATTTCTATAGAATTTTTGTCGATGGTGCCATATTTTGGAGATCTATCCTCAAAATTGAACATTGAGTTAATGGTTTTTGGGCTTTGAATTGGAATCCAACCTACAAAACTTATTTTCCTTCTCAGCGAATGCATAAATCGCCTGGTCGAGCATATTTTTTTTCATATTTTACATGTTGTGGGAAATCAAAGATATTCTAAATTACAAGTGATGACCTACTAAATGTGTTAAGATTTGAAAAAGAACCTTGACTTTACCAAATTTCGTAAATGACTATTTGCTAAATGTATTAATGCTTAAATAAGAGCTATGAAATTATGTCTTATTTAATATTTTCCTAAGTAATGAACTCAAATTATAGTGAGTTAATACCTCAAAAGATCTTTGACATAGTTTATACTATAAATGATGATTTGCTAAGTGCATTCATATTTAAATAATAACTTTAAATTCATGTAATTGTTTATATCTCTATATCCACTCAAATTCTACTAAATCTACAGAAGAAGCATAGTTATTACACACTTTAGATTATACATGGTGTGTCTCTAAAGATGATAATATTTAAATAATATCTCAAATTTAGTAAATTAGTAAATATTTTATTGGAAATACAACCAAATCATAGTAGTTCATCTCAAGTAATAATGCTTTAACATGGTTCAAGTGCAAATGATTTTTTACAAAATGCATTAGTATATAAAAAATATCTTTAAATTTATGAGTTACCCAATATTTTTTGAAAAATGCACTTAAATTGCATTAATTTAACTCACGAAACAAAGTTTCAATATAATTTATTATATACTGGTAAGAAATGTGAATTAATATAAAAGATGATAAATCCTCTAAATCACATTTGACTATTCACAAATTTCAAGTCTTGAAATCAAGCTTTCATAAGAAAATAATCTAAGTAAATAATTATTTAAGCACCTTATGTTTTGGGATAAAAGTTGAGGGTTAGCATGCCTTTGATGATGATGAATTTAAAGTATTGAATTTTCATTGGATAGATTGATTAGAGAAAGCAATTGTAGCTAACTGAGTGAGCTTTTCTAAGCATAATTATTTGAACCAAATCAATATAAAACCCTCCACCAAAGTACCTTTGAGTAGTTCCATGTGCATTTAGTATAATTTCCTCGTTCTTCCCATCAAGTACCCCTACCCTTCCAATGCTAGAAAGAAGCAAAGGAGACTTGAATACCAATACAAAGGTCATGTGGGATAGATACATAAATTCATTAATAAACTTCATGGATTTATCAACATTGCAATCAAAGTTTACTTCTTGCATGTTGCTCACCAAAGGCAACTTCACACTTCAAAGACAATGCATCTATATAAATCTGATGGGTTATATTAGTGGTATTCTTCAATGGAAATGTGATATGACATTCAATCAAGGAAACACTTATATATATTTTCTTTATATCAGGGTACCATTTAGACATTATATGTTCAACTAGACATTTCAAGTCTCTCTACATGACCCATCATCATTGGGTCCAAATTTATCCTTGATGATCAGTTTTATAAAAAAAAAGACTTATCCATATAATTCATTCCTAAAATCTCTCATACTATAACACATCACAAATTTTCACTTAAAATAAAAATATGTCTTCCAAGTTATATTTGAAAAAGATATAGAGATTCATAAAAAAAATAATTGAAAGAAAATTTTGTCAAATGTTTTAGTTATGATTGACACAATTGAGATTTCTGCTAAATTCCAGCCTACATAAGGAATGCACATTATTCAAACAAAGAAATAATGATTTCAAGATATACAATGTAAAACTATAGAAAGGATATCCTCAAAATCTAACCTAAATAAGCATAATGGAAACAACACCCAATCATGTAATTTTCCTCTGTGTTCTACATACACACACCCAGGTAGGTCTACTCGGTGATTGCTGAAAATTATTTGCTCACATAAGTGAAACATGTGTTATTACCTATAATTATTTATTAAATATGAAAATTTCATTCATAACATATAATTTTTGACACAAGGTTCCTTAATAATAAAAGTGTAGATGCAGGATAATGGGGGACAAAAAGAGGGGCCTAAAGTGACACTTTTTTATTAAAATAACAATAGTTGGACTTGGAGACAATGTTAGAGAGACTTCAAAAAATAATTTGAAAATGACACAAGAACATAAATTATGAAATTTTGAATGTAGTTTCTAAATATATAATTTTTTTCAATACCCAAATGAATAATAAATATGAAATAAATGCATTTATGATAATAGGTTGGTTGCATTTTATGAAAAGATAAGAAGATTGCATGTGTAAAAACACATTTTTTTAAAGTAAAAAAATAAATTTTTGTATGAAACTTCATATATAGATAGTTGAAATGTTGAGTATAGTTGAGAATTTTTTTTATTAATTTTATAATATATATACTAAAAAAATTTACAAGTCAAGACAACTATAAAATTAAAACTGCAAGTCTACAAACACAACTTTTTTACCTTAACTTCATGAAAATCATTTTTTTATTTTTAAAAACATAGTTGACAATGTGTATATTATTGAGATAATAAGTTTTATAAACTTTAGATTAATATTCAAAATGTTATAAATACATTTGTAATGATATGTATATAGTCTATAATGAGGTATGTTATCTATAGATTAAGTAATAATTATAAATAATAGTTTAACATTAAAAAAATTATATATTAAAAAAAACTACATTTTCCCCTCCACAAATCCATATAGTTTTTTTAAATAATAAGATATGAGTGATTAGATGGGTCATGAATGATAGAAAAGACATACTTTTTCACAAAATCAAATGGGCTAGTTCATGATAGGTTTTGGAGTAGGTTCGGCCCCCTCCATGCCTAAAACTAAACCAAATTTAGAGGGAAAATGGATTTTTTTGTAAAACTAGAAAGGGCATATGCCTTTTTCAAACTTTCCATCCTCATAATAAATGATTTACATGTTTCATTTATGAACCACAAAGGATGTGCATCCTTTTCAAAAGCATGCATGCCCTTTATGATTCAAAAGTTTGTCTCCATTCCCACAAAATTTTATTATTTGTTTTTAATTTTACAAACTTCAAACTAGTATTTACTACTGTAACTATGTAAAATCTACATTCACTTTATCTCAATCATTACAAATTCTTTAAATTTTATTCTATAATTGACTTATTTTAGTAAAGATAAACAATGGGATCAAGAAGTCATCGTAACACACCAATTAAAGAGCTACCAAATCAATAAATTAAAGAGAAGAGAGGAAAATAAAAATACAAGTAAATAGGAGAGCATCTGTAAGAGATTCTGGACAAGGTGAAGGTACTTCATTCACACTAAGTAATATTTCAAATGAAAATAATATGCATAATTCCATTAAATTTAATTTAGATAAGTCTTCAAATGAGATAAGAGAACTTAATAAATCCTTGTTGAATGATGAAATTCAAAATATAGAGCATGCAAGTAATGAATTTGTAATGAGAGATGAAACATATGAATAAATATAATATAACGAAACATCTATCTATAATGAAAATTTTGAACATGATAATAATCAACATAAGGAATGACCAATTCATATATCCCCTAATGAAGAGTAATTCACTTCACTTGTAGGGTATAATGTACCTACCAAACCTTGTAATATCTCTTATAAGGTTGAAGTGGTAACACCATCCAATTTAATAAAAAATATAGCTCTTACACCCCCACCTTTAGGAATAATGTGAATAATACCAAAGCATTTAGTTTAAATAGATGAGAAAATAACATAACTTATGGAAGGTGAAATGTCAAAAATATGAATTCAATGTCATGTTCAACATGTATGGGACTATGCATCTGAGAATAAGAGTCATACAAAATGATGTCAAATATTTGTTTAATTAATAAAAATGCAAAAAAGGCACTTTAGGATACATAATTTAGAATTTTAAAAAAGCAATATAGATAGAAAAAATAATGCAATAGTAAATAATCTATTTAATGCATTTAAGGCAATAGGCAATAAAAGTAAAAATAAAGTATCATACTATGGTAAGATGAGTAATAATTGAATCTATAATGAGTAAGCAAACATCTAAAGCATGAATTCTTCATGAAATAAGTAAATCCTTGAAATTGAATACAAAAATTGGTAAATGCCATGAAAATAAGAACAAGGATTGATGATCCTTTAATCACGGATTACTGAGCATTTAGTGGTAGACTCCCATGAAAAGGTAAGGTGTTAGTTGAAGGAACAAGACATTTTATTGAAATTTTTTGGCAGGAGAACACAAGGGTCTCATCTAATGTAAAAGATGTTAAAATAAAAAAGGTTCAAAAAATAGTGAGCCGCATGCAAAACATTTTTTGGACATGACCTAAATATAATTTTATAAAAAAATTAAATGGCCAATTGGTAATTAGTCAAAGGTCATTTGAGATGTGCAAGCCTTTCTATGTTAAAATCAACCACACCTGCAACACATGTTGTAGGTTACATGTTGAATTTGTTATGCATTTTGATGTTTTTTGTCATATACATTGTACTTTACACACTGATGATATTCTATAGGAATGTATGGTGGCTTCCTCACCTAAAACATCAATATAATTAATCCAAAATATTTTTTTTCAAAGCCCTAAGTGATAATTGTTTTTGCCAAACAATTTTTAGATGGAACATGTACCAATTGTGGTGGTTTGTCAAATTTGACCAGATGTATACATGAATAAATTTTAGATGAATTTGAAAAGCAACTAATTGATTATAAGAAGTACAAATTTGTAAAGTATGTGTTAAAAGATAGAAAAGAGTCTTCAAGATGTGAGTTGGTTATGATAAATTTTTTTGTATTTGATTTCATGTTTGAATTCAAGAAGAATATTATCTATCATTATGTAAAACATGCACATAAATACAAATAATTAGATAATCAATTCAATCTATGTAAGGACAACTTCCTAGTTGGCACCATTATTTTGGTTGTTGACTTTGATGATAACTACACACTACAACCACATAATGAGGTTCAATTCCAATACAATAATTCAATTCAAGTTAGAATTTTAGTACACATTACATTCAAACATGCACCTAATAGCACATACGACAAAAAAAATATTTTTAGGGAGTACTACTATTATATGAGCAATGACAAATTACATTATCCAAAATTTGTCTAAGGTTGTTTTAAGATATTTTATAGGAATATGAATTCAATATAAATCATGTTTGATACACACTACATTTGGTTAGGTAATTGTGCATGATAGTTTAAGAATTCTCAAATATATTACTAGTTAAGCACAATGCATAAGAATAATGGAGTTCAATATTTTTAGAATTTTAGAGGTTAGGAATAGAAATGGAGAACATGATGGTGCACGTGCATGTGTAAAAAGATCCCTTTAAAAAGAGTGGGGAAAGCACAAAGATGGTGACAATGTAATTGATGATGAAAGTATTATGACTTGGTGTAATGAAATTTTTTGTCATGGATTAGATAAATATTCTCACATGCAAATATTCTTTTGGCTAATGGAAGAAAAAGACAAGGTAGTGTATGAAGACTATAGTACAGTACATGGATTGAGAGTTTTCCACTCCATTCAAAGCTCAAATTCTAGTTCATAAACTATTTATACTAGGGAGTGTTTTTGGGATATATGGAATTTAATTGGAATGAAGGTGAGTCAAAATAATACATTGATGAATGGTATTATAGACCCATCACACGTATAGAGAGTAGCCATTCAATGTAATAATTGATGGATCATGATATGACATTATTGGTTGACTTTGACCTCATCTCAGATCTTTTACAATTAGGTATAATTTATTTCTAGTTTAAATGTAGCCTTAATTTTATTAATGATATCTTTATTTTTCTATATGTGTTTACAAATTAATTATACTTTGAATGCAGGGTATGTTTTTATCATCATTACAATTGAGGACAATGATGAGAAAACATACTATTACTTATGTTGTTGTGTAGAGGAAAAACAAATTTAACCACAAATGCCATAGATGGAGAAGACCATGTTTATCCCACTAGATACGTAGTGGTTATAGGAAATTGGCTTCGTAGGTACTATCATAAAAAAATAAAATAATTATTATTAGAAGACTTTAAAACACATAGGGTGGTGCTTCATTATTCAAATCTAATTATCACTACAAATATTCAATTGATCAAATATCATGGAAAACTTAATAATAAAAGTTTGTGGAAAGTTCATGAATCCGAGCATGAAGTGATTCTTGAAACACTTAAAAATAAAGTTGATCCTGAAGGTATGTTGGATTGAATTGGTAAGGTTAGTATGAACAATTCATCTTGAATTTTAAATTAATATAGTTATTTGATTCAATTTAATGTATTTTAATTATAAATTATTTTATTATTAAGTGTTTATTTCCATTTAAATTTTTTACTAGCAATTTTAATATAGGTTAAAGGAACTAGATGAGCTTCCACATTCACGAGGTTGGTGTTGTGAGTAGAGAATACTATCTTATTGAAACAAAGACAAGTGAAAAAAATAATAGATTCCTCTCTATGATCTAGTCATTACTTATCTAATTCAACAAACACACTTGACAAGCTTCTAGCCCTTATGCTCATAGTCTGTCACTTTACTTAGTGAATATCTCACACAAAACATAAAATATTTACGTCTTATGAAGGTTTTTAATCTTCTACTAGTATTGTCTCATTCAAAAAACAAGTTGGTACCTTTATTTATGCCTAATTTTTATAAGTCAAAAAAATTGTGTTTTATCCGTTGCTCTAGGACTACAGACATGATATTCTTCACTTACAGGTGCCCTCAAACCTTGAAATCAATTTCAATAATTCACTTTACTCCTAACTCACCTTTTTACAAACTTTTAAGCAATTTACATGGTTATTTTTCTCATTATGAAGGAGATGAAAGCCATGATTTGTCTTACAACAGTCATGAAACCTTACTTCCTCTCTATGATCTAGTCATTATATAGAAACATGGAACTTGGGAGGATCATGAAACATTGTTCTACATTTGTAGCATTACATTTCCTATATTTCCTTTTCTTAAAAACCTATTTCCTGATCTTCTAAAGCCTTAGAAACATGCTTGAATCCTGCTTGATGTCTAAGAATGATGGAAACATGTGAATTTCCATGTAATAGTCATATTTCTTCTTTCATCATGTTTAAAACCTTGCTTGAGGCCGTAAATTATGTTCTTTTACCCTGCAGACCTAAAACTATCATAAACATGCTCTATTCTTCCTCATAACCTTGCATACTTGCTTAGAGACCCTTGAGAACATGCATACATGAATACAACTTGGCCATTACTCATGTTTTATTATTGAAAAAGGTACTTTTAGATGCAAGGAGTGGTAAATATATTAAAAAAGCATTATAAAACCAGTTCATGGTCCTGTGAGAGAGCATTTCCTATGTTGGAAGATTAAGGAGTCCAGAAGTAAGCAAGGAGGAGTTATAAAGATATAAAAGACCTCCATATTTCCCTTTTAAAACTTTCAACTCTTTTATACATCCAATCAACTACAAATTTCAGTCTTGAGGCTTGTTAGAGACCAGATAATGGTTATTCTATCCTTAAAATACCTATCTAAATGTGTTTGTAAATATGGCTCATCAATTAGGCTAACGAGCTAGAAGATATGCCCCCCACTAACAAGTTGTTGGTCCTTTAAGAGACATTTAGCTATGAGAGAATTTTTTTATATGGTTATTGGGCATTTGAATATGTAATTCTATATTGATTAGGAATTTAAATATGTCATCCCTTTTGATTGTGTAGAATTTGAAATGCCCCTTGTATGAGGTATCCTTATACCATTAATTTACATAACATTGATTGCTCTTGTGTGTGTGCTTGTTTTTTTTTGAGCTTGTATTATTACCCTCTATATACTACCATGGTCTATATCATACATCTTAGGACTTGATGTGATCACATATTACGAGCTTAATTGATATATCTACTTCAACATGTTATTTCTATGTACTACATGATTCATACATAGGTTATACAACTATCTTATCATTTTGAGGTAAGGTACCTACTAGTTTTTGTATCCCTCACCTTAAAATGGGGTGCATTTTAATGGGGGAATGTCATAGAGGCATGACCTCCAAATTTTCATAGTTTTTATATTTTAGTCGGGGCATGTCACAATAACATGACCTCCACACTTATACACCTTCTTAGTTTCCATATTTCAAAGGGGGCATGTCATACAAACATGACTTTCATATTTATACACTTTCTCAGTATCTCAAGATTTAAGCAAGGGCATGTCATAAAGACATGGCCTCCACACTTTACATAAACTTCAATTTAGTTTCATAATTCAAATATACACCTAGATCATAATCCTCTACATTACACTGATTTTGCATAGATTTTTTAATATTTATGACACATATACTATAAATCAAAAATATTAGAGGTGCATATTCTATGTATTACATCAAAAATTTCAATAGTTACCAATTATACTACTATCTAAGATGCACTAATTACATCAAGATGTATTGTTATCGAGCCTTTTCTGCTGCAACAGTGGGCCCATTTTATAGGTTGAAGTGATTGAATTGTTTACCCTCACCAAATTTATAGATTGGAATAATTAAATCATCCAAACTCACGCAATTTATAAAATGAGTTGATTAAATCACTCACCCTCACTAGACTATATATATTCACACTTGAGTTATGCGATTGACATTTAATGATCTCAATGGTTGTGTTATAACTCATCCTTGCATTGGATTGGAAGAATAATAACTTCTAATATCCCTTTCTAAATATTCAATGTTTATGTTTCAACCTTTTCCAACTCTAATATTTGTAAGGAAGCATCTTTACCAAGTCAAAGCATCAAGAGGCAACATAGTTGCATTGATACACATGTGTACTCCATCCTTGCTCTCTTTATTTTCAAACATTTTTAATTGTTTTGAATTTTATATTATATGCATTGATTTATGCTATAACATGTTATTGGTTACAAGTCATATACCAACAAAGCATTAAAAGTGACCTCAAGCAAAGGTGAGGTGTGTTATACACACCTAGGTATGCATTTATTTCTTTTAACTTAGTAATTTTCTTCTCACACAATATTAGATCAAGGGGGGATGTAGATACTAAAACTAAATATTTATAACATATCAGTCTTGTACATTTGACAAATATCAATCAGGGCTCTATCCTTTAGTTCTAAACCTCTCTGCTGTTGAAAAGCTCACATTCACCATCTTATTATGCCTAAATAATTATCTCTTAATTTGATCTATTTTATTCTAATGACCCAGGTATCATGTAGTATGCATAAATATTAAAACTTGATAAACATCCTTCACTTTTAGTTTCAGATCTATACCTATTTTCTCGCCTTTTAAACACTACCATCTATAGAGACATTACTGTCAATGGTAGTGCCTAGATCCTTATCTAGTGTCTAGTAGCCAAAAGTCATCTAAATTAAAAATTGATTGAAATCCATTGGTTAACCTAATATCTTATTTAACCCTACTATGAGATATTATCAAAAGGTGTGGTATAAATACAATTTTAAGCCTTCTCATTCCCCATCTAAAAAATACCAAAAAATACATACTAAAATTAAATCAATCAACTGTACAAGTTTTTTATTCTTCCTAATTCTTTCTTATTTTCATATCAAGAATAAAATTAATCATATTATAGGTCTAAATCATTCAAAGAGTATCCCATGAGTGATATTTGTCAAATTACAAGATAGATCATTGTATGCATCTTTATATAGTATATTTCACCCTTGTGAACACACTTTCCTACATATATGGTAAAAAATATAAGTCTAAGGCCCTCCTTGGAGTATTAGCTATGTAGGCAATGCCCATTGGTAGAGGGATCTTTGGGTAGCTCAACACTATGAACCCACTAATATAATTTTTAGTAAATCTCATTCTAAATATGAAGATGGGTGAAGAACTAGGGTTTTGATCAATCAATAAAGAATGACAGCCTATATCCAATATCTAAATAAATCAATAGAAATGGAACAAAAAATTTAGAACAAAGAAGTTAGTTGCATCTTGATCTATTCATTATTATATACTAGATACCTACATCATAGTTAGACACTAGCATCGATAGTAGTGTCCAGATCTAACAATAGCGTTCATGACTATATAAGTACACTTTAAAGAATATAACTACTAATACAAAATACTTATCATGCATATGCAACACTTGTTTCTAGTCCATGTTAGATATGTGATAACAAAGTTAAATTTTGGATCCTTTTGTTGCGTGGTTTATTGGCACTCTTCAAGGGGGGAGAGGGGGGCAATGAGGGCTGTGGGGGAACAATTCCCCCCACCCCACTATTATTGTAGGGGACAGGGGTCAAACCCCTATTTCTAGGAAGGTGAATTCCATTGAATTCTATTTTTAGAAAGGGAAATTCTAATTTCGCATTTTTTCACTCAATTTTTAGGAGGAATACTAACGATGCTTTACCAATTAGGTGTATTTATCTTTGTGTAATTCACATGTAATTTACATAGCGAGTTCGCATGTAATCTATTTATCTTGGAATCAATAAAGTTTGATATCTTACACCGTGGATGTTTCCTTAGCTTTTCTAAGGTTTTACCATGTAAATCCTATGTTTTATCTCATATATATTGAGTATTTTATCTATTTAAATATCTTTGTTATTATATTTTGTTTATTTTTCATTGTTGTAGAGTGCTTGGTTTCCTAACAATCTAGATCTACATATGCATGGTAAACCAAGTATAATTATTTTTTATTTATTATAATATATTTTAATATTTGTACTTAATTATTTTTAGCAATCTTAGTTGTATAAATTTAGAATAATATTTATCTAATTTTTTAATTGATTGGCCTACTATAGATTAATTCATCACCTTTGCATTATAACTATTTCTATATTTTTAATCTTAAACCCCCCACATCTAAAATTTAGGGCTAAACATATGTTACCTATCCTAAAAGTATATACCAACATGTAAGGAAGGGTTTAAGTTTGAAACAGAGTCATTTCTGGGTAAAGCATAGGATTAATTTAAAAAGGATGGGATCTACCATTGATTTTGACCCATGCAAGTGAGTTCTAACATAAAAAGGTAATGTTTTACCTTTAGAATTTAATATATTTGTATAGATGTTTAGTGATGTTTTAAGTGATTAATAATATTTTTCTAGGTGTAAGACATCAACTTATAATGGATAGATCTATACAAGTATGTAGGATATAATAAGGTGGAGAAATAAGACCAATTTAAGTGTTCAAATCAAATAAAATAAATATGGGCCAAAAATGGAATTATCAAGTATTCATGACCAAATTTGATTATTTATGATTTTCCAACTTAATTTATCAAGCATATCTTAACTTATGTTTTCATTTAAAATATAATGACTAACCCCCCCCCCCCGCTCCACCCAAAAAAAATAAATAAGAAGCTAACATTGTTCGTAATCTATTTTAAATAAACCATAATTATATTTGTCATATTTGTTATAACTATAATTAACAATCTATGTTCGACTTATCATCCAAATGCAACATTCTAATTTTTCATCCAAAGCATTTTCATTATAATATATTGAAAAATGGATTAGGAGGCATTATGATGGCACATCAATGGATGTACTTATTGTCCCTATCCAATTTATAGTGTGTATAATGTTGCCAAACATCCATGCCTTGTTTCCACCAATCTTTGTAAGAGCCTTGAGAGTATGGATTCCTAAATCCTGATGGCACTCTTAAATAATTTTCTTAATTACATGAACTGATAATGAGGGTGCCATCCACCAAGTCCTTATGACGATAGAACCAAGAAAAAATTTGAACATTATACTTAATGTTAATTTTTATATTTTAGAATTTATTTTTTAGTTTTTGATTTAATCATGAAAAATTATGACAAAATAATAAATTATATATATATATATATATATTTGAAAAATTATATTTTATAATATAAAAAGATAAAAGCTTTAAAGATAATATTTGTATTGATTATCATCATTTCTATTTTATAATGATAAGTAAAAAAAATTAAGCTCAATTATATTTAAAGATAGATAATGTAGAGACACTATCAATAAGTATTTGAAGAATACAAATGAATGAAATTACAAAGGATAACACAAAAATGTAAAGTGGAGTGATTAATAATAAAAAGTAGGTTGGTGCATTATTTGTTAATGAAGATATTTTTATGTTCAAGGAATTCATATAAAGATTGTTGGATCCTACTAGAAACATATATTCTGAGGACCAAATTATTTTACACAAATCCTTTTTGAGGTATTTTGATGACCAAGGTTAAAATTTTCATCCCCTAAAGAAACAACTTTTTGTATTAAAATTTATAAAAAACCATGTCTTATAAAATTTTACAAATATTATAACTTATTAAAATTCAACCCAATAATCTAAGTATCAATATTAAACATCCATTTAGAGAAATAAATTGATATTGTTATCAAAATAAACAACATGACTATAATTAGGAGGAGGCTTCAACAAATCAATATAAAATTTAAATATGCTTTGAAGCCCAACTTCACAAATTTTATAAAGAAAACTATCTTTAGTAGCTTCTACATTATGTAAAATAATAAAAATATTTTGAAAACACTAATCTCCAATGTGATTTTTAATTGTGATAAAATCATGGGATTAATTTAATTCTCAAACCAACCAATGACAACAAAAATAAAACACCTCTCTTCAAATCATGAAACAATTTCCATGTGGAATCACTTCAAAACATATAAACTCTAATCACTTTAAAACCATGTGTTATTATGTATACAAAAACAAGATCTTTGCAGATTATATTTATTTATTATCAATAATGAGTACACATATTTGATACAAGAAGATAATTTCAGTTCTAACCAAAAGTGCTGAAATTTTTATTGAAAGTAAAAAGAGGCTTGTTACAGAGGATCAAATGGAAACCAAATTTACATCACAACCACAATATAACAAAAATGCATTTGAACCAAATAAGGGATGAAAAATGACCTTAATATAAAGAAAAGAGCACCTAATAGCTGCAAAAAATGAGATCATAAAATTTCCCTAATGATGGAAAAGAAAAAAAGAAAACATGATGTCAATAAAATTATGACAAGTAGGGCTCCTACAAAAGGCTTTCTCATCAAAACAAGCCTAAATAATGATGAGATTTTTTAGGGTAATATATTATTAAATTTTAAAAAAATCTTAGCTCCTTCAATAGATTAAACATGCATCATGGAGTTCTTAAAATTCCATATGAACATCCAATTGAACAAGAGAATTTTATCTGAAGATAGCTAATCATTAAACCTACTAAGGTTAATCATTTGTGAAAAGGTAAGCAATAGGTAATCCCCTTTCCTAGGTAACCCATGATTGAGAGGCTTTTTCACTAGAGACAAATAGTGGATTCCATAGAATCTTCATCTACTCTTACACAACATACTCAATGACCTAGAGCAACTAAACATGTTACAATTACAACTAATCCAAAAAAACCACATAGTGCACTAAATGATAAGCTCCATGGAACTTTACTCCTTTTATTGTTTCTTCATGACCACAGAGTCCTATTACACATACACATGATACCATAGATTCTAAAGATCCAAATATGACACGTATGCATGCTCCTTGGTATTACCTCTAGTTTCACATACCATATACTGAGCTTGGAGCTACCTATGAGCATCCCTTAGATGGAATCATAGGATAACATTTTTCCTATAAAATATTCTAAAATCTAAAAAAATCAAATATTCCAAACATAAAAATAATTCAAAAATACAAAATATTCAACATTTCTAGATTTTACTAGTTTTTTTGGCATTTATGTTGTTTGTTTTATGTTAGTAGATAACATATTATTTCATTCTTATATACTCATATGTTTCACACATCTTTGAGTGTGATATAGGCATACCTAGCCACATGATCTATGCATTTCCATATGTTGAAACCTTTCCATTATTCATGTCATATAGTACATTAGGGGCATCTAATTATTTGATCATGATTGATATAGGTTATATATAATTTATGATCATTTATACATTATCATCTTGTAACTTATATACTAACGCTCATACATGTCTATATCCATGCTCATATATTTCCCAATGTACTTGATATGTTATACTACATAATATTTTTTCTAACAGATATTTCCAAGGACTTGTATAATATGCCTATGTTGATTGCTTATACTTAAGTTATTTACATTTCCACTTCCTTGAGTGTATTACATTGCTTTTCATTATCTTGATTAGGGATCATTTGAATATATTCCTTTCTTATTGGCCCCTATGCCATTATATATTGATTGGACATTTGAATATGTCATTCTATATTGATTAAAAATTTAAATATGTCATCCCTTTTGATTGTGTGGAATTTAAAATACCCCTTGTATGAGGTATCCTTATACCATTCCTTTACATTACATTGATTTTTCTTATGTGTGCTTGATTTTTTGTTGATCTTGTACTGTTATCTTCTATATATTGTCATAATCTATATCACACATCTTAGGATTTGATGTGATCACATATTACAAGCCTAATTGATGTACTACTTCAACATTTTATCCTTATATGCTACATGATTCATACATAGGTTATACGACTACCTTATCATTTTAAGGTAATGTACCTACCAATTTCTATTTACCTCATCTCAAAAGGGGATGCATTTTAGTGGGGGCATGACCTCCACATTTTCATAGTTTTTAGATTTTAGTGGGGGCATGTCATACAAACATGACATAAATACTTATAAACTTTATCAGTATTTCAAGATTTCAATAGAGGCATGTCATAAAGACATGACCTCCACACTTACACAAAATCCAGTTCAATTTCATGATTTAAATATACACTTGGATCATAATCCTATACATTACACTGATTTTGGATATATTTGAAATAATTTTTTTTAGATTTATGACACATATACTATAGATCAAAAATATTATAGGTTCATATGCCATGTATTGCATCAAAAATTTCAAAACTTACCAATTATACTACTCACCATGATGCATTGATCACATTAGGATATACTATTATTGAACTTTTTTTTTATATAGTAGTGGGTCTATTTTATAGTTTGAATTGATTGAATCAATCAAACTCACTATATTTATATATTAGAGTAATTAAATCATTCAATCTCACCATATTTATAGGACGAGTTGATTAAATCACTCACCTTCACCAGATTATATATATTCACACTTGAGTTGTGTGATTGACATCTAATGATCTCAATGGATGCATCATAACTCATCCTTACACCATATTAGAGGAATAATACATTCCTATATCCCTCTCCAAATATCCAAGGTTTATGTCTAAATCTTTTACAGCTCTAATATTTGTAAGGAAGCATCTTTACCAAGTCAACGCATTAAGAGCCAACATGGTTGCATCAATACAAATGTGTAATCTATCCTCTCTCTCTTTATTTTTAAGCATTTTAATTATTTTTAATTTCAAAATATATGCATTGATTTATATGGTAGCATGCTCTTGGTTACAAGTCATACACCAGTAAAATATTCAAAGTGGGCTCAAGCAAAGGCAAGGTGTGTTACACACACCTAGGTTGCATTTATTTCTTTTAACCTATTAATTTAATCCTTACATATTACTAGATTAAGGGGGAGGGATATATATATTAAAAAAAAATATTTATAACATCTTAGTCTTATACATTTAAAAAATATCAATCAGGACTCTACCCTTCAGTTTTAGACCTCCTTACTGTCGAAAGGCTCACATTCACCATTTCACTATGCTTAAATGCTTATCTCTTAACCTGATCCATATTATTATAATGATCTAGGTCTCATGTAATACACATAAATATTAAAACTTGATAAACATCCTTCACTTTTAGTTTCATATCTATACCTATTTTCTAGTCTTGTGGACACTATCGATCATAGAGAGACACCGCCATCGACGATAGTGCCCAGATCTTTATCTAGTATTTAGTAGCCAAAAGTCATCTAAAAGTCAAAGTGTATCCCATGAGCAATACTTATCAATTTATAAGCTAGATCACTATATGAATCTTCATATAGTATATTTCACCCTTGTAAACATATTTTTCTATACATAGGGGATAACTACATAAGTCAAAGGCCCTCCTTGAAGTATTGGCTATGTAGACAACACCCATTGGCAAAGGGGTCTTTAAGAAACTCAACACCAATAACCCACTAGCCCATTTTTTAACAAAACTCATTCTAATGATGAATATGGGTGAAGAACTAGGGTGTTGATCAATCAATAAAGAATGATAATTTATATCCCATATCTAAATAAATCACTATAAAGGTAACATAAAGTATAAAACAAATAAGTTAGTTACATCTTGATCTATTCATTATTTTATACTAGACACTTACATCATAGTTAGACACTAACATCGATAGTAGTATCTGGATATAATGATATTGTTCATAGCCATATAAGTACAATTTCAAGAATCTAACTACTGATCTAAAATACATATCATGCATATGCCACACATGTTTCTAGTCCATGTTATATGTGTGTTAAATTTTAGATCATTGTGTGACGTGGTTTATAACCCACTCCTCAATAGGGGGTTGTAGGGGATCAATGCCCCTCCCACTATTATCATAGGGGGGTCTATGAGTCAAGCCCATGTTTTTAGGAATAACTCTACTGGATTCTATTTTTATGAAGGACAATCTTAATTTGGCATTTTTATACTCTATTTTTAGGAGGAATAGTAATGATGCTTTGATAATTAGACATATTTATCTTTGTGAAATTTACATGTAATCTACACAGTGAGTTACAATGTATTTTATTCATCTTGAAATTAATAAATCTTGATATCTTGCACCGTGGATGTCTCCTTATGTTTTCTATGATTTTACCACGTAAATCTTGTGTTTTGTCTCATGCATATTGAGTATTTTATTTATTTAATTATGTTTTTTATTACATTTTATTATTTTTTGTTGTTGTAGATTGTGTGGTTTCCTAGCAATCCAGATCTACTTGTGCATAGTAAACCAACTAAGTACCTTTGTTTCTTATTTATTATAATATATTTTAATATTTGTACTTTATTATTTTTAGCAATTTTAGTTGTATAAATTTAGAATATTCTTTATCTAATTTTTCTATTGATTGGCCTACTATAGATTAATTCATCACCTTTATATTAGAACTATTTCTATATACTTAATCTTAGATCTCCGCATTTAAAATTTATTCTTAAACACATGCTACCTATCTTAAAAATATATACCAACCTTTAAGGAAAGGTTTTAACTTGAAAAAGAGTCATTTATAGGTAAATCATAGGATTAACCTGGAAAGAACATGATCAATTAGTGATTCTGATCCATATGGGTCAGTTTTACCCTAGAAGGATAATGTTTTACCTTTAGAATTTCATATATTTATATAGATGTTTAGTGATGTTTTTAATGATTAATAATATTTTCATAGATTTAAGACATCAACTTAAAATGAATGAATCTATATAAATATGAAAGATAGAATAAAATGGAGAAATAAAACCGATTTAAATGTTCAAATCAATTAAAATAAACATAAATAAAAAATAACATTATTAAATATTAATAACCAAATTTGATTATTTACAATTTCTCAATTTAATATATCAAACATATCTTGACTTATGTTTTCATTTGAAATATAATGACTAAACCCCCCGAAAAATAGAAAGCTAACATTGTTCGTAAAGGAAAAAAATTCAATTAATTATTCAAATTTCTACCATATAATCTATTTTAACTAAACCATAATTATATTCGCCACATTTCTTGTTAACTATAATTAACAATCTATGTTCGACCTATCATCCAAATGCCACATGATAATTTTTCACCCAAAGCATTTTCATTATAGTCTATTAAAAAATGGATTAGGGGAGCATTGTGATCATTAATGGATGTACTTATTGTCCCTATCCAATTTATAGTGTGTATAATGATGCTAAACATCCATCTCTTGTTTTCACTAATCTTTGCAAGGCTCTTACCGATAATGAGGGTGCCATCCATCAATTTCTTGTGGTGATTGAACCAATAAAAGTTTGGAGCATTATTCTTAATGTTATTATTCAACTATTTTTTTTTTTCAATTTTTTTGGTTTTTGATTTAATGATAATAAATCATAAAAAATTAATAATTAAAATTTAATAATTTTTTAAAAAATATATATTTTATAATATAAAAAAATGAAAATATTAAAGATAATATTTATATTTATTATCATCATTTTTTTTTGTGATGGTGTACCCCAAAAAAAAAGTTCAACTATATTTAAAGATAGGTGATGTAGAGACACTATAAATAAATATTTGAAGAATACAAATGAATGAAATTACAAAGCATAACAAAAAAGTGTAAAGATGAAGAGATTATTATGAAAAAAATAGGTTGATGATATCATTTATAACTGAAGATTCTTGGAATTTATATAAAGATTGTTGGATCCTACTATAAACACCTATTTTGAGGATCAAATTATTTTACACAAAGTTCTTTTTGAGGTAGTTTGAAGATCAAGGTTGAAATTTTCTTCCTCTAAATATAATAAAATTTATAAATAACCATGTCTTATAAAATTTTACAAATATTATAGTTTATTAGAATTCAATCCAATCATCTAAATATCAATATTAAACATCCATTTAGAAAATTAAATTGATATAGATATAAAAATGAATAGCACAACTATAATTAGCAGGGTTCAATAAATCAATATAAAAGTTCAAATAAATATGCTTTGAAGGCCCAACTTCACAAACTTTATAAAAAAAACTATCTTTTGGAGCTTCTACATTATTTAAAACAATAAAAAGATTTTGAAAACAATAATCTCCAATGTGATTTTGAATTTAGATAAAATCATGGGATTATTTTCATTCTCAAACCTAGCAATGACAGCAAAAATAAAACACTTCTCTTCAAATCACGAAACAATTTCCATGTGGAATCACTTCAAAACAAAGCAACTCTTAATTATCACTTTAAAACCATGTGTTATTATGTATACAAAAACATGATCTTTGCAGATTATATTTCTTTATTATCAATAATGAGTGCACATACTTTCTACAAGAAGATAATTTCAATTCTAATTAAAAGTGATACAATTTCTACTACAAAGAAAAAAGAGGCCAGTTACAGAGGATCTAATGGAAACCAAATTTACATCACAACCACAACCACAATATCACAAAAAGCATTTCAATAAAACAAGGGCTGAAAAGAAAAACGAGATCATAAAATTTCCCTAATGATAGAAAAGAAAAATAGAAAACATGTTGACAATAAAAGTATGACATACAGGTCTCCTCCAAAAGGCATTCTCATCAAAACAAGATTAAATAATGATGTGAATTTTTAGGGTAATATATTATTAAATTTTAAAAAAAGCTTAGCTCCTTCAATAGATTAAACATGCATCATTTTTTGGGAAAAAAGAACTTTAAAATGGCTAAAGGACTCTCAATGCTAACCAGAAAAGGTGATAAAGCTAGACTTGAGTTGAATGGTCCAAAATGATACCCAAAATAATACAGTGATTTCACAATCAAATGACCCAACCTATCTATTATTGTCTTCTTAAACCACACCAGAAATATAATAAAATTCTTACAATACAATAAAAGGTATCTTGTAATAATGGTTGTGTAGTAATTAGTCCCTGTTTTGTATTGAAATTATTTCAAGTTGAATTTGTATATAAAATTACAATATAAACTCAGTGTGACAGTAAATAATAATATATTAATTAATACATATTTTTATTCTAAATTGTTCAAAAATTGAGTTTGTATATAAATTTGAAATAAAAACTCAATGCAACAATAAATAATAGGTAAAAACTAATAACATTAAATAGAAAAAAGTATTAACAATATGATTTAAAGATATAGTGTTTCTATAATCTATACTATAAAAGTAATATGTATTGTGTATATATACATCATAAACAAATACGTTTAATTTTAATATGAATTTATAAATTTCTGGACAAATTCGAAGTGAAGGCCATTTCCATTTATCTCGACCCCTATCTATGTCGATTGGGAGATTCATGCACTTGACCAGCAAGTTGACTATCTAGTTGACTATCCATTCTTCCCGTATCCCCCTCAAGCCCTATATATCCCATCTATATAGAGAGGGGGCCTATATAGGTATGTTTAAATTATATATATATATATATATATATATATATATATATATATATATATATATATATATATATATATATATATATATATGGTGACAACAAAAAATAAAACTGATCGATAGCAATGGTAGTTCATAGTAGAAGGCAGTCGATGAAGACAATTGACAAAGGGCAAGAGCTAGGCAAAGGGTAGGTGTAGGCCTCTGTTAGGCATGTGGGATCAACTCCAATAGAGGTAGCATTGGGAGTGGGTGCACAGGGGTGAAGACAAGTAGCAGTGTAGGATTTTTTACAAAACAGGAGGAAGGAAGGGAAAAATAGCAAAGGAGCAGGGTTTAGGGAGTGCTTGAGGGAGCAAAGGTTAGAAAAATGACGCATTTTGGGTAGGGGATAAAAGATTAAAAAATCTAAAGACTATGCTGGGTATTCTACTTCACAATTTGATCATTTTAGTTCATGTTAATGTGTCTTTCAAGAAGTTTTTAGGGTTGGAGTAATCAGTTGTAGATAGAGGAATGTATGATGGAGGTTCCTCTCCTAGGAAACATGTGCCTAAATCAATATTAGAGGCAGCTAGGGTTTCATCCAAGGCTTTAGTGTTTTCCATATGCATTAATGTTTCATATCCATTTCATACTTATGGTGCTTTCTGCAAAGAGCCAATTCTTAGAAATCTACGTGGCTTGAATTCGATTTTGATACCAAAAATCTAGATTCAATTGGAAAAGACTCCTGAGAAGGATCTTGAAGCTGTTGAGGGGTTTAAGGGGTTATCAAAAGTAGAACCTTCTCAGAAAGGACTCCTAGAAATAGCTTTTTTAGGTGATATTCCTTTGATTTTTATGATACTCCTATTCTAGAAATTCTAGATACAACACTTTTAGTGTTATGTATGGAAAGAGGGAAGAAGTATTTGATTGACAGAGTGTAGGGAAGTGACCTTCCTATAAAATCCTTTCAGATTGGGTGCAAGGAACCTGACATACATTAAAATCTCCATCTCTTTCAATGTTGTCAAATGGTTTCTTTCTACTTTTGTTTCAATCCCTAGAGGATAGAGTTTTTTTCGTGCAAATGGGATTTGGTTTATTGATAAGCAAGGGGTTTTTTTGTGTTCTTGGAATCTTTTCTTTGATCCAATTACTTTGGTTATTTCTCAAGCTTTAGTTTAGGTTAGACTGTATAATCTCCTCTTAGACATGCATGATTTTGTTATTCTCAAATAGCTGGTTAGTAAGCTAGGAGTTTTTGTTAAAATTGATGAATATATTAAAGATAATTTGAGATATGTTAGGGTTTGTGTTTTAGTGAATAACTAACAATGAAGGAAAGTGGATATACATAAGAGAAACAAAATTCAGAAGAATTCATTCTGAGGTTGGCTGACTTCTCAAAATTTCCTACTGACCTTATTAGAAAATGAGTTATTAATAAGAAAGAAATCATCTATCATATTGAATTCTTTTGGGATACTAAATTCAATATCCAATCTCTTCAAGAGTGCCTTCAAAAATTAAACAATGCAAGGTCACTTGGAAATGATGTGATGATGGAAATTGATACTAAAGTCAAAAAATTGAATTGTCCTTTTGTCAATGACAAAAATCAAAATGAAATCTATTTTCAATTGTAAATAAGATTAGAGAATTTAAAGAATGAATTCAGAATGTTGTCAATCCCACATCTGCCAAGTGCCAAGTGAAAGTGGATAATCTGAACATGAAGATAAATAATCTCCAAAGTAAGCTTCCAATAATGAAAGAGTTAGACTACTCATCAGACATTGCCTACAGGTACACAGATGGACTAGATGAATATTTGATAAGGGATTTTCTCTAAAGATTTGATGATTTTTTGAAAGGGAAAGAACTGTCAACACAATTGTAAGAAGATTGAAGAATTAATTTTAGTGTTTCTACATTTTCTTGTCATGTTTCTCTTTACACCTAATTAATATTGTTGCACTATATTTCTCCTTGTAAATATATGTTGTCATTTTACAAATTGTCTTTATAATTTTGCTAACTTGCCTTTTTAAATTATGTAAATTGATAATGTGTTTTTGTGAGAAGTTAAAAAAATCTAAATGTTTTTCTCAAGTGGTTCTAAATGCTCAAAATGTTTTGCACCATTTTAAGTTGTAATTTATTTTTGGTATTTTTGCAACATTGTAAAATTGTAAACTAGGTGATTTTTTATCATAACCACCAATTTTAGCTTATAAATATAAGTTAGACCTTCATATTAGGGGTTTGAAATAGATATAGTTTTGACAAAACTTTGTAAAGAGAGATCAGATATATTACTCTTTAGAAATTAATATAAAGAGTTGTTCCTAAACTTTGTGTTAGTAATCTCTTTTGGATTATTTCTTTTACCTTAATTCAACGTATTTGATTCTCATTTCTATTTCTATCAACTTCAAACTATTAATAATAAGAAATTGTGTTACAAAATTTCTATCTAGAGTTGTAATTTATATTTCTAACACATGTAAAAATCTCGATGGAAATGTAGGCAATAACTTTGTTATTTTTGTTAGAGAATATAGAGGGTTATACATTTATGTTATCATAGTTAAATAGTTTTCTATCATATTTTTGATATCCCTAAGGATATGATTATGTATTTTCAACCCATTGAATGAGATTGATTTTATCCTTTTAAAATTTAATTTTTTTTCTCAACATTTTTGTCCAGCCTTAATTTCTAACTTGACAAATTTGTTGTCTAACACTTCTCCCTTATCTCTCTCTCTACACATTCCTTTCTAAAAACTCATTTTCATACTTTCAAGTTAAAAGTACTACCCACATGATTTACATTTCTTTATTTGTAAATATTTCTTTCTTTCCCATTTTAAATTTCAATAACGGTAGATTAGCCTGCTAATAGGAGAGGGACTTTGTTCCCCACATTGTTGATGCAAAGTCATCAATTTGTCCCCATGATAAATTTTCATGCCAAAATTTTTTAGCATCCATTATGGGCACATTTTAGAAATTTTCATGTTGTCCATATTTTATTGGTCTATATGACTCTACAATCATTTTACGGACCATTCTATTAGCCCAAGTTAGACTTGGAATAATCTACTTAGATATTATCTTAAACTTCAGACAAATATTTTAGGTTTCTCATAAAAATTTTGTAGCTTAGTTTCAAGTTATCCAAGCCATTCTAAATTAAGAATTAGAAAGTGCCAAAAGAGCATAAATAATCTATACATGTAGAAATGCCTATAGAGTTCATTTAGTAGCTCATAATTAGTAAACTCACACATGACCATTTTAGGCTTTCAAAATCCATATCATCAACCTAATTTGAATTGGGATGAAACTCCAGAGGAAGACTTAGTTTTAAGCTTTTGATTATTCACTTTTGACAATAGAACAAGTAATGCTCAATTTAATATTTTAAAGGTAGAGCTAGATATAGAAGAAACACATGTTACCATTTCCTAGAGAAAATTTGAGATTGCTTCAAGAAGATAAGAAAGGAGAAAGATAGGAAGATAAGTTTGTATAGCTAATCAAATACTTTATGTAATCAGAGTTTATTCTCATGATAATTCAAACATCTCAAGCTCCAGTTATTCAACCTAATCTCAACTAGATAACACAAACTCAGGAAGATATTTCATCAGATTTGATAACTTTTGATTGGGATAATAGGACAAGTTTAGCATATTTTCATAGAGTAGTTGGAATCTTAGATGAAGAAGAAGACCATGTCATTTTAGTATAAAGAATAGAAGAATTAGTTGTTTGAAGAGTACAATAAAGAAGGCCAGCTCAAAAATCTCTTTAACTTCATCCTGCACCTTAATCTTAGTAACCTTATTCTAAACTGGAAAAAAAGAGATTCATTAAATCTAGTAAGTCAAAAGGTGAATTTGACCCTTTTTCTTAGTTATAAGAACATTCTATATTTAAATTGAGCGTTTAACATTAGAAAAAAATCAAAAATAACAACTAGTCTTCCCTCAATCTTTAAGAAAATAAAAAATTTGAATGAGAAAATTTTACAAGTCAAGATTGTGTCTTATGAGCAACCATTACTCACCTACAAGTAGATTTTCAAACTATGGCATTGCCATGGGGAAACACGATTGGTCCATTAGCTCTAGGACAATTACACAATCTTCTAAAAAGGTCAAAAAATAACTTTTCAAATTTCCATGAAGATGGAAAACAACATCCAGATGAACACCTTATAGTATTTAATAATGCATGTGGCATTTTAGGCATCAAGCATGAAGATATTATTATCATAATATTCATCAAAATGTTACATGATGGGGCTACAAATTGGTTTTACCACCTTGGTGATAGATCTATTCTTAACTAGAATATTATGAAGACTAAATTTAAAAATAGATTTAAGACATTCAAAGATGCCCATGCTTTGCTATCTCAAGTTACACAAATGAAAAAAAAAATGTTTATGATCCTATGAGAGAGTTTGCTACCAAATTCAATAATTTGCTAAATAAGATACCAACCATTGCATGACCAACAGACAAAAATAAAAATGCTTCTTTATCAACTCTCAGTTAGCTAAAAAAAGTTATTAACTGGTGAGAGTTAGGGTAGCATATTTAGAAGCAGTCCAAGAATTGGCTATTGATGTTAAATATGACATGATAATATTTGAAATTTTTAAAAAAGATCCGTAAAATAATAAATCTTAAAGTTTAAGACAATTTTCAATGAAATAACTGTTATAGAAAATGGCTAATGATATAATGGCCCTCAAAAATAAAATACCTCAAAATACAATTATCACCCCATACCAAGATATTCCAAGAAGGAACTATGTTCCTTTTCAAAGAGATCATCCTAGATTACAAGATCCCCAACCAAAACTTCTGCTTGAGGTCCCTCTTCAACAAAACTCTAATGTACTGTGAATGCAGTCTTGAAAATTGAAGAGATATTTGGATACAAATAAGTTAAAGAAGAAAATGAATCAGAAAATTTAGAAGTTCAAGAATGTTTGAAGAACCTAGTGATGACTCCATAAACATGTTTCTAGAATATAATTCAAACAAATATGACTATGAAGAGAGTGTTGGGGATATGAAAAATCAATCTTTCACATTTTTCACTAGATCTTGAAATAAAAAAAAATAATCCAGTGATTAATAGGAGGAAACTCCAAAAGTTATCCTTGTATGAGGAACTACCCCAACAGTGCAAAAAAAAGGAAAACAACCACTAATAGGTAGTTCATCTAATGTCAATGCTTCTCAACTTATTGAGACTCTTTTTGGATATTTTCCTACTTTTGACATAATTGATCATGTCAACAAAATCAAAATTTAGATGTCACAAGATGAGTATTTAAAAACATACCTAGAGCAATTGGATAAGTTAGTTGATTTCATCAAAGGTAAAAATCCAAATGCTAAAAAGGCCAATTTCAAATGAATCCTAACTAATCATGTCACTTCCTATCAAGTCAACTCCATGGCCACAACTACTTCAAAATATAATAAATTTGACTCATTTTACATTTCCCTATTCCTTAAGAGATGTAAAGTCGGTAATTATATCATCAACACATGGGCCTCAAACAATGTCATGTCTGTCAAAGTTACTCATGTTCTTGGCCTAACTTGTATTAAAACCTTTAGGCATTATTATTCTATGGAAGCAAAAAAAAATGATCATTGGACAGGGTAAAGACACACAAGTAATTTGGCATATTTTCCTCAAAAATAAATCAAAATAAATGTTTTTGTCACATACATTCTAGTAACTTATGAAATTATCTTGGGTAGAATTTTTTGTAAAGAATTGGAAGGTGAAATCCAACTAAATTTATCACATGCTATGAATTCAATCAAAGGAGGCAAACAATGTCTAAAGCCTAAATTGAAAATAAAGTACACAGTGTAAAAGTTTGACAATCCTAGAGTAGATATTTTGATGATAGAGAAAGATACAAAGTTACCAAAAATCATGTAATTGAATATGAATGATGTTTAGATGATGGAGTTTGATGGTAGTTGTTCATCAACAGAGTCAAGTGTATGAGTAATCTTGATATTTCCATCTAATTTTTTTCTATTTTCATATAAATTGTAGTTTAACTGTAACAAGAACATAGTCAAATATGAGGCACTTTTATAGGGATTTTAGGCAGTAGAATATATGAGAATCAAGAATTTGAAAGTTTTGGGTGATGTTAAACTTGTTGTAAAATATGATAAAGGTTAATACCAAGTGAATAATTATCATCTAATGCATTATACGAATAAATTTTGGGATAACATTTATATATTTGATGCTTTATTTTATAAATACAATTCTTCATGAACACAATTTTAAAGCTAATGCCTTGGTAGTATCAGCTTCTTTAATGATTCCCCAAGTAGAGATTGGTACAAAAAATATACAATTGAACTAATATATAGACTGAGTGTCGTAGATAATGTGGATAATTGACAAGTTTTAAGTGATGATCAATATATTATCTCATTCCTTGAGAAAATATACATCTTCAAAAACTTGTACTTTGAAGGTAGTGATTCTTTATACAAAGAATATTCAATTCATACGTCAAAAGAGGGAATTCCTAAAAAATGGGATAAATAAGGTGTTATCAAGTTGAAGGGAAATAAAATTCTTAAAAGTGTGGTCTCTTTATAAGAAAAAATTGATAAACATGATATATTCGTAAAGAGTAAAATACAATAAATAAATCTTGATTCTGTTGACTACAAAAAAGTAAACACTTGTTCAGAGGAACATCCTAAGTTCATCAATATTTAAAAATATTCCTCACCTAAGGAAAAATAAAAGTTTGTTAGCCTTTTTTTTAAGTATATTGATATACTCACATATTCATATGCAGAGCTTAAGTCTTTTCATCCTAGGGAGATGCAATATGTAGTTCCTCTAAAACCTGATGCATAACCTTTCAAACAAAAAATTAGACAATATAATCGCAAAATAATAAGAATAATTCTTGTTGAAGTATAAAATATGATTGATGCTCGTATTATCTTTCTTATTCACTATTTGATTTGGGTAGTTAACATAGTGCCGATTCATAAGAAGAATGGTGAGATCATAATTTGTGTTGATTTTAGGTACTTAAATCAAGTTATTCAAGTAGTAATAAGTGTTGAGATGCTTTCGATGCTTAACATTTTTCTAAGATATAACCAAATTGAGGTATATAAGGAAAATAAACACAAAAAAGCTTTCATGACACCTTGGGGCACTTTTGCATACAAGTAGACGCCATTCGGATTGATCAATGCAGGTGTTACTCTTTAAAGGATAATGGACCTAGCATTCAAAGAATTAAAAAATGAAATCATTATAGTGTATTAAAAAAATGAGAAGATCACTATGTGTATTTGGAGAGAGTTTTTGAAAAATGTTGTTTACATGGAGTTTCCCTTAACCATAAGAAATATGTCTTTGTAGTGATTGAAGGTAAACACCTAGGTCATATATTTTTAAAGAAGGAATAAAAATTGATCTAGAAATTGTTCAGGTGATTCAAAAAAATTCCATGTTGACCAGTAAACCAGGAGTGCATTCTTTCTTTGGGAAAGTAATTTTTTTGAAAAAGTTCATTCCTAATTTTGTTAAGCTCACCAAACGTATTATAGACATGATGAAAGGAAAACCTTCTTTCAAGTGGAATAAATAAGGTAAATAAGTGTTTAAAAAAATAAGTATTGTTATTATTTGTGCACCAATATTGGTTTATCCCAATTTTAAGAAAGAATTCATTATCTATTGCTATGCTTCAAAGAATACATTCTCAAAAATATTAACTCAGAAAAATAATGAGGGTATTGAATCCCCAATTGCCTTCATGAATTGTAATCTCAAGGATTGTGAATTGAAATATTCTCTTGAGGAAAAACATGCCTATGCAGTAGTGAAAGTAGTCAAACAATGCAAGTATTACATATAACATTCATATTATGTGGTTATGGTACAAATTAAAATAATCAAATAAATTTTAACCCAACAAAAACTTGGTTCTAAATGAGGGAATTAGATAACTAAAGTGCAAGAATATGATCTAGAAATAAAACCTACAAAACTAATTCAAGAAAAATGGCTATGTCAACTCATGGTAGAATAGGAAAATATTCAATCATGGTCTTTGATAGTTTCAGATGAACAAGATGATCAAGAGTTTCCTTTGGTATTATTTGTCGATTCTACTAATGAATGATTTTATGGCAGTGATTTCTACTTGACATACAGAGAATGTCCTTCACAATTGAATATTAAGCAATGGAAAATGATCAAATTATAGGCTAATAAATATGTCATATGGGATGGTACTTTTTTCAAGAAAAGCATTGATGGAATCTTCTTAAGGTATGTTGATAAAAAACAACAAAAATAGTTATTAAAAGATTTTCATGATCAAATCCTGTGGAGGGTAATTTTTTGCTAGGGTAATAGTATATAAAATTATCAAAGACCATTATTATTGGTCAAATATTTTTAAGAATTCATATGAATTGATGAGAAAGTGTGAGTCATGTCAGTAATTTGTAGGCAAACCCAGGTTAGCAGTACTTCCTCTTCAATCGATGATAATTGAAGAATCTTTTCAATAATGCGAATGAGATTTCATTAGAACATTGAACCCACATTCAAGTGCATGTCACACTCACATTCTCACAACAATAGATTACTTCACTAAATGGGTAGAGGTGATTCATATTAATCAAACAACTTCAAAAGTCATTTGTAACTTCATCAACAAAAATATATTGGTATGATATAGAATCCCATAGAAGAATGTTACAAATAATGCCTCTAACTTCTCTTCTTCAGATATGATTTCATTTTATTATGGGTATGATATTTATTTATATCATTCATCAAACTATCAATCGTAAGGTAATGGTTAGGCTAAGTCAAACAATAAAAATATATTCACAATCATGCACAAAGTAGTGGATGAAAATTTGAAAATGGCACAATAAGGTATATGATGCTCTTTGGGTAGACCGTATAACACCAAAAAAGGCTATTGGTATGTCTCCATTCTAGTTGCTAAATGTAATAAATGCTATGATTCCCATAACTCTCAAGTTACCCACCGTTGAATTATCCAGAGCCATTGAGACTTCAAATTTTGAAAGCCCACTAGATAAAAAAATATATACATAAAATAATTGGAAGAAAAAAGGACATGGGTAGTTGACAAAATCATAAAACATCAAGCTCATGTCAAAGTTCTCTTTGAAAAGAAAGCAAAGAAAAGAGAATTTTAAGTAGGAGATTTGGTCTTACTATGGGATAGTAATAAACAAATGAAAGGGAGTCATAGAAAGTTTGATTCACTTTGGATGGGGCCATTTAAGATCAGACACTTTTTTGGTAATAATATTTTATACCTGGCATATCATGATGAAACTCATCTACCATTTCCCTTCAACAGACAATATTAGAGGTACAATCACTAAGAGCAAGGTGAATCAGTGAAACTAAATATTTTAATTTCAATTCCAATCATTTCAAACGATTAAAAAATCAGCATATATTAACTTGATCAAATAATATTAATAAGAGAGCTCAATCATTCAATGCATACATATGATTAAACACATAACACATGGTTCTTATGGGAAACCCTCATGGGGAATAAAATCCACTCTCAAGCTTATAACACATGGAATACCTATTTTAAAAGAAATTACAAACAAGGAATTGGTCAACTCCTTTAGACCATAAAACCTTCATCATATCCTCTTGACTAAATGCCTTTAGTGAAACATCTATTTCCCAGAGAGCAACTAAACATATAGAAGATCAAGTCCTTTAGACCCTCCTAAAAGTCAACACCTCCACCTTAGTAATAATGTATTCAACACCTAATGATGTATCTTTGATTATATAACTTCTGCACAAACTTCCTCTTTATCTCATATAGGCCTCTCACATAGACATGTCACAATCTCTCTCCTTCACTCAAACTATCCTCATATGTACACGCATACCTCTTCGCATATCCTCAATCTATAAGAGCACTATTTTGACATAAAAAATATGACCCACTAGTCATACACATAGTCGTCAATCTAATAAGCATATCAACCCTTCCATTGGGCACACCTACTCTTCTCTATCCTTCATTTCAATGCTCACTCATCACACACAAGCCTTGCACAAGTCTTCCAAGTCTCTCAAATTTAGAAACCATCACATTTGGTTTCACTATTTATAGAGCGTTCTCTAATTATCAAGTTCAAAATATTTCCATGTTGGCCACAATATATTCCGTCATCGTTAAAGTATCTAACATGGGTCACACTTAATCACAACTCTCACTTAATAGCCCGAAGTCACCTTCTAGGTTCTATGAAGACCCATTCACCTATTAGACACTTCTCCATGCAAAATAAGAACATAGGACCACTTATAAATCAATGAACCCATTCCACATGTCCCCTTTTACATCTTTAAAATATCACAAATAACTTTTCTCATTTTTATGTATGCTCAAACAACTCAAACACAAACCTAGTGCATAGGAACATCATGAACAAATACATAGTCAACTTTTTAAGCATTGTTTGTACTAAATACGAATGGTCAAACCTTTATAATTCACATAGATGGTCCGCATAGATTATAAAACACTCACCAATAACTAATTCATCAAGATATATTGAAACAATATCAAAATAAGCTCGAGCATTCTTTTCAGGTTAATTGTAGAACATTTATGAAAACACAGTCAACTTTGAACCTTTATAAAGTTGATTTTGCATAGTTTTAAATATTTATATTTATATTTATAGATGTACCTTAGATTTATCTATAAATTCTCTTTTTACTGCACTATCAAATTCCACCTGGATTGAAATTTATAGCCTATAAACTAGACACTAGTCTTTCCTTCATTAAATTCAAATATTTGAATTCAAATAGTCACAATTAAACATCGACCACTTTGCTTACATATCATGCCCTCACATCTTCAAATTAAATATACACCATTAATATTATTAGAAATTTAATGCATAGTGCATCAATGCCTAAATTTTAAACTTCAAATAGTTTACCTCACTACGTGTAATCTTGTAATATTGACTCAATGTGCACTGTTAATCTCCTTCACGTAGATCAATCTTTAACAAATTTAAATAATTTTCATTTTGACATCTTCACTTTAATGCAAACCATTAATCTCAATAAGTATGAATACCCAATTACCATTGATCCTTAAAAAAATATTGATCTTTATCTCTGCTTAATGTTGAACATCAAACACTTGGCACCATCTCACTACATCTTGACATCTTAGAATAAACATGTTCCATCAATCCTTTTATAAGGAGCTCGATCTTTAAATTTTTTAACCAAAGACACTTTGACCCATTTGAATTACTATGCACCATATATTTTTACAATATTTTTACCCGTGAATCATTAGATCTCCATCTAGTCTTGATCTTTAACATCATGCAAAAATGACTATGGGGACTATTGCTTATCTATCTTGAAGGTCAAATTTGGACCTCAATAACTTTTATTGTGCTCAGTCGCATGATCTAAAATTTAGATCATATGATCTCCTCACATAGGATAATCTAACCATGTGTGAAACTACTCATGAAACCTTTTCTTATGTTAGATATAACTCTATTAATTTTTTCACTCATTTATTTCTGCCATAGAGCCAACTATTTCAAGAGCTGTCTGGAAGGCCAAATTTGCACATTCATAAATTTTGACGCGCTTCATAGCATAATCTAAAATTTAGCATAAATCAATTAAGAATAAAACTGAACAAACCCATATTATCATTTTCTCCTTACACCTTCACACATCTGAGATATACCATTACCAAACTGCTTACTAAGCTCTTTCTTGTCTCATGTAAATTTGGCTAAGTATGGAAAAACACTGTCAAACTCCTTGGGAGAACAAATTTGTACTTGCATATATTTGATCATGTTTAGTTTCATAACCTGAGATTTAGCACATAATAACTAGGTACAAATGTGATCACAACCATATGACCAAATCTTAATGACTCATCCACACATGGCAATGGTGATGTCAACAAATTGCCTACTCATATTTTTTACCACTAGACCCAAAATGTCTAGATGAAAACAATGATAACCCAGATGAAATCCACTCATACACAAAAGCACTCAAAGCTTATAAAACATATTAGGGACCTTTTTAACATACTCAAATCATCATATTCATCCCTAATCATCCTTAACCAAGCAAACTCTGAGGATCAACCAAGCCTTCTTCAAACATATTTGGACAAGCTCATTACACACTTTGTCATTGTCACTTAGACTACCAAGGCACTTCATCCACTCACCATGACACCTCCATGACATCACCATGACATCATTTATAACTCTACAATAATATCCCCCTTTTTCACTGATGTCAACACCTACCATGAAGTAATATACAACTCACCTACCTTCTCTCTCTTTAAGCACTCTCATAATAAGAAACTTCTCCCCTTTTGACACAATGACAAAGTGGGAACCAACTAATTGTGAGGACATAAAAATACCATTAATAAGAAAAAATTCTTATAAATATGATATAAAATCCCCCTTACCTTGAGACTACCTCTTCTTACTTTGACAACTTCTTTTTCTGTGCCAACTCTCTTCAACCAAACATCATAACCAATGAAGAAAGAACACATAAGTATGACTATGTTTGATCTAGTCATCGTACCAACCTTTTTAAAATATCATCTATATTAGATATCACCATATATTCAATATGATTGAATCATCTCACATATGCTTCCCCTTACATCATGAAAAAACTCCTCAAACCATTCAAGTTATCTTGAGTTAGCTCCACCTAACTTTATGCATACCACCTTGTACTTCTCAACCATGTACTACAATCTAATGTAACTCACCAAGAAACACCTAAAAGAGAATACCCCTAAGATATTTGAGCCATTTCACATCATGATCATCTTCAGATCTCCACACACCATGAAGAACCACCATATAGGTTTGCAAGCCTTGACTCTCAAACCACCTCAAAGATCACCAACAAAACTTCATGCCACTCACCAAATAGGAAACATGCACTAAACCAACTTGAGAACTCACCTAGACACATACATACCTTACTCTTTATGAAAAATTGAGAAAAAAAACTTCAATTCTTCATACTAGGCATGTCTAGACTCTTTGTATCCCTACCTAAAACTTGTAGAGCCCACAAATTTTAGTACACACAACTTCAAGACCTAAAACTTCATAAATGGAACACTCTCATGTGCCCATTAAACACATTAAATTTTAGTACTTAGCTCATCCTCTTCAACATACTTCCTTCACAAACCAACTTGCCAATTACACCTCCATCTAGACAATAATAATAATAATTTGAAAACCACAAACCTTAAAATATTTATGAAACATGATTTAACAACCTATTTGGCCCATTCAACCTTTTAATAATCCTTAGATATAAACTCATAAGGCAAGCCACTTTTCTAGTAGAGCCTAAAACTTTAGAATCTTAAAACAAATAAGGTTAATGCAACAACTTCTAGTCAACGCCCACCTCTAAAACTTCTTGTACACCTAGAGATAGTAATTACACACTTCTGAACCAAGATTTGAGCTTCCAAATATTTGGGAACCCATACATCCTATAACCTATGTTAGGACCTACATACTCTTAAACACAAACTGGGAAACCTGAGAGTAAATAAAAATCTCCAATTTGACTTCAACATACCTTCATACCATAAAACCACTTGGATCAAGATAAAATAAGGTCAACTAAAATTTTTGAGCATCAAACTCTTCTTGATATTTCATCAATATTATTATGTCATCTGGAAACACACATTTTGACCATGCTTGTAGATCTTGCAATTACTACCAACAATATTTCATGACAAAAAATACTAAACTAGGCTCAACTATGCATTACATGCATGTCACTAACTAATGAAAAAATTGCATATTATCCATCTTATGTTCACTTATCTCCATATAACAAAATTGAGTCATTAGCATCATGAACACATACTTTAGGGTTTATAAAATCAAACCCTCAAGTCATTGCCTTTCATCCTTTGGGAAAGTTATTCAAAAATTGAGAGAAAAATGATCAACTAAAGAGCATCTTGACACATAGGTCTGCCAATCAACAAAGTCCTTCATATTAAACCAACACATCTTCTCATGACCTATTTTGTTTTACAACATCAATCAAGACCCAACCAACATCCACCATGCTTCCTCTTTTTGTAAAGTGTCTTTTTGAAGCTTAAAGAGAGACACCCCTTTGACAAAGAGAGACTAAAAGTCCCAAAACTCTAGAGAGTCTCATATCTCCATAATCTCATCTAACTTGTAGTTTTGTTTGACTTTGAATGGATCCTTGACTTCATTCTTTTCTTCAGATTTATAAATGATGTCAACAGAATCTCTTGACTTTCCTTCATGTCTATAATGGCAAACAAACCATCTTTAGTCTCAATATGATCTCTTCTAACAGACTTAGGTTTTCATACCCATTTGTGACCTCTTCCTTGCACATTAGGAGCTCCATACACCTTATTTTGCTTTGGAAACTCATTTAACCTATTCTTGTAATACCTAGCAATGTGACCAACTCTATGACAACTGAAACAAACAAGATCATTCATACATTTTGCTTGATGATGATTGTGATCTTATTTTTCTATTTGGACAGAAGACATTTTGTATCTTCATATTTGATTCCTTCTTTGCTCGTGACTGATCTGAGATATGATTTCTACAAGACCAATTGCTTCTTCTTCCAAGGCTCTATGAGAACTCATTCTTGACCAAATTTTTTCTACAGTCCTTAGCTCTATGGCCATACTTATTACATGTATAACAAAGACCATGAAATAGACTACCATACCTTAAATAATTTGGTTGTCTAACATACCTTTTTCATTGATTTTAAATATTACAATCTCCTTAACATACTCAGGCCTCTCATGCTTCTTTTCTAGCTTATCCAACTTGACTATAACAAGCTCATACTCACTCTTTAATGACTCCATCTCAATATTTAGTAGAGTGTACTTATATTCTCTTTATATCATATTTGTATTTGTAGTCTTGAACTGAATCTCAAAAATATTGATCTTCTCTTCATCCTCTTTGACCTTATTGTCCATGTCTTTCAATCTATATGCTTGCAGTTCAATAAACTTGATTTGTTCTTGATACTTATTTTCTTCTTTCTTGGACATGCCAAACAAACTTTCCTCAAGAGAACTGACTTGTGCTTCAAGACCTTTGATCATATTCCTTATTTTATGATTCCTCTTCTTTTGTTCCTTTAGGTCACCAAGGGCATTCATGAGCTCAGCTTCTAGATCAACTTCTTCTTCCTCATTGTCATCTTTTGTACTATTCGGGCAAGCTTATTTATCAAACATGATGCCATTTTTTTAAAAACACAAATTTGTTTTGGAATCTACTAGCTAAACCTTGTGATTATTGATAACATTTTCATTCTCTTTAGCATCTTTCTTCAAAGTACACATCTACTCTTTAAGTGCCTTGATCACATCCTTCCACTATTGATTCTCTTTTTTCAACTGTTTATCCCTCTTTATACCAACTGAGAGGGAGGTAAATTAGTGAGCTCAAATTATTTATTTTGATACTAATTGTTAGAGGTACAATCACTGAGAGGGAGGTAAATCAGTAAGCCCAAATGTTTCAATTTCAATTTCAATCCTTTCACACTATTAAACAATCATCATATATCAACTTGATCAATCAACATTAACAAGAGATCTCAATCATTTAATGCATACACAATATCAAACACATAACACATGGTTCTTATGGAAAACCCTCATGGTAAATAAAACCCACTCTCAAGCCTACAACACATGGACAACAACAAGGGACTGGTCAACTCCTTTAGACCAAAAAACTTTGATCAAATCCTCTTGACCAAAGGCCTTTAGTGAAACACCTATTTCATAAGGAGCAACTGCCCCTAAGGAAGATCAAGTCCTTCAAACACTCCTTGAAGTGAACACTTCCATCTTAGTACTAATGTCTTTAACACCTGATGATAGATCTCTGATTATCTAACTTTTGCACAAATTCCCATTCTATCTCAAACATGCCTCTCACATAGGCATGCCATAATCTCTCTCTTTATTCACTCAAACTATCCTCATATGCACACTTAGACCTCTTCGCATATCCTCAATATGCAATAGCACCATTATGACATCAGAATATGACCTATAGGTCATACACATAGTCCTCAATCTACTATGCTTATCAATCCATCCATTAGGCACACCTACACTTCTTTGTCCTTCACTTCAACACTCACTCATCATACAAAAGCCTGACATAAGTCTTTCAAGTCTCTCAAATCTAGAATCCATCACCTTTGGTTTCACTATTTATAGATCATTCTTGAATTATCAATTTCACAATATTTCCATGTTGACCAAAATACATGCCTTCACCCTTAAGGCATCTAACATGGGTCACAATTAAGCACAACTCTCACTCAATAGGCCTAAGTCACCTTTTAGGTCCTATGAAGACCCATTCACCTCTTTGACACTTCTTCGATCAAAATAAGAACACTATACCAATTCTAATTACATGAACCCATTCTACATGTCCATTTTGACATCCTCAAAATATCATAGACAACTTTGCTCACTTCTGCATATGCTCAAACAACTCAAACACAGGCCTAGTGCACATGAACATCATAAACAAATACACAATCAAATTTTTAAGCATTGTTCATATTGCATACGAATGGTCAAACCTTCATTAAGAACACATTTGGTCCTCATGAATTCTAAAAAACTCCCTAGTAGCTAATTCATCAAGATATATCGAAATAATATCAAAACAATTTTGAGCATCCTTCTCCGGTAACTTGTAGAATATATATGAAAACACAATCAACTTTGAACCTTCATAACTTTGATTTACACACTTGTAGATCTTAAATTTTATATTTTTAGAGGCACCATATAGTCTTCTACAAATTATATTTTTACTAGACTATCAAAATCTCCCTGGATCAAAAGTTATGGTCTAAAAACTAGACACTAGTCTTTCCTTCATTAAATTCAAATATTTGAATTCAAATGATCACAATTAAACATTGATCACTTTACTTGCATTTTGTGTCCTTGAATATTTAGATTAAATGTGCACCATTAATATTATTTAAAATTTAATGCATTGTACACCAATGCCCAAATTTTAAACTTTAAATAGTTGACCTCATCTCATGCAATCTTGCAATATTGACTCAACACATACCATCAATCTCTTATACGTATCTCAATCTTTAACAATGCTAAAAAATTATCACTTTGACCTCTTAAATTTAATGCACACCATTAATATGATCAGTATAAAACCCTGATTACCATTTGTCCTTAAAAGAATCTCAATCTTTATCTCTGCTCAACATTAAACATCAAACACTTGACACCATCTTGTTGCATGCTGACATCTTGGAATAAACATGCTCTGTCGATCCTTTTGTAAGGAGATCTATCTTTAACTCTATTAACCAATGACACTTTGACCAATTTGACTTACTATGCATCGTATATTTTCAAAATATGATCACCCTTGAACCATTGTATCTCCATCTGATATTGATCTTTAACATTGTGCAAAAATGATAAGGTATGAGGACCATTTCTTATCTACCTAGAAGGCCAACTTTGGACCTCAATAAATATTTTTGTGCTTAGTCGCATGATCTAAAATTTGGACCATATGATATCCTCACATAAGATAATTTAACCATGTGTCAAATTAATTTTGAAACCATCACTCATGAGATATATAACTCCATTAATTTTCTCACTCATATTTCTTTCTACCACAAAGCCAACTATGTCAAGAACTGTCTGGAAGGCCAAATTTGCACATGCATAACTTTTGATGTGCTTCATTGCATGATCTAAAATTTAGTAAAAATCAACTAGGTATATTTTTAGCAAACCCATATGATCATTTTCTCCTTTCACCTTCACATGTATGAGATATGCCATCACCACACTGCTTACTCGGTGCTTTCCTACCTCATACAAATTGGCTAAGTGTGAGAAAACACTATTAAATTACTTAGGATAAGTGAATCATAAGGTGACCCCAAAGAGGAACCATAAGGTGACCCCAAAGAGGAACAAAGGATTTTTAAAATTAATTTTTTTTAATATCTGCACAAAGTTGAATTGTATGACCTACTGTATACCCTATCGAAAGAGGTTAAAATTGAGTTTTTTTATCAAAATTTATTTCTTTTTCCATATTTCTTCCTCTCAATAAAGTTGTATAACCTACATAAAGTAAATCTAGTAGTTTAAAACTTCATTGGTAGAAAAATAAGTTGTATGCCCAAGAGAAACAAGTTTTTAATAAAAAATCAACAAACTTTGTTTTTATTAAACCAAAGGAAAATTGTATGCCCTACTTAGAGATAATTTTTGGGGATTTAAAGTTCAATTTTTTGCTTTTTGTTTGTGAAAAATGTGAGTCATACAACCGCCATACGATCAATGGAAGTAAGTAAAAAGCAATTTTTTTACTTTTAAAGTTTTCATTTGCCTATGTACAAATCATACGGCTAGGTAGGTTTTGGAAAATGACAAAAAAAATGGTAGATTTATTTTTGAATAAAATTGAAAAGCACAGATAAATAATTGGTGGAGGAAGATATTAAAAAAAGGGGGTGACGGAATTTTTTACCTTCATAAGGGAAAAGCTGAATTGTACCGATTTGGAAAAAAGAAATATAAATTTAAACGAACAGATTTTAATCTATTTGTGTGCAAATGAAAAATAGCATGCCTATGTGGTGCCTCTATAAAGAAGAATGAAATTTTGAAAAGCTTCACCTTACAGAAGAAGTTAAAAGTTGTTAAAATAAAAAAAGAATATTTTAATGAGGTTTTGATTTTGAAAAAATAAAACTCATGATTTAAACTATTTTTGCTTGAAAATTGAAAAAATCGCATTTCTTTCGGCAAGTTCAGAGGGTTTGAATTTCTTCAAAAATCAATTGATAATTGATTTTTAAATATTTTGGTCAAATCTAGAATAGGGGATAATATTTTAAATTTGAAAATGAAATTTTCAAAAAAGAAATTCAATTGATTTCCATTTGTCAAGGAAGTTTGCCAATTAGCAACACAATGAAATTGAATAGGAATAGTTGCGATTGAGGAAGTTGGCCAGACAAAATTTGAATTTCATACATGGAGCATTTAAAAATATTAGAGTAATTTGCATGGATAACTTGTGGGTATAGATTTCCATTATAATTAAATAACTTATTTTGGTTTTAAGTTATTTAATTTCATCATTTTTTGCAAACAAAAAGTTTTTTTACAAATCTCTCTCCATTGCCAATTCTTTTGTAAAAATTTATTTTTTCATCCTCTACTCTGAAAAAGATGATTCCAAGTAAAGACAAAGAAACCATGAAGTATCAATTTCAAGGCATGACACCTCTTTCCCCACTAGAATCCAATGTTGAAAATATCACATACACTGATTTAGGTCACATTAACTTGGACAAATTTTAAGAAAGGATAAATGTGATGCATAAGATAAATTCAGTCAAAATAATTTTGATAGTAGATTGGTTCAGGTGGTAGCATCCCTGATTTTAATACAGTCCCCTGAGCTAGTCTTGGTTACGACATATAACTATAACTTAGAGACAAGTGAAGTGAGAGATTCATAGGGCAATTGGTAGCAAGTTTTGTACCTGAATAAATTGATAATATTTTTCACCTTTCAGAGCATGAATCCTTTGGACATCCAACTCTTGAATCATCTCAACGTTTTTAGGATAATAATAGTATGGCATGTGTTGTTGCAGATTTTGAAAATGACAAAACATCAATGAAAAAATCAATTTTTAAATAAATAGCTAATTTTTTAATTTTCACCTAGAAATGTCAAAATCTTGAAAAAATCAAAATTTCTAATTAATTACTCAAAAATTAACTAATTAAAAATTAAATTCTTTTCTATTTCTTTACCCTAAACTGTGAAAAAACATGTTTAAACCCTCTCTGTAAAAAGCTTCTAGCATTCCTTGTAATTTGCAAAAATCATTTCATTTTTTATGAGTTGTGTAAACACACTTTCCTTTTTTACAAATTTTATAAATTATGAAAACTTTTTTAATCTTTGTGAAATTTGAAAATTCTTTTTAGGTTTTGGTGTAATTTATAATTTTGTTTTGAGTTCTCGTCCAATTTCCAAAATCTTTTTCGGTTCTCGTATAAATTGCAAAAACAAAATTGATCATCGTGCAAATTGTGAAAAAAAAATTGATTTTTGTGCAATTTGTAAAAATATTTTTAAACTTCATGTAATTTATAAAAATATTTTAATTTTTTCTTTTCCATGTAACTCAAAGTCATGCTTTGTTTAACCGTGTAGATGCAAATTACATTTTTACAAGCCGTGTTAATGTAAACTTTCAAATTGCATTCTTCCCATATAAATTTGTTGTTGCAAATTCAAGCTTCTTTTCAATCCTACATGCAAACTTGTAAAATTTTCCATCAATCATGCTAATACCATTACTTCCTCAGGTAGTTTTTAAAAAGAAGTTTGTCTTTCTTCCAAGTTTTTCTTTTCGATTTGCATGTTCATTCTGGGAAATTTTAAACATTTTAAAAATTAGTTTTTCATCTGTGTTTTATCCAACGACTTCTAATAAGAAAATTTTCCAAATTCATCGAAGAGAAGCAGGTTGAAGAAAAAGAATTTTTTTCGTGTGAGTTCACAGAGGTTTTTAAAAATCTTTTCCAAGACATAACTAATGCTACATCGATTTTTCTCCTAAAGGGCCCAAAGAAGAAAGAGCAGGGAGTACATTTTGATAAATATTTTTCTAGTTTTCTCTACCAACAAAAGTACCATTTTGGCCATACAAACCTCAAAAAGAAGTAAAATTTAATTCATTTTCTCCTCAGCTAAGCAAGTTTTGCAACTTCCAATAGGCAAAATTCACATTATTTTTTCCTTTTCCCCAACTCTGGAGTCATATGACCTGTGCCATATCTTTAATCTGGCATTTATTTTCATGAATTTTCCTATAAATGGGTCACTTTAGTAGGTCGTATGACCCTATCAAAAGGTGATTCTTGTTGAAATTTATTCAAATTTTCTCTAGCATGCTAAGTCATACTACCTATTTATGAGCAACTTGAGTCAAAGTTTTCAAAACTTTTGTTTTTATCCTCTAAAAGCAAATCGTACAACTTAGTTTTAGCAAATTTTGGTTAAAATTTTCAAATTTTTTTCTTTTCATTTTCCCTTCCAATGCTAACCATACGATACGCTGTACATTTAGGTTGGCAGGAGAAAATAATAAAAAAAGTTTGAGTGGAATAAAAAAAATAAAGTGCTAAATGGAGAAAATAGGGAAAAATTATTGAGTGGAGGAAAATAAAGAATAATAAAGCTTTTTGGGTGGAAAATAAAAAGGAAGGAAAACATGAATGAAGAAATTTTAGCATGATAATTTTTATTTTGTCAATTTTATAAATCTTCATTTTACACGTTTTTGAATTGGTACATTTTTGGCTTTGATGAGGATGTTGAAAAGGTTGATGGGGTAACTGGGAATTTTTTATTTTTCTCAAACTGGTAAAAATCAAAAATGAAATTTGCAGTGGTGAAATCTTAATCTTTTCAATTTATTGCACGATCACGAATTTCCTCAACACTGAGTGGTGACTTTAAAAAAATATTTTTGTGAGATTTTTAAAATTTTAGAAATTTAAAAAAAAAACATAGAGAACAGAGGAATAACTTGAAAATTGAAAACAAAATTTCTTCCATTCATTTTCGTTGGTTGAAAAAGTTTGTCTACACAAAAGAATTTTTTACAACTACATTTGCAAGCAAAAAATTTGGTCAAAGAGAAAATTAAAATTCATACAAGGAGTGTTAAAAATATGTTTGAGCAATTCACCCAATCAATTTGTGAGTACATACTTCAATTTATATTTTCGTTATTTCTCATAAATAAAAAGAGTTTTTCTGCCAATTTTCAAATTTGTCAAATTAATGTCTTCATCTCATACTCTAGAAAAGGAAACTCTAAGTAAAGGCAAAGAAATCATGAAGTACCAATTCTAAGGTGTGATATTTCCTTCATCGCTGGAGTCTAGCATTGTAAATATCGCTAACACAATTTAGGCCACATCAATTTGGATGAGTTTTAGGAAAGAATGAACGCAGTATATAAAAAAAATTATGGTCAAAGTATTTATGATAGTGGTTTGGCATAGGTGACAACATTCTTAATATCATTATAATCTCATGAGTTAGTTTTTATTGTGTTAAATTATTATAACTCAGAGACACATGAGGTAAGAAATCCTTAGATGGAATTGATAGTAATTTTTGCTCCTAGGTAAATTGACAATATTTTTTACCTTCCAGATCATGAAGTCTTTGTGCATCTAACCCCTAAGTTATCCCAAAGTTTTTGGGATGGTCATGTTATAACAAGTTCTAAATAAGTCAATAAAGTTTGGTTGACTAAGCTGTATGATTCATCCACTCTACTTCCAAAAACTATCACAAGATCAGATTTCAAAGATGAGATAAGTGACATGATTATTTTTTTGCGCATGATAGTCAAAAATCAAATGGCAAAGAATTTTTAGACATAGATGTATAAATTCATCTGGATCATCCTTAGAAATGAGCAATATATCAATTGGAGTGAATTGATTAGTGATTCTATTCACAAGCAAATCATGGAGGTAAATGACATGCCAAAATTTTATGTGACTTTGTACCTTATTTATGTTGTAGCAAAGGTATTTTGATGTATTGCATACAGTGGGTGATTTTGAGAAAACAATGGTGTATAGATTCTGTCCCCATTTAGCATTGAAGGAAAATGCTCATCACTTTAAAAGAGTTAATGATTGCTTTGATCATTTCATCATCCGATTATTTAAAAAAGATTTTTTCAGCCCAAAATATCAGTTATAGCCACTATAGAAATAGCAAGGTGAGGAGCTTGGTTTATACAATTCTCAACATTCATTTATTTGAGAATCAGTGGTTATGAAGTATATCTTTACATGCTCCAATGATATGTTAGCGATAAATGGGTGTTGATGGAATTGGTGAGATAACTTATTAAAACACATAAGTTTTTAACAAGCTGATATAAAATAGGGATCAAGTTTTTAATCTCTATTGGTAGTTATACTTGCCCTTCACTAGTGAATGCTGAGATAGTCGACCAACAAATATTTCACTATAAGCTCAGGACATTAGAAATTAGGTTTTTATTTGAAAATAGGGTCCTAATTGAACATAATCTTGGAACTTCACTTCCACATGTTCCACATTTTGAAGACTATTTGATGGATTGTGATGATGAGAAATAAGTGAGAATTAGAGACTATTCATGGTTTATCATGAGATAAATATTCAAATTTGGCATAATGAAAGTGCCAAAATAGTTGGTAGATGATGAGGTAACATTGGACCCCATCTTTGAAAGAGAGGGCATCATGATAAAGTCATTTCCTGTAGTATATTGGGACAAAAGGGAATCTACCTCTTTCAAAATTAGGACAAAGGTTGTACTTGACAAAACTCTCATATGGTTGAAAGGTAAGGGAGTTGATGTTATGAATGTTGACTTCCCTAAAACTTCTAGATAAGATGAATTTGGTAGCTTCTATAAGTAACAGGATGAGCTAGAAAAGATAGATGAAGCAGGCCCTAGTAGAGAACCTCCCATGATAGAAGAGATGCATGAACTTGAAGTTACTCAATAAGATGTTCAACTATGAAAGACTGTCAAGCTAAAAATAGAAAGGTTTGCTAAAAATATTTCTTGTTCTCCTAAAATTTTAAATTTTCAATAGGTTCTAAATGATAGCTTTCCACTCTCTGAAGAACTAGTAAATAACTCGACTCAACAATTCTTAGCTTCAAATGATATAATGTTCCCTATGTCCTCTTCTTTTGCATTGTAAGAACTTACTCCTATATATTTATCTTCTCCCTCAAATCTCGAGTTGCTCATTGCTCCTTTGAGAATTCCTCTTGAAACAATAAATACAAAAGAGCAAATTGAAACATCTTTTCAAGGTGTCTCAATTGAGAAAACACCTTCTTTAACAGTAGCTAGGATTGTTCCACCTATTTCAGCATCTATCTCATTGCCTTCACTAAGCACAATGATTTCATATTGGTTATCTACAACAGTGAAAAGAACAAAAAAATTATTGAACCTAAAGAGATAGAATTTGGAATCTTGACAACTTCTTTCTCAAAGAGGCCAAAGAAAGTAAGGACAATTTCATAAATGGTGGTAGGTGAAAAGGAAGAAAAATATACATAAGTGGTCAATTTTGTAGTTGAAATGGATAAGTTAGAAATTAGGGTTGAAGACTACCATGTGTCTAGGGTTCATTTAGAAAAATCAACCACAAAAGGGATGAAAAGAGATGTTTAGTTGACGATTGACACCATATTTTTAAAAATGGACTAAGATAGGTGACGAAAGATGAACTGAAAGAGAAGGTGGAACAATTGAACTCAATAATACATAGATTGATCAGGCCAATTCAACCAGCTATCACTTCATTGATTCTTCATGCTGAGACAGTAGAAAAAGTGAAAGATGTGGGCCAAATGGGTAATGTAGTGAAAGATTGGATTGAAAAAGTTGCAAATCAAGGGGCCTCAACAATTTTTGTCATAGCAAAAATGTTCTCTAAAATGTAATCATAATTTGAACAAATAGAAACAAAGGAAAATGGATACGTTCCAGAGAAACAAAATTGGGAGAAACTCATCCTTTGGTTGGTCAAATTCTCAAAATTTCCTTCTATTGATCTTGTTGAAAAATGGGTAATGAATAAAGATGAAATTATTTATCGGATTGAATTTCTTTGGGCCACCAAAATTAGAATCCTATTTCGTCAAGCATGTGTTCATAAATTCAATAATTCAAGGTCACTTGGAAGTGACACAATGCTAGAAATTGACACTAAAGTAAAAAAGTTAGATTGTCATTTTGTCAATGACAAGGATCATGAGGATAATTTGATTTCAATTGAGACCATAATTGGAGAATTTAAAGAATGTATTCAAGACATTATTAATCTTATGTCTACATTTAGTTATGAAGAACTTCGTTAGTTGTCCAAATGTCAAGTGAATGTGGATAATTTGGATATGAAAATAAACAGTCTCTGAGGCAAACATCAGGGAATAAAAGATTTATATTACTCAGTAGACATTGCTTATATGTATCTAGATGGACCAGTTGAAGTCTTGATCAGAGTAATTCTCTAGAGATTTGATGACTTCTTGAAAGGGAAATAATTGATAATACAATAGAAATAAGAATGAAGAATTGCTTTTAGTGTTTTAAATTCTCTTCTCTTGTTTCTTTGTACCTAACTTGTGTTATTGCACTCTTTTTCCCCTTGTAAATGTGCATTGTATTTCTATAAATTATCTTTGTAATTTTTTCAACTTGATTTTTCAAGTTGTGCAAGTTGATGATGTGCTTTTTCAAGTAGTGCAAAAACCCCAATTATTTTCTCAAGTGGTGTCAATTGTTTTAAAAAGTTTTGCACCATTTAAAAATTATAATTTATTATTGGTGTTTTAGCACTTCTCTAAAAATACAAAATATGTGGTTTTGCATCATAAACACCTATTGTAACCTATAAATACAAGTTAGGGATTCATAATAAGGGTTTGAAATAGATAATTTTTTTGTCAAAACATTATACAAGGAGATCAATGTTTCTACTATTCAAAATCAATACAAGAAATATGTTTCTAAACTTTGTATTAGTGATATCTTTTGAATTAAGTCTTTTGCTTAATTCATCGTATTTGATTTTCATTGTCATTGTTAGAAATTTCAAAGTGTTAAAAATATGAGATTAGATTACAAAGTTTCTATTTTAAGTTGTAATTTATATTTCCAACACATGTGAAAATCTCGGTGGGAATGGATAATTTTTTTAGTTGTTTCTATTAAAAAATACAAAAGTTTATTAGTTTATGTTATTAGAGTCAAATAGTATTTTAGTGTATGTTTCATATCCTTAAGGATTTTATTATGTCTTTTCGACCCATTGAATGAGAGAGATTTTCCTATTTCAAAAGTCAAAATTTTCTCTCAACACTTTCGTCTAGTCTCAGTTTTATAACTTGACAAGTTTGTTTCCCAAACAACTTCTCCCTTTTCTCTCTCGTTTCCTACATTTTCTTTTCTAAAAAGTCATTTTTGTCCTTTCAAGTTAAAAGTAATACCTTATGATTTACATTCTTTTGTAAATATTTTACGCTTTCTTATTTTAACGTTCAATAAAGGTAGCTTTACCTACTAATAAGAGAGGGACTACGTTCTCTTTGTTGTTGATGCAAAGCCATCAATTTATCTTACTAACAAATTTTTACACTAAAAGTGTGTTAAACAAGTCAATAATGTATAGTTGACTAAGCCAAAACATTCCTCCACACAACTAAAAAATATTGCAAATTCTGATATCAAGAATTAGATAAATGATATGATAACACTATTGCACAAGATAGTGGGAAATAAAACAACAAAAAAGTTTTAGACATAGATGTATAGATTCATTTGGATCACCCTTAAAAATAAATAATATATTAATTAGGGACAAATGATCAGTGATGCAATTCATAAATAGCTAATGGAGGTGAAAGTTATGTCAAAGTTTTAAATGATTTTGTATCTTGTTTACACTAGAGCGAGTCAAAGATATTTTGGAAAATTGCATACAAGAGATAATTTTAGAAAGGCAATAGTATATGACTTATACACCCAATTAGCATTGAAGGAAAACACTTGTCACTTCAAAAGGGTAATTGATTGTTTTTTTCACTTCATCATTCAGTTGTTTGAAAAGAAGTTCTTCAACATGAGAATATTAATAAAAGACACCATAGAGATGGTTAGAGGAAGAACTTGGTTTATACAGTTCCTAATTTTAAGTTATTTAAGAATCAATGGTTATGAGGTTGCTCTTTATATGCTTTCATGATATGTCAGTGATAAGTCGACATTGATGGAATTGATGAGACAACTTGGTGAAACACAAAAGTTCCTAACTACCTGATATAAAACATGAGTCAAATTTATAATATTAATTGGAAGGTATACTTATCCATCACTGATAAAATTCAAGACATTTAAACAATACATGTCTCACAATAATCTCAAGATTTTTAAGAGCAGGTTTGCATTGAATATTAGGGGCTTAATTGAGCATAATCTTGGACCTTCATATCAAAATCTCCCTTATTTTAAACACTAGATGGATTGTGATGATGAAAAATCAATAATGATCAAAGACTATTTGTGATTTATTATGAAATAAATAATCAAATTTGACATATTAAAATTGCCAAAGCAATTGGTAGATGATTAGGTCATATTGGACCCCATCTTTGAAAAAAAATATCATGACAAAGCCATTGCCTATAGTCCATCAGGATAATGAAGAATCTACATATCCCATAAGTAGAGTAAGAGTAGTACTTGATAGAACTTTGAGGTGGTTGAAGATCAAAGGAGTGGATATTGGGAATGGTGATTTCCCTACACCTCCTAGGGAAGATGAATTTAGTAGCGTCTACAAGCAAGATGAGGAATTTAAAAAGGTAGATAAAGCAAGTTTGAGTGGAAAACCCTCGATGATAGAAGATGTGCCTGAACCAAAAGTTATTCAATAGGACATTTAACCACGAAAGATTTTCAAGCTCAAAATAAAAAGGCTAGGTTAAAATATTTCTTCTTTTCCTAGTCTTTCAATTCTTAAAAATATTCCTATTAATAGTTTTCCACTTTCTCAAGAACTAGTAGAGAATATGACCCAAAAAGTTTTGGCTTAAAATGATATGATGTTCCCCATGTCATCTACTTTCCCACTCAAGAGATCACTCATACCTCTTCATCTTCTCCCTTAAATCTTGAATTATCTTTCATCTCCTCTCCATGAACTCCTATCAATACAATCAATAAACAAGAACAAGTAGGAACATATTTCCAAGGCGCCCCAACTAAGAAAAAACTTTATTCAACTCTAGTTATGCTTGTTTTTCTAGTCTCAACTTTTATTCCACCTCCTTCTTCAAGTATGATAACTTCAGATTAGTTGTCCACGATGGTGACCAAAATAAGAAAAGTTATTGAACTTGAGGAGATAGATTTTGAAACTTTGACAATTCCTTTCTCGAAGAGGCCAAAGAAAGTGAGAACAGTTTTGTGAATGGTAACAAATAAAAAGGGAGAGAAGTATGCGGTTCTTGCGATCGAAAAAGATAAGCCAGAAAATCAGAATTGAAGATACCATGTATCTAGGGTTTATTTGGAAAAATATACCAGATAAGAGATGAAGTGAGATGTACAATTGGTGACTGGTATCATTTTTGAAAAAAATGATAAAGATAAAGCAATAAATGATGAACTAAAAGAAAAGGTAAAATAGTTAAATTTAGTGATACAAATATTGATTAGACCAATTCAAATAGCTATTGATTCATAAAATCTTCAGCTGAAACGTTGGAAAATGTAAGAGAGGTAGGTTAAATGGGCAATGCAATGAAATATTAGATTGAAAAGGTTACTGATCAAGGAACATCGTCAATTCTCACTATGATAATAATGGTCTCTGAAATCCAGTCACAATATGAATAACTAACGACAAAGGGAAGTGAATATATAGAAGAGAATCAAAATTGAGAAGAATTGGTTGCCAAGTTGGTTGAATTCACAAATTTTCCTTATGATGACCTTATTTAAAAATGAGTTATCAATAAAGAATAAATCATCTATTAGATTGAATTCCTTTGGGCTAATAAATTTAGGATCCAATCTCTTCAAGAGTGCCTTCAAAAATTCAATAATGCAAAGTCACTTGGAAGAGACGTGATGATGGAAATCGACACTGAAGTCAAAAAATTGAATTATCCTTTTATCAATGACAAAAACTAAAATGAGAATATGTTTTCAATTGAAACCATGATTGGAGATTTCAAAGATCAAATTTAGAACATTGTCAATCCCACAGTTGCATTTGGTCATGAAGAACTTCACCAATTAGCTAATTTCCAAGTGAATGTGGATAATCTAAACATGAAGATAAATAGTATCCAAAGCTAGCGTCAAGAAATGAAAGAGTTAGATTACTCGATAGAGATTGCCTATAGGTACACAGATGGAACAAATGATGATTTAATAAGGGTGTTTCTCTAAAGATTTGATGATTTTTTGAAAGGGAAAGAACAATCAACACAACAAGAAGAAGAATGAAGAATTACTTTCAGTGTTTCTACATTTTATTCTCATGTTTCTCTTTGTACCTAATTTGTATTATTGTACTAGATTTTTCCTTGTAAATGTATGTTATCTTTCTACAAATTGTCTTTGTAATTTTTCCAACTTGCCCTTTTAGTTGTTCAAATTGATAATGTACTTTTACAATTAGTGTAAAAAATATAAATGTTTTTCTCAAGTGGTACTAAATGCTCAAAACATTTTTGCACCATTTCAAGTTATAATTTCTTATTGGTATTTTTGCAACCTTGTAAAGAGGCAAAATAGGTGGTTTTACACCATAACCACCAATTTTAGCCTATATATAAAAGTTAAACACTCATATTCAGGGTTTGGAATAGATGGATTCTTGGTAAACTTTTGTAAAGAGAGATCAAATATTCTACTCTTCAAAAATCAATATAAAGAGGAGTTCTTAAACTTTGTGTTAGTAATCTCTTTTGGATTGTATTTTTACTTAATTCAACATATCTAATTCTCATTTCTATTTCTGTCAACTTCAAACTATTAAGAATATGAAATTAGATTACAAAATTTCTATCTGGAGTTGTAATTTATATTTCCAACACGTGTGAAAATCTCACTGAAAATAGAGGCAATATCTTTGTTACTTCTGTAAGAAAATACAGAGGATTATTCATCTATGTTATCAAAGTTAAATAGTTTTATGGCATATGTTTCATATCCTTAAGGATATGATTGTGTCTTTTTAACCCATTGAATGAGAGAGATTTTCTCCCTTTGAAAGTTAAATTTTGTCTCAATATTTTCATTCAGTCTTAGTTTCTAACATGGAAAATTTGTTGCCTCAAACTTCTCCCTTCTCTCTCTCTCTCTACACATTTATTTCTAAAAACTCTATTTTGTACTTTAAGGTTAAAAGTAATACCCACATGATTTACATTTATTTGTTTGTAAATATTTCTTACTTTCCCATTTTGGCTTTCAATAAAGGTAGCTCCACCTGCTGATAATAGAGGGACTTTGTTCCCCACTCTGTGGACATGAATTCATTGATTTATCCCCCTAACAAATTTTCATGCCAATAGGTTTGTTCAACATACTAACTTGCATCTAATGCAGTCTAAAGATGAGCCTTTTATTTTGTAATAAAGATGCAAATCTTAAAAATATATATAATTGAACAACTTTAAAGAGTGAAGCTGAACACTCTTAAATTTTAGAGTGAGGTTAGATTTAATGTTAGTCACATGTAAAAATGCTTAATGTCGTACAGATAAAATTAGCACAAATATCCAAGCTTGAATTTTACACTTCATAATCACTAAAAAAATAATGATTTAAATTACCCAAATAAGTGTATCTTGATTGTGATAGTAAACTATTAAACATGATTTCATGACCAACAAACAAATATAAATCTAAATAGGATGTAAATATATCAATTGTATTACTTCTTCGTAGCATCCGTATTATATAAATTTTCACATCCGTCATTATATAAATTAATTAACAAACACATTTATTGATTTTGTTTAATCATATAAAGAATGAAGTTGCATATCGATAAACCCTTACCATTATCATTATAACTAGCAGTTGCCCCAAAGGTACAAGGGAAGTCGGAGGAATTATTATGTTTCTCAATCATATTTAATAAATATTTTATTTTAATATAATATATTTGATTTTAATATTAGATTTTTTTTATTTGTAATATATTATAATATGTTATAAAATATATTTTAATATTATATTATAATATGTGATATTATATATTTTCAATTATTCTTCAAATTTTATATTAGTATTATAATATTTATTTATATAAGAAATATTTCTTAAAGTTAGTGTGGAGCGATAGCTATAAATTTTAAATATATAGTATTATAATTGATATTAACAATATAATATATATTTAATTATATTAGACACTTTATTATCTTATATAATTTATTTATATTTTATGTTATATTAAATTATATTATATTATATTATTACATTTTATTATATTAAACATTTTAATATTGAATTTTAACGTATATTTTAATATAACATATTATATTATATTATATATATATATATACACACACACACACACACACTTACTTTTTTAATTATGTTACATAAAATATTAATCCATAATACATAATATTAAAATACATGTAATAAAAATATATTTAAAAATTACATATATTATTATATATATTTTTATATTATCTCATATAAAATTTTTATTATTACATAATAATAATTTATAAATATTAATATTATATTATATATAAAATTTTAAAACATTCAATTTAAATATAATGTTTTCTTTTGAAGCGTCCTGCTCACTGACCACCTATTGAGTTACTTAGCAAATAGTATGAGCTCCATGTCTATCCTCAAAATCATCATTCTCTCTCCTCTATGTTTGGTGCTCCATTATTTTTTCATTTTGCTTGGTCGTCATTTTGTCTACATGTTGGTAAAGCTACAGAGGAAACAAAATAAATGTACAAGCATTTAGGAGAAATTTACTCCATAAATAAAAGAAAACAATTACTAAATAAAACTACAAAAATTAAATATACATTTCCTCTAGCTTAATATTATATATAATACATAATTCATGGCACCTTGAATAGCTGACATTTTGAATTACTAACACTTCAATGTTTGAACCAAATTTTATAACATTGTCATTAATACAAGGGGCATCTATGTTGTTAAGACAAGTGTAACTTATATCATCGTGGCTAATCCACTATTTGCATGCCACTATCTCTATTTCTTCATCTTCTTTCATAGTAAACGCTTAGACCTGAATGTGTAATCATTTAACATTTACAATATGCAAACTATTACATCTGACCTCAATGTTTTGAGTCACATTTTAGCCAAATTTATGTTGATATTTGCCATGTACATTACACTATTACTCTAAATGGTGTCAAAAATATGTTGAGGAAGGAGCATGTAGCCATGTAGAACATGCAACTTGCCTATTTAGCTTCACTGTCCAAATCCTCCATGAAAAACGTAGTCTCATGATGCCAGTCAAGCTCGTTGCTGATGCTGAAGATGTGGGTGCTTTGAATGACGAAGGTTTTTTTTTTTTAAAATATAAAATTTAAGGTTTTAGATTTGCATCTTTGAGAGCTCTGCAGAGATGTGTTTCCATCATTTATTTTCTGAAAAATGCTATAAGTTACATAAAGACACTGATTATTTGTTCTAAATACATTATATTACTTCAAAGGCCACGTAAGTTGCATCAACAATGGGAAAGCCAACACAACAAACTAACTCAGACCCAGTGACCTAATGTTTTTGTTGATTCCCCTGCATTTGCTTTTAATAAGCAGTGCCAATTCTTGTCTGAACTCTACGAGGAGAAAAGCCAATAAGAAGTTGGTGTCTGAAGAGAAATTAAAGATATTTTATGTTGCATTTTCCATTATTACCTCAATCTCCAGTCTTAGTCTCTTTCTGTTATACTAGAAACCCAACCAATGCCCTTTTCACATTTCCCATTCCCTATTCCCTATTTCCCATCAAACATGAGTATTAGATATTCGGAGAGTCCAGACAATCAGCTCCTATTTTTTTTCCACAAACCATGGCTCTTATACTTCAATCTCAGTTTTTGTATATGTATTTAATCGGATGTTAAAATGTTAGATGATCTGTAAAATTTTGTGCTATGTAGCATGTGATTTTATTTTACAATATACATGCTCTAACACCTTCCTATATTTTAAGTTCTTCATCGAGGTTGAGAGTTTGGAAGAAAACATATATCTGTTAACTCAAGAATGAAATCAAAATAATCTGAATACTTACAGAAAAGGTTGTCGAAGATGTATAAAGCACAACCATGTGATCGAAAGCTTGAAAGACTATCTATAAAATCACAACCTGCTTTGCTGGGTTTCTATGTTGGTATTTAATAAATGTGTAATCTAATATTCCTTAGAAGCATGTGTTATAAACGTCTAGACATTACAGGTGAGATATTATATTCTCAAAATCTAGCGAAAAATTTGAATAGTGTGATAGTTGCAAAGGCCTTTACAGAATGAGTATTTGAGATTCACATATGCCGACCGAAACCACCATACCACACAATAAACATATGTTGAGCTTAGCACACAACACCTATCAAGTTGCAAATTACTATAATGTTTGACGGTTGGCACAACACTGCACATACCAATTGTACCTTGCTAAATGGTTACATAAACAAAGCCACCCTCCAAGCGAAATTATACCATAGATTTCTCCCCACCCAAACTAGTCAACAATCACCTATCAACATTTGATTGACTTAAAACGGAATATATTTTTTTCTCTCTTATGAAACGAATCTACAAAAGTTCCCCGTTGTATAAAGCCTCCAATGTAATTGTAATTGCAATTCGTATGGATTCGAATGCTTACACAATAAATATTAACCATGTATCGTGTTGAATGCATATCTAGTTTTTTATATTGGCAATATTTCTTTAAGTATTGGTCGTCGTGTGTGTTTTATTTTTAAACTATTCTCTATTTCAAATGCTTTAAGGTCCCCTTCACTTTACATTGCACGGCATGGCTAACAGTTGTTACTGATCCTGACGACCTCCTCACTGACTGACTGCGGTACTTGCTGCTTGGAAGGCTCCTACGAACGCGCTCAGGGGTGAGTAGTGAACCCGCTCGGAGATCGCTTTCCAGTAGGCCCTTAGGCCCCTCATTCTAAAGAAAAGTCATACACCGTGTAAGGAACGCTGTCGAACTGTTCCTCACGGCACAATATTTTCCCTTAATGGTCAAGATTTTTTTTTTATTTGTCGTGTTAAATTCTAAATAAATCACATCCAGTGATACGCATGGTGATAAGGTGCATTTCGGAGATGCAGCAAAGGACTAGACCGACTTGATGCTGATTTACTGGAAATTTACTAGCGTAATCTCCCTGGCAGACAAGTCCTCAAATCGAGTTGCTATAATTGGGTCCCTCACTTCTGTCACTGTCCTCATTTTGCTATGCTTTGCCATTTATATTCTGTATAGAAAACGAAGCAGGCAAGGGTCTATTTGTAGAATTTTTAAATAAAATTAAATCATAGCCAAATATATGCAATATTTATAATATAGAAGAGATAAGAGTAAATAAAAAATAGTTCTTCTTCAAAAAATTGGAATCATTCTCCTTCTTCTTCTTCTTGAAAATAAAAATCAATTACAATGCATTAATAGAATTGCATGTGAGCATGCTTTTCTAATTATTGAATAAAATATTTTAAATTTATCTAAATAATAATTTGCATGTAATAGCAACTAAAACTAACTCTAGCCTTTCTAAGGCTTTATTTTTTCTAAAAAATATATTAACTAAAAATTAACTACCTGTCTAAATTTAGCTCCACAAAAAACTATTCATGCAAACTAAATTTACACTAATAGTCTAAAAATGGAATTGAGTGAATTGCACTTCAGCATCACTTTTCAACATACTCCCCCTTGATGTTGAGCGAGCTCACAATTTGATCTTTGAGTGTAAAAAACTGATATGTTGCAATTGCTTTCATGAAGATATCTGCGAATTGTTCTTTAGTGTTGATGTATTTCAATTCTACTACCTTCATCTGCACTAAATCTCAGATAAAATGATGCTTTAAATCAAAATGTTTTGTTCTGCTATGATGGATTGGATTCTTGGCCAATTTAATAGCACTAATATTATCACAAAAAATAACTGTGGGCTGAACTTGAATCTCTCCAATTTCTTCAAGAAGTTTTCTAAGCCATAATGTTTCTGTACCTGCTGAAGTGACTGCAACATACTCTGCTTCTGTAGAAGAAAGGAAAACTATACCTTGCTTCTTTGAGCTCCAAGTAATCAAACCAGAACTAAAAGAAAAAATAATTCCCAGATATTGACTTTTGGTCATCCAAACTACCTCCCCAATCAGAATCACTAAGACCAACAAGATTGAACATTTTAGAAGTGTAGTAATGAATATCAAAATCTAGAGTGCCTTTCACATACCTCAAAATTCTCTTAGCTGCCTTCATATGTATTTTTGATGGCTCTACCATGTACCTTGAAATAAGTGAAACTGAATAAGCAATATCAGGTCTTGTATGAGTTAGAAACATTAAGCTTCCAACAACACTTCTATAGGCTATCTCATCAACTCTTTCAGCACCACAATCTATACACAACATAACTCCATGAGTAACTAGAGTGGAGACTGGTTTACAATCAACCATATTAAGTTTCTTCAACATATCTTTAGCATACTTTGTTTGACAAATGAAAATATTATTCTCCCTTTGATAAACCTCCATTCCTAAAAAATATTTCATGAGGCCTAAATATTTCATCTCAAATTCATTCATCATGGAAACTTTGAATTCATCCTTCATCATAAAACTGCTACCCATATACAACAAGTCATCAACATACAAACTTACAATCAGAATATCATTACCTTCTTGTTTGTAGCAAAGGGTAGGTTCACTCTTCTTTGAAAGCTATTCTTTTGAAAATATCAATCAATCCTAGCATACCATGCTCTTGGTGCTTGTTTGAGGCCATACAAAGCCTTCTTTAACTTATAGACATGATTTACTTTTTCTTGCACTGCAAAACCTTGTGGTTGTTCCACATATACTTCTTCTTCTAAGTACCCATTCAAGAAGGCATTTTTCACATCCATATGATGGATGATCCAATTATTTTGAGTTGCCAATGAAATCAAAACTCTAATGGTCTCTTGTCTTGCTACTGGTGCAAATGTCTCTTCATAATCAATGCCATACTATTGTGTGAAACCTTTAGTATCTAATCTCGCTTTATGCCTTTCAACACTTCCATCACTATTACACTTAGTCTTGTAGACCCATTTGGTGCCAATCTTCTTCTTGTCATGTGGAAGCTTTGTAAGCTCCCAAGTGTCATTCCTGTGAATAGAATCCATCTCTTCTTGCATTGCTTGCATCCAAACCTCATTAGTATATGCATCTTCAAAATATGATGGTTCAAAATCAGCCTTGGTAAGTAAAGCAAAATTCAGTGTCTCACCTCTTGGATTTTCTTCATGTGCTTGATTCGAACTTCTTTGATAAATGTCACTCAATCTTCTTACCTTCTTTGTAGAACTAGGACTTGAATCTGGACTTACACTTGAAATTGAACAAATAGATGAGGGGTTACTTGGTGGATTTGTAGCACTTGGAATAGAAATATTAGTGGGCTACACATGATCAATATCATCCATAATAACTTCATTTAAAATAGATTTTAACTTCTCCATATGTCCTTTTTGATGACCATAAACTCCCCCTTCATCAAAAATCACATCTCTTGACACAATAAGATTATTAGTGAGAGGATTATATAACATGTAAGCCTTACTTTCCTCATTATATCCAACAAAAATACATGACTCACTTTTGGGATCTAATTTTTGTCTCTTTTGATCTGGAACGTGAACATAGGCTAAGCAACCAAAAACTTTGAAATAATTAACATTTGGCTTTTTTTCATACTAGGATTCACACAAAGTCATCCTATCAAGTGCACTAGTGGGACTTTGATTGAGAATATATACTGCTGTAGAAATTGCATCTCCCCAAAAAGAATTACTTAATCCCTTTGTTTGTAGCATGCTTCGTGCGATCTCCACCATTGTACGATTCTTCCTTTCAGCTACACCATTTTGTTGAGATGTGTATGCAGTGGTGAGTTATATTCTAATGTCATGCATATCACAATAACCTTGAAAGGCTTTTGAACAAAATTCTCCTCCATGATCAGTCCTTAAGCATTTGATTTTGCACCCTTTGTCATTTTCTACAAAGGCTCTAAACCTCTTGAATGTCTCAAGAGCTTCACCTTTGGTCTTCAAAAAGAAAACCCAACACTGTCATGAGTAATCATCAATAAAAGTAATGAAAAATGATGACTTACCCAAACTCTTTGTCTGCATAGGACCACAAATGTCTAAATGAACTAACTGGAGTGGATAATGGGCCCTCCATGCATTGCCTTTTGGAAATTTCTCTCTTGAATGTTTTCCTTTAGCATATCCTTCACAAACTTCCTTGTGCTCTTCAACCTTAGGTAAACCAGAAACTAATGCTTTTGATGTTAGAATCTTCTAACTATGAAAATTTAAATGCCCATACATGAGATGCCACAACCAATGTGTATCCTTATATGCCATATTGACAAGGCTCTTATTATATTCACCAAACTTCAATGGAAACATTCTATTCTTTTTCATAGGCACAACTGTTACCACCCTATTTCGTTAATTCTTATCATAAATTATACATTGTTGATTTTCAAATACAACTTTACAATTCTTCTCACATAATTGTCCAACACTCAACAAATTATACTTTAAATTTAGAGTGTAATAAATGTCTTTAACACTCTTCATACCTTCTTTTGTATGGACTTCCATAGCTTCTTTTATAGCAACATCCAATGATTTGTCATCACTAAGTTTGATCTTGAATTTAAAACTTTCATCCATTATAGACAAAAGTTTTTCATTTCCTGACATGTGGATAGAACATCCTAAATCTAAATACCAAACATCTTTAGAAATATTTTCAGCTTTGTCATAAGATAAAAATAAATTATCTGGAGGATTCTCATCACCTTCTTGAGCATAATAAATGTTTTTACCATTATTACCTTCTTTTAATCTACACTCATAATTAAAGTGGACATGCCTATTAAAATGATAACACTGGATATTTCTTTTATCAAATTGGCCTCTACCTATTCCTTTGAAACCACCTCTTCCTCGAAAATCAGCTCTGCCTCTATTTTCTTTTGAGTAATTCTAATTCTGACCTCTACCTTGGCCTTGATTACTTTTGATGCTACTATTGGCATCTTCATTCTTTGTGATTTGTAATTTGGAAGAAAAAGCTTTCTCGTCACTTTCTCCAAATGAATCTCTCAATCTTTCTTCATGAGACATCAAAGATCCAACTAGATGATCAAATTGAATGGTAGAAAAATTCTTATTTTCTTCTATGATTATGGCAACATGGTTCAACTTTGGTGTGAGAGTCCTCAACACCTTTTTGATCACAACCTCATTGTTCACAATTTCAGCAAGTGTAGCCATCTTATTGACCACATCTTTTACTCTGACACAATAGGTACTCACACTTTCAGCTTCTTACATCTTTAAATTCTTGAATTCTCTTTTCAATGTCTGTAACTTGACAACTTTGACTTGATCACTACCTTGGTAAGCTTTTTTTAGAGTCTTCCAAGCACCCTCTGCTGTCTTTTCTCCTGCAATTCACAAAAATAGGCTCTTATCTACAGCTATTTGAATATGAAATAAGGCTTAAGCATTCTTCTTCTTAGCCTCCTTCTTAGCTATTTTATCATTTGCTATGAGAGCATTCCAATCAGTTGGCTCTGCATAACTTGATTCAATAATCTCCCACAAATATTGTCCTATCAAAAAGTTTGTCGTTTTGATACACCAATAATCATACTCATTTCCATCAAATTCTAGAATGGATAAGGAGTTAGAATTTGACATGATAATTTTTTTTGGCAAAATTCCAACTACTAAATCTTTAACCCAAAAGAAAAATCTTAGCTCTGATACCAAATGTAGAATTTGTAAATAAAATTAAATTATAGCCAAATATATGCAATATTCATAATACAGAAGAGATAAGAGTTGCAAAAATAAAAAATACTTCTTCAAAAAATTGGAATCATTCTCATTCTTCTTCTTCTTCTTGAAAATAAAGATCAATTACAATGTATTAATAGAATTGCATGTAAACATGCTTTTCTAATTATTGAATAAAACATTTTAAATTTATCTAAATAATAATTTGCATGTAATAGCAACTAAAACTAACTCTAGCCTTTCTAAGGCTTTATTTTTTATAAAAAATATATTAACTAAAAATTAACTAACTATCTAAATTTAGCTCCACAAAAAACTGTTCATGCAAACTAAATTTACACTAATAATCTAAAAATAAAATTGAGTGAACTACACTTCAGCATCACTTTTCAACACTATTGACAGAGAAGAAGTGGAACAGTCAGACATGGAGGGGGCAGATATGGATGTGATATTGGATCATGTTCCCCACAAATTTCATACGTGGAGCTCAATGCAAGTACCAACCATTTTAGTGAAAAAGAAAAGCCGAGCCAAGGAAGCTTCAGAGATGTGTACAAAGACATTTTAGTAAAATCAAATGAAATAGTTCCAGTGAAGCGCATATTTATAGGATCAAAGCAAAGGAAAAAGGAATATCTTGTAGAAATAACAACAATCACTCATCTTAGGCATCAGAATTTGGTTCAGCTTTTAGGCTGGTGTCGTGAAAAAGGCTAACTTCCACTGGTTTATGAGTACATGCCTAGTGGAAGTTTGGACAATCTCCTCTTCAAAAAAAGAAGAGGAGAGCTAGATTGGGTGTGCAGATATAGAATCACCATGGACATAGCCTTCACATTGCTTTATCTTCATGAGTTATGGGATGAATGTGTTGTGCACAGAGACGTTAAATCTAGCAATGTTTTTCTAAATTCTAAATTCATTGCAAAGCTGGGGGACTTTAGATTGGCACGCTAGGTGAAACACGATTAGTGGTCTCAAACCTCCACAATAGTAGGAACTCTAGGGCACCTAGCTCCCGAATGTGTAGTCACAAGAATATCTAGGACAAAATCAGATGTGTTCAGCTTTGGTGTTGTTTCTTTGGAAATTGTCTCTGGAAGGCAGGCACTCGATTTGAGCCTAGAAAAATCAAAAATGTAGCTTGTAGAATGGGTTTGGGATCTGTATGGGCAAGGCAAATTATTTGATGTAGTAGACAACACTTTAAATGGAGATGTTGATAGGGATAGGATAATGGTGCTCCCATCCAAATGCTTTCACAAGGCCAAAAATAAGGCATGTGCTACAGCTATTAAACTTTGAAGTGCCCATGCCACATCTACCACCCACACTACCTAAAGCAACATATTCTCCTAAACATGAAGGTCTTATCTCTGAGATATCAGATTTTTAGTAGGCTCCAACTACAAGTTCACAGGAGATAGCAGTGCTGTCCAGCACTTCATTGTCTTCAGATATTGCAACCACTTACATTTAGGTATCAACATCAACCAATTCAAGCACTGCAATCTCAAAATCTTCAGAGTCATTTAAGTAGAAGGGTCCTCATCAACCTTGATGTGAAGTTCCTTGAGGATTTAGCAGTTGGGCTAATTTTAGTAGTTGTATGGATATTTGTCAACAATTTCTTTATTTGTAAAAATTTGTTAATTGTTAAGATTCCTGCTCTGGTAGCTTCACTTATTTTACTATGTTATATGGTGGATTAGTGTTGTGATAGTGTACAGAGTGCACCATTTTCATGGTGATTAGAGGAACTCTTAGATCTTTCTCACTCTATTTAGTCCAGAAATCTAGTTCATTTCTTGTTTCGAGCTTGTTTGTCATGCATTTTCATGAATTAGATTTCCACTCACCATTATCATTAAATTCTTTCTCTTGATCCTGATTTTATGTTTCATCAAATTTGCACATTCCTAGCATATTCATCGTGGCGAGATCTACCCTGCATTTGACATTGCATATGCCATTTACAGTGTTCTATTTTTTACTTTGTATCTTATGGATATTTTGGCATTATCACCTTGTTGTAGTCAAATAAAAACTTCCATTATTTCATGTCGGTACGTAAAGCCCCATTCATTGTGTTGTACCCTGCTAGATTGATAGCCTTTTAATGCTGGATATTTTCTCCCATAATGCAGTTGTAGATAGAGGGTACAAAACCAGTCTTGTGTTGTTTCTAATTGGACTCAATTGAGATATATAGATGTGGTATCTCTCTTTTTTATTTTAAAATAAATTACAACATGCTAAGTAAAGGTAGAGTCTTCTATGTCATGACTATAGTTATTGTAACTTCATATTTATAGAAACTGAATTATGTTTATGATACCAATCTTTATTTACTTAAGTTGGTGTGTAGATTAAATTGGTAAGTAGGACTTATTAAAATGTAATTAAAATTCAGCTTTCATTAGTGATTATTGATAAAATTGTTGCATCATATAAGTTGGAGTTATGTATCTACTAATGTATCCATCAATATATTTATAAAATTATTTGGGTGCTTTCATAACCATTGTAGTGGTTTTGTAATCGTTGGTTTCTATTAACTAACAATTTTCCCTATGGTAATTATAAAAGCATTATAATGGTAGAAGAAAGTGACTCTTCAATGCTTAATACATTTAGGGATCCTTTGGTATATAAATAGACATTTTAAAGAAAGATATTCAAGGACATGAAAATAAATAAGGAATTGTGGTTAGAGTTGGTTTTTAATTGATTGTTAGAAGGATTGGAGAAAGGGATAATTATAGAACATAAGAGAAAAAGATAGTATAAAGATTGTTGTACTTGTTCTACTATATTTAATGTAATTTTATTTTGTCCATAAGAAAATAAGATGTGTAATAGCCACTTTTGACTTCTTTATTGGGCTCCTTCTAATGCCTTTTATACGAAGCTAGAACAACTCTTGAGAGATTTTATATGGGACAATTTTAAAGGGCACCACACTTTTTACCAACTCTCTTAGACTATTTGTTGTCACCCTAAAGAAGCTAGTGGGCTTGGGCTCTTTGAAATCAAACCTCAAGGGCTTGCTTTCATTGTTAAATGGATCATTAGAATCTTGGAAAGGGATGAGACTTGGAAGATCTTATTGAGGTAATGCATCTCTCAAGGTTATTCACTTGGCAGAAAGCCCTGGCAAGGGATTGGTTTGCATGATGTTCTTATCACTCTTGTGTCAGTTAAGATAGGGGGCACTTTTATCATGTAAAGCATCTAGAAGACCTAGGAAAAAATTAAAGCTCACCTCATTTGGGTGAGGGAAGGGTTTAGAAATGGTGTTTCTCTTAATTCTTAGTCCTTGTGGTGGTTTCCCATGTTGAATTTTCACAATGTCTTTTTTTCCATGGTTCTTTGATCAAAAGCTTAGGACTATTTAAAAAAGGTATTTGCACTATTGGAGACCTCTTTTGTAAGGTCACTCAAGACCTGCTTCTTTGTAATATGGTTAAGGTGAAGATCAATCTAAATAAGAAAGATGCAAAATCCATTTCTAAATTTTAGAGTTCCATACCTAAAGAGTACTTACACAAAGATGGAGTTTTCTCTCTTACACCATGGTGGAAGGGCTAGTCCTAGCCAATAGCTACGTCATTCTATCACTATTCCCTTAGGTTGGGTTATAATATTTCGGTCCCTCAACATATTGATATTGAATCTCTCAATCATCAGTGGTCCCTTAAATCTCTTCATGATGTTTGGGATCAGAGGTTTGATAATGTTTGTGTGTCGTGTATTGAATCTAAAAAAGCCCATCTCCTTTGGTGTATTATTTAAGGTCTATCTATAGGGGACCAACTCAAACACAGAGGGATTTGAATCCCACTTGCCTAGCCTATCACCACATAGAATACATTAATTATCACTTTTGGTTTTGCCCTCACGCTTAGTCTCTCTAGAGATGGATTCATACCCATTTCAAACCCTTCGGACTTGAAATATTTACTTGAAAAATGGCTCTCTTGGGGGACTCCTCTCTACTTCCTGTAAGATATAATACATTCTCATAGATTTTTTGTAGTGATATTCTTTCTCAAATTTGAAAATATAGAAATAAAGCACATGTTTTAATAATGAATTATGGAAAAAAAAATTCTATAACTAATATTTTTTTGTGATTGTTAATGTTACCCTCCATATTTAGATTCAAATAGATAAGGTTTGGTTTGAGCTCAACCATCTACAAATCCTCCCAGATCATTGGGAGAATTCTCCTTGCATGATTAATCATGAGCCTCTTGATCCACCACCCCACCATCCCTCCTAAGGGTGTGGGATTGGGGGTCGATGTTACCGATATTGCAACTAGCAGCCTCGATGCTGTAATAGCACCTCTCCTCATTCTCACTGGCCATCTCATCCCCAAGAATCAAGATTAGAATGACTTATGGAAAGAGGTGGTTTTGGACTCTTTAGTAGCCATGCCAAAGCTTTTTTAGTGTTAAATTTTAAATGATTAATCCAAATTTAGATGCCATGACATATGGAAAGAGGTGGTTTTGGACTCTTTAGTAGCCATGAAAAAGCTTTTTTAGTGTTAAATTTTAAATGATTAATCCACTTATCTATTTTTGGACGATGAAGTGATCAAATTGGTTGTCTATGAGGGCATGATGAGAATGACGATCTTGAGGAAGACATCTAGACATGAATATAAACCTTGGACATCTATGAATGATAGAATTTAGAAAGCATTAGTTTGTTATGATGGAGTAATAGTAAATGAGGTAACCATGGACCAACTTTTGGCGCATTAACCTTTTGTGGGTCCAAAATCCATAGGTCTCATGATTGTGATTTGAATTTTGATAAGCATAGATAAATTCAATAGACCATCTATATTGATTAAAAAATATTCATTATGGAAGTAAATGCAATAAACATTATTGAAAACAAGTGTGAATTCTTGATGAATGTCTTTTTAGAGAAATGGGTTCATTAGAATTTTGCAAGTGTATATTGAATTAATAAAAAAAATGTAACTAGTCTTGGAAGTAGCACATGTTGCTATTACACATTGGTACCAAAGAATGGTCAAATGTTGGTTGGACTTTGTCTAAATTTTTGGATTAAGGTTGTGTATATTGATTAAAATTTCAAATATTGAGGGAACAACTCCTGTATTTTATTTGATAGTGGTGGTCTTATTAAGGAGTTTATAATTGGATTACTTAAAAATTTTCAAGGAAAAATAATCTACTGGGATTGCAGTAGCCATCCTTGATAATATCCATGATTAAACAAGGATTTGATAATGAAAACTTATAAGTTTATTCATAAACAACAAGTTTGATCAACTCTCTTTGCCCATCAAATTATAAATTGGGCTCTGGAATGTGTAAACATAGACCCTTGAAAATAGACAAATAGACCATTGGAATGACTGTGTGATATATTTGCCACAGAGTGACCTTGAGAAGCCAATTTTAGTTGGAATAAATTAGAGAAATATATGGTTTTGGACTCTTTATAAGTCAATGCCATGTTGTTTTAGTGTTAAATTAAGTTTGGAGGGTGATTAAATGTTATGTTGGCAGCCTCATAAAGGCATGGTGTACATTAAAGTTTAGATAATGGAGTGAAGTTGTTGCTGAAAATTCTTGTAAAAGTGGAAAAGTGACAATCCTTTATGGATGATTGGATTTATAAAGAGATGTTTATGGATAAAGCTTGGAAACCTATTGTGGTGTAAGTAGTGAAGTCTAAGTGTTTGATTGATACTTTCCTCATTTACTATTTATAATGCATACATATCTAGGATTTGATTGATTTTTCTATTATTGTTATCCTGATTGTATTTAGGACTATGTGAGAAAAAACATTAGCAACCCAATGTTGTGTAGGAGGTGATGTGAAATTATTTTTCTTATGCCTTCTCTTGATCAATATGTAAACAATTCCTCTTATGGCTCCATTAAGCAACGCTACTTTAACTCACAGATAAGATGTCAACACAATCTTTTGTCCTTTAGTGAGAAGCATAGTTTATTCAAGTTTAGTGTTTGGGTTCAGAGTTAGCTGGTTTCTACTTTACTCAACTTTACATATTACTATTGTAATGTTTAATGATTTTAACATTTTCTTAAAAATATGTATTATTGCAAAAAATTTAGTTGCATACAAATGTGTTGACACTTTGAAATCTTCCTTCTCTTTTGGATGTATGGAGGATGATGTTCTTGACATAAGCATATTCCAGTCTTAGTATTTTGGGTTTGTATTTCTGATGTTGGTTAATGAATACTAGATACTTTTCTATCGAATTGATCTATGACAACATTTACAACAACTATAACTTTATTTCTATTGCTAGATAGTTGACATTTAGCTATCAATTTACTCTATTGCTAGTTTATGGTGATATATGACATGTAATTGATCTATACTACGTTTAAATATATAATATTGGTTAATGTATTGGTCTTACTAATTTTCAGAAGGAAATTTGAACATTATTTTGACCTTTGTGTGCATTGCATTATAATATTATACTATATGTCTGAAAAAGTTGATGTAGTTATAGTGTGCGATGTCAGTTACATTCAGATATACGGCATCTATTTGATCTATCTATATATTAACATACATTATATATGAAATGTAACTTTTTTAATCTAATGGAAAATCTCAAGTAAGAATATTTTAGTAACAATAATGTGCTATTAATCTCAAAACATGCTATATGTAACAAAGTACAATAATTTTTGGACCTCAAAAAAATTACATAAATCTAAAACCTATGGATCAATTGGTCATTCACTATATTGGTCGACTGCTTTTTCATGAAGGAATTTGTATATTCTTTCAAGAACCATGTGTATTGCATGAACCTTATTCATTAGGTGAAACATGATGTAAAATGATTTATTATTAACAATATGGTCGTGTAATAGATTCATTTATGTCATGTTGGAAATGTTTCTACATAAGGTAGTTACATTACTTGAAATCAATTGTATATGAGATACAAAATGATTACATGTATCTATTGTGAGAATTTTGACATTGTTATTATGATTGATTGTAATTATAAATGAAATTATATTTGTGTAAATTTACGCATTAGAGGCAGAGCGGAGAGGGTAGCGGCGAGCGGGGTGCACGTAAACATGTGTTGCATTCATGAAAATGGTTTTGATTAATAGAAATCATTGCTATTTGTTGTAGCAGTTTTGAGTGGCCCATAAACATCTGTCACGTTGAGGTGGCCAATAATTGAATCAATAAATGTTGTATCTGATATATCAATCAAATCATAGTAATTTTTTATTGTTTCTATGCTATAAATACAAAAATAAAGTTTAAAAATCTTATAATATTATATATATCAATGAAATGTAATATAATTTATCAAGATATTTAAAATTAAACAAGCAAATGAAGTATTCCTAAACCTTTTAATTAGTGCCAACAATATCAAATATTCATATAGATAATCTAAACACAATATTATTTAAGATTCAAAATGTTCTCTCAACATTTTTTAGATAAATATATCTAAGATATTTGTACTGCACGTGACACATACACTTCTAATTCCAATTCTAACAATGTTTGTTTTATTTTATCAAATAACTTGTTTTTGTATATGTTTATTGAAATTATTCTCTAATTGCATTTCATTATGAGATAAGATGCATACATTTAAAGAATGGTTTGTTTAATACAATATTCTCATAATATGGTGATTTTTTTTCATTGTATTTAAAATTAGAAAAAATGTTAATTGTTTTTTGCTTTATAGATATGTAGTAATAAAAAAAATATATCCTTACAATCCCTCGAGATAAAGTTCCAATCTAAAATGAATCTTGAAATATGCATAGAAGTCTAGAGTATAACAAGGAAGGATTCGATATATGTAAAGAAATAAAGTTGAAAGTATATCATAATCTTTATGTTATAGATTGTGTGAACAAGATGAAACATCACTTTTTATAAACCCTACAACATCAGATGACTAACATTTTGTAGTATCTAAACCCTACTTAACCGTCGCCTGTCAGTTCTGGGGCAATCTGTGCACACTACTTTGAGGATATGTATCTTTTTTTTTAACCTACTTGCAATTGGGAACAAAAGAAACTCAGCTTTATCCGTTGACTCCTTACCCAAAATTTCAATGCAGCTAAGCTGGTACATCGATGGGGAGACACCATTGGCACTCCTTTCATAAAACCATATCCATGTCTAGAGTCACTACGAGTTTCTATTTCATTGGCATTTTCTACTAACTATTATTTAACATCATTTTTTTTCTCAGGTCGTTTTGTTCGTTCTTCTGGGAATATTGCACTTTGAATCTTTCCATTTCATATGAATCCTTTCATTTCAAAACACGGGGTTCTTAAAGATATTTTTTGGAATAATGTCTTCAAAGTGGGAATATTTGGAGCAGGAAGGAGTTGAAGAAGGTGAAGAGGCAAGAGCAGCTGCCATTAGAGAATTGCAAGAAGAAACTGGGTTTATTTTTGCAGACGTTGTTGCCGAAGTATCATTTGTTTTATAGGTGATTTCTTCCATGTGTGACTATAATGGTTATTCCTCATCAAATTTTTGGAATACCCATTGAGAAGACTGAATCGTGCTTTTACCACTAACTTTTGCCCACCACAACTTTCTTATAGACCATACTGACGTTGAAGGCA